>JAWZYU010000094.1:1016400-1238964 GCA_038380435.1 Ryuthela nishihirai
ATAATTCGGTCGGCGGTGTACTGTTTCCGATTCTCATGTTTTTTGGTTTGTGTTGTCTTGGAGGACATTATTTAGTTTTGGGGATTTTTTATAATTCGGTCGGCGGTGTACTGTTTCCGATTCTCATGTTTTTTGGTTTGTGTTGTCTTGGAGGACATTATTTAGTTTTGGGGATTTTTTATAATTCGGTCGGCGGTGTACTGTTTCCGATTCTCATGTTTTTTGGTTTGTGTTGTCTTGGAGGACATTATTTAGTTTTGGGGATTTTTTATAATTCGGTCGGCGGTGTACTGTTTCCGATTCTCATGTTTTTTGGTTTGTGTTGTCTTGGAGGACATTATTTAGTTTTGGGGATTTTTTATAATTCGGTCGGCGGTGTACTGTTTCCGATTCTCATGTTTTTTGGTTTGTGTTGTCTTGGAGGACATTATTTAGTTTTGGGGATTTTTTATAATTCGGTCGGCGGTGTACTGTTTCCGATTCTCATGTTTTTTGGTTTGTGTTGTCTTGGAGGACATTATTTAGTTTTGGGGATTTTTTATAATTCGGTCGGCGGTGCACTGTTTCCGATTCTCATGTTTTTTGGTTTGTGTTGTCTTGGAGGACATTATTTAGTTTTGGGGATTTTTTATAATTCGGTCGGCGGTGTACTGTTTCCGATTCTCATGTTTTTTGGTTTGTGTTGTCTTGGAGGACATTATTTAGTTTTGGGGATTTTTTATAATTCGGTCGGCGGTGCACTGTTTCCGATTCTCATGTTTTTTGGTTTGTGTTGTCTTGGAGGACATTATTTAGTTTTGGGGATTTTTTATAATTCGGTCGGCGGTGTACTGTTTCCGATTCTCATGTTTTTTGGTTTGTGTTGTCTTGGAGGACATTATGTAGTTTTGGGGATTTTTTATAATTCGGTCGGAGGTGTACTGTTTCCGATTCTCATGTTTTTTGGTTTGTGTTGTCTTGGAGGACATTATTTAGTTTTGGGGATTTTTTATAATTCAGTCGGCGGTGCACTGTTTCCGATTCTCATGTTTTTTGGTTTGTGTTGTCTTGGAGGACATTATTTAGTTTTGGGGATTTTTTATAATTCGGTCGGCGGTGTACTGTTTCCGATTCTCATGTTTTTTGGTTTGTGTTGTCTTGGAGGACATTATTTAGTTTTGGGGATTTTTTATAATTCGGTCGGCGGTGTACTGTTTCCGATTCTCATGTTTTTTGGTTTGTGTTGTCTTGGAGGACATTATGTAGTTTTGGGGATTTTTTATAATTCTGTCGGCGGTGCACTGTTTCCGATTCTCATGTTTTTTGGTTTGTGTTGTCTTGGAGGACATTATTTAGTTTTGGGGATTTTTTATAATTCGGTCGGCGGTTCACTGTTTCCGATTCTCATGTTTTTTGGTTTGTGTTGTCTTGGAGGACATTATTTAGTTTTGGGGATTTTTTATAATTCAGTCGGCGGTGCACTGTTTCCGATTCTCATGTTTTTTGGTTTGTGTTGTCTTGGAGGACATTATTTAGTTTTGGGGATTTTTTATAATTCAGTCGGCGGTGCACTGTTTCCGATTCTCATGTTTTTTGGTTTGTGTTGTCTTGGAGGACATTATTTAGTTTTGGGGATTTTTTATAATTCAGTCGGCGGTGCACTGTTTCCGATTCTCATGTTTTTTGGTTTGTGTTGTCTTGGAGGACATTATTTAGTTTTGGGGATTTTTTATAATTCGGTCGGCGGTGCACTGTTTCCGATTCTCATGTTTTTTGGTTTGTGTTGTCTTGGAGGACATTATTTAGTTTTGGGGATTTTTTATAATTCAGTCGGCGGTGCACTGTTTCCGATTCTCATGTTTTTTGGTTTGTGTTGTCTTGGAGGACATTATTTAGTTTTGGGGATTTTTTATAATTCAGTCGGCGGTGCACTGTTTCCGATTCTCATGTTTTTTGGTTTGTGTTGTCTTGGAGGACATTATTTCTTTTTGGGGATTTTTTATAATTCAGTCGGCGGTGCACTGTTTCCGATTCTCATGTTTTTTGGTTTGTGTTGTCTTGGAGGACATTATTTAGTTTTGGGGATTTTTTATAATTCGGTCGGCGGTGTACTGTTTCCGATTCTCATGTTTTTTGGTTTGTGTTGTCTTGGAGGACATTATTTAGTTTTGGGGATTTTTTATAATTCGGTCGGCGGTGCACTGTTTCCGATTCTCATGTTTTTTGGTTTGTGTTGTCTTGGAGGACATTATTTAGTTTTGGGGATTTTTAATAATTCGGTCGGCGGTGCACTGTTTCCGATTCTCATGTTTTTTGGTTTGTGTTGTCTTGGAGGACATTATTTAGTTTTGGGGATTTTTTATAATTCGGTCGGCGGTGCACTGTTTCCGATTCTCATGTTTTTTGGTTTGTGTTGTCTTGGAGGACATTATTTAGTTTTGGGGATTTTTTATAATTCGGTCGGCGGTGCACTGTTTCCGATTCTCATGTTTTTTGGTTTGTGTTGTCTTGGAGGACATTATTTAGTTTTGGGGATTTTTTATAATTCAGTCGGCGGTGCACTGTTTCCGATTCTCATATTTTTTGGTTTGTGTTGTCTTGGAGGACATTATTTAGTTTTGGGGATTTTTTATAATTCAGTCGGCGGTGCACTGTTTCCGATTCTCATGTTTTTTGGTTTGTGTTGTCTTGGAGGACATTATTTAGTTTTGGGGATTTTTTATAATTCAGTCGGCGGTGCACTGTTTCCGATTCTCATGTTTTTTGGTTTGTGTTGTCTTGGAGGACATTATTTAGTTTTGGGGATTTTTTATAATTCGGTCGGCGGTGCACTGTTTCCGATTCTCATGTTTTTTGGTTTGTGTTGTCTTGGAGGACATTATTTAGTTTTGGGGATTTTTTATAATTCAGTCGGCGGTGCACTGTTTCCGATTCTCATGTTTTTTGGTTTGTGTTGTCTTGGAGGACATTATTTAGTTTTGGGGATTTTTTATAATTCAGTCGGCGGTGCACTGTTTCCGATTCTCATGTTTTTTGGTTTGTGTTGTCTTGGAGGACATTATTTAGTTTTGGGGATTTTTTATAATTCAGTCGGCGGTGCACTGTTTCCGATTCTCATGTTTTTTGGTTTGTGTTGTCTTGGAGGACATTATTTAGTTTTGGGGATTTTTTATAATTCGGTCGGCGGTGCACTGTTTCCGATTCTCATGTTTTTTGGTTTGTGTTGTCTTGGAGGACATTATTTAGTTTTGGGGATTTTTTATAATTCGGTCGGCGGTGCACTGTTTCCGATTCTCATGTTTTTTGGTTTGTGTTGTCTTGGAGGACATTATTTAGTTTTGGGGATTTTTTATAATTTGGTCGGCGGTGCACTGTTTCCGATTCTCATGTTTTTTGGTTTGTGTTGTCTTGGAGGACATTATTTAGTTTTGGGGATTTTTTATAATTCGGTCGGCGGTGCACTGTTTCCGATTCTCATGTTTTTTGGTTTGTGTTGTCTTGGAGGACATTATTTAGTTTTGGGGATTTTTTATAATTCGGTCGGCGGTGCACTGTTTCCGATTCTCATGTTTTTTGGTTTGTGTTGTCTTGGAGGACATTATTTAGTTTTGGGGATTTTTTATAATTCGGTCGGCGGTGTACTGTTTCCGATTCTCATGTTTTTTGGTTTGTGTTGTCTTGGAGGACATTATTTAGTTTTGGGGATTTTTTATAATTCGGTCGGCGGTGTACTGTTTCCGATTCTCATGTTTTTTGGTTTGTGTTGTCTTGGAGGACATTATTTAGTTTTGGGGATTTTTTATAATTCAGTTGGCGGTGCACTGTTTCCGATTCTCATGTTTTTTGGTTTGTGTTGTCTTGGAGGACATTATTTAGTTTTGGGGATTTTTTATAATTCGGTCGGCGGTGCACTGTTTCCGATTCTCATGTTTTTTGGTTTGTGTTGTCTTGGAGGACATTATTTAGTTTTGGGGATTTTTTATAATTCGGTCGGCGGTGCACTGTTTCCGATTCTCATGTTTTTTGGTTTGTGTTGTCTTGGAGGACATTATTTAGTTTTGGGGATTTTTTATAATTCGGTCGGCGGTGCACTGTTTCCGATTCTCATGTTTTTTGGTTTGTGTTGTCTTGGAGGACATTATTTAGTTTTGGGGATTTTTTATAATTCGGTCGGCGGTGTACTGTTTCCGATTCTCATGTTTTTTGGTTTGTGTTGTCTTGGAGGACATTATTTAGTTTTGGGGATTTTTTATAATTCAGTCGGCGGTGCACTGTTTCCGATTCTCATGTTTTTTGGTTTGTGTTGTCTTGGAGGACATTATTTAGTTTTGGGGATTTTTTATAATTCGGTCGGCGGTGCACTGTTTCCGATTCTCATGTTTTTTGGTTTGTGTTGTCTTGGAGGACATTATTTAGTTTTGGGGATTTTTTATAATTCGGTCGGCGGTGCACTGTTTCCGATTCTCATGTTTTTTGGTTTGTGTTGTCTTGGAGGACATTATTTAGTTTTGGGGATTTTTTATAATACGGTCGGCGGTGCACTGTTTCCGATTCTCATGTTTTTTGGTTTGTGTTGTCTTGGAGGACATTATTTAGTTTTGGGGATTTTTTATAATTCAGTCGGCGGTGCACTGTTTCCGATTCTCATGTTTTTTCGTTTGTGTTGTCTTGGAGGACATTATTTAGTTTTGGGGATTTTTTATAATTCAGTCGGCGGTGCACTGTTTCCGATTCTCATGTTTTTTGGTTTGTGTTGTCTTGGAGGACATTATTTAGTTTTGGGGATTTTTTATAATTCAGTCGGCGGTGCACTGTTTCCGATTCTCATGTTTTTTGGTTTGTGTTGTCTTGGAGGACATTATTTAGTTTTGGGGATTTTTTATAATTCAGTCGGCGGTGCACTGTTTCCGATTCTCATGTTTTTTGGTTTGTGTTGTCTTGGAGGACATTATTTAGTTTTGGGGATTTTTTATAATTCAGTCGGCGGTGCACTGTTTCCGATTCTCATGTTTTTTGGTTTGTGTTGTCTTGGAGGACATTATTTAGTTTTGGGGATTTTTTATAATTCAGTCGGTGGTGCACTGTTTCCGATTCTCATGTTTTTTGGTTTGTGTTGTCTTGGAGGACATTATTTAGTTTTGGGGATTTTTTATAATTCAGTCGGCGGTGCACTGTTTCCGATTCTCATGTTTTTTGGTTTGTGTTGTCTTGGAGGACATTATTTAGTTTTGGGGATTTTTTATAATTCAGTCGGCGGTGCACTGTTTCCGATTCTCATGTTTTTTGGTTTGTGTTGTCTTGGAGGACATTATTTAGTTTTGGAGATTTTTTATAATTCGGTCGGCGGTGCACTGTTTCCGATTCTCATGTTTTTTGGTTTGTGTTGTCTTGGAGCACATTATTTAGTTTTGGGGATTTTTTATAATTCAGTCGGCGGTGCACTGTTTCCGATTCTCATGTTTTTTGGTTTGTGTTGTCTTGGAGGACATTATTTAGTTTTGGGGATTTTTTATAATTCAGTCGGCGGTGCACTGTTTCCGATTCTCATGTTTTTTGGTTTGTGTTGTCTTGGAGGACATTATTTAGTTTTGGGGATTTTTTATAATTCAGTCGGCGGTGCACTGTTTCCGATTCTCATGTTTTTTGGTTTGTGTTGTCTTGGAGGACATTATTTAGTTTTGGGGATTTTTTATAATTCAGTCGGCGGTGCACTGTTTCCGATTCTCATGTTTTTTGGTTTGTGTTGTCTTGGAGGACATTATTTAGTTTTGGGGATTTTTTATAATTCAGTCGGTGGTGCACTGTTTCCGATTCTCATGTTTTTTGGTTTGTGTTGTCTTGGAGGACATTATTTAGTTTTGGGGATTTTTTATAATTCAGTCGGCGGTGCACTGTTTCCGATTCTCATGTTTTTTGGTTTGTGTTGTCTTGGAGGACATTATTTAGTTTTGGGGATTTTTTATAATTCAGTCGGCGGTGCACTGTTTCCGATTCTCATGTTTTTTGGTTTGTGTTGTCTTGGAGGACATTATTTAGTTTTGGAGATTTTTTATAATTCGGTCGGCGGTGCACTGTTTCCGATTCTCATGTTTTTTGGTTTGTGTTGTCTTGGAGCACATTATTTAGTTTTGGGGATTTTTTATAATTCAGTCGGCGGTGCACTGTTTCCGATTCTCATGTTTTTTGGTTTGTGTTGTCTTGGAGGACATTATTTAGTTTTGGGGATTTTTTATAATTCAGTCGGCGGTGCACTGTTTCCGATTCTCATGTTTTTTGGTTTGTGTTGTCTTGGAGGACATTATTTAGTTTTGGGGATTTTTTATAATTCAGTCGGCGGTGCACTGTTTCCGATTCTCATGTTTTTTGGTTTGTGTTGTCTTGGAGGACATTATTTAGTTTTGGGGATTTTTTATAATTCAGTCGGCGGTGCACTGTTTCCGATTCTCATGTTTTTTGGTTTGTGTTGTCTTGGAGGACATTATTTAGTTTTGGGGATTTTTTATAATTCAGTCGGCGGTGCACTGTTTCCGATTCTCATGTTTTTTGGTTTGTGTTGTCTTGGAGGACATTATTTAGTTTTGGGGATTTTTTATAATTCAGTCGGCGGTGCACTGTTTCCGATTCTCATGTTTTTTGGTTTGTGTTCTCTTGGAGGACATTATTTAGTTTTGGAGATTTTTTATAATTCGGTCGGCGGTGCACTGTTTCCGATTCTCATGTTTTTTGGTTTGTGTTGTCTTGGAGCACATTATTTAGTTTTGGGGATTTTTTATAATTCAGTCGGCGGTGCACTGTTTCCGATTCTCATGTTTTTTGGTTTGTGTTGTCTTGGAGGACATTATTTAGTTTTGGGGATTTTTTATAATTCAGTCGGCGGTGCACTGTTTCCGATTCTCATGTTTTTTGGTTTGTGTTGTCTTGGAGGACATTATTTAGTTTTGGGGATTTTTTATAATTCAGTCGGCGGTGCACTGTTTCCGATTCTCATGTTTTTTGGTTTGTGTTGTCTTGGAGGACATTATTTAGTTTTGGGGATTTTTTATAATTCAGTCGGCGGTGCACTGTTTCCGATTCTCATGTTTTTTGGTTTGTGTTGTCTTGGAGGACATTATTTAGTTTTGGGGATTTTTTATAATTCAGTCGGTGGTGCACTGTTTCCGATTCTCATGTTTTTTGGTTTGTGTTGTCTTGGAGGACATTATTTAGTTTTGGGGATTTTTTATAATTCAGTCGGCGGTGCACTGTTTCCGATTCTCATGTTTTTTGGTTTGTGTTGTCTTGGAGGACATTATTTAGTTTTGGGGATTTTTTATAATTCAGTCGGCGGTGCACTGTTTCCGATTCTCATGTTTTTTGGTTTGTGTTGTCTTGGAGGACATTATTTAGTTTTGGAGATTTTTTATAATTCGGTCGGCGGTGCACTGTTTCCGATTCTCATGTTTTTTGGTTTGTGTTGTCTTGGAGCACATTATTTAGTTTTGGGGATTTTTTATAATTCAGTCGGCGGTGCACTGTTTCCGATTCTCATGTTTTTTGGTTTGTGTTGTCTTGGAGGACATTATTTAGTTTTGGGGATTTTTTATAATTCAGTCGGCGGTGCACTGTTTCCGATTCTCATGTTTTTTGGTTTGTGTTGTCTTGGAGGACATTATTTAGTTTTGGGGATTTTTTATAATTCAGTCGGCGGTGCACTGTTTCCGATTCTCATGTTTTTTGGTTTGTGTTGTCTTGGAGGACATTATTTAGTTTTGGGGATTTTTTATAATTCAGTCGGCGGTGCACTGTTTCCGATTCTCATGTTTTTTGGTTTGTGTTGTCTTGGAGGACATTATTTAGTTTTGGGGATTTTTTATAATTCAGTCGGTGGTGCACTGTTTCCGATTCTCATGTTTTTTGGTTTGTGTTGTCTTGGAGGACATTATTTAGTTTTGGGGATTTTTTATAATTCAGTCGGCGGTGCACTGTTTCCGATTCTCATGTTTTTTGGTTTGTGTTGTCTTGGAGGACATTATTTAGTTTTGGGGATTTTTTATAATTCAGTCGGCGGTGCACTGTTTCCGATTCTCATGTTTTTTGGTTTGTGTTGTCTTGGAGGACATTATTTAGTTTTGGAGATTTTTTATAATTCGGTCGGCGGTGCACTGTTTCCGATTCTCATGTTTTTTGGTTTGTGTTGTCTTGGAGCACATTATTTAGTTTTGGGGATTTTTTATAATTCAGTCGGCGGTGCACTGTTTCCGATTCTCATGTTTTTTGGTTTGTGTTGTCTTGGAGGACATTATTTAGTTTTGGGGATTTTTTATAATTCAGTCGGCGGTGCACTGTTTCCGATTCTCATGTTTTTTGGTTTGTGTTGTCTTGGAGGACATTATTTAGTTTTGGGGATTTTTTATAATTCAGTCGGCGGTGCACTGTTTCCGATTCTCATGTTTTTTGGTTTATGTTGTCTTGGAGGACATTATTTAGTTTTGGGGATTTTTTATAATTCAGTCGGCGGTGCACTGTTTCCGATTCTCATGTTTTTTGGTTTGTGTTGTCTTGGAGGACATTATTTAGTTTTGGGGATTTTTTATAATTCAGTCGGCGGTGCACTGTTTCCGATTCTCATGTTTTTTGGTTTGTGTTGTCTTGGGGGACATTATTTAGTTTTGGGGATTTTTTATAATTCAGTCGGCGGTGCACTGTTTCCGATTCTCATGTTTTTTGGTTTGTGTTCTCTTGGAGGACATTATTTAGTTTTGGAGATTTTTTATAATTCGGTCGGCGGTGCACTGTTTCCGATTCTCATGTTTTTTGGTTTGTGTTGTCTTGGAGCACATTATTTAGTTTTGGGGATTTTTTATAATTCAGTCGGCGGTGCACTGTTTCCGATTCTCATGTTTTTTGGTTTGTGTTGTCTTGGAGGACATTATTTAGTTTTGGGGATTTTTTATAATTCAGTCGGCGGTGCACTGTTTCCGATTCTCATGTTTTTTGGTTTGTGTTGTCTTGGAGGACATTATTTAGTTTTGGGGATTTTTTATAATTCAGTCGGCGGTGCACTGTTTCCGATTCTCATGTTTTTTGGTTTGTGTTGTCTTGGAGGACATTATTTAGTTTTGGGGATTTTTTATAATTCAGTCGGCGGTGCACTGTTTCCGATTCTCATGTTTTTTGGTTTGTGTTGTCTTGGAGGACATTATTTAGTTTTGTGGATTTTTCATAATTCAGTCGACGGTGCACTGTTTCCGATTCTCATGTTTTTTGGTTTGTGTTGTCTTGGAGGACATTATTTAGTTTTGGGGATTTTTTATAATTCAGTCGGCGGTGCACTGTTTCCGATTCTCATGTTTTTTGGTTTGTGTTGTCTTGGAGGACATTATTTAGTTTTGGAGATTTTTTATAATTCGGTCGGCGGTGCACTGTTTCCGATTCTCATGTTTTTTGGTTTGTGTTGTCTTGGAGCACATTATTTAGTTTTGGGGATTTTTATAATTCAGTCGGCGGTGCACTGTTTCCGATTCTCATGTTTTTTGGTTTGTGTTGTCTTGGAGGACATTATTTAGTTTTGGGGATTTTTTATAATTCGGTCGGCGGTGCACTGTTTCCGATTCTCATGTTTTTTGGTTTGTGTTGTCTTGGAGGACATTATTTAGTTTTGGGGATTTTTTATAATTCAGTCGGCGGTGCACTGTTTCCGATTCTCATGTTTTTTGGTTTGTGTTGTCTTGCAGGACATTATTTAGTTTTGGGGATTTTTTATAATTCAGTCGGCGGTGCACTGTTTCCGATTCTCATGTTTTTTGGTTTGTGTTGTCTTGGAGGACATTACTTAGTTTTGGGGATTTTTTATAATTCAGTCGGCGGTGCACTGTTTCCGATTCTCATGTTTTTTGGTTTGTGTTGTCTTGGAGGACATTATTTAGTTTTGGGGATTTTTTATAATTCAGTCGGCGGTGCACTGTTTCCGATTCTCATGTTTTTTGGTTTGTGTTGTCTTGGAGGACATTATTTAGTTTTGGGGATTTTTTATAATTCAGTCGGCGGTGCACTGTTTCCGATTCTCATGTTTTTTGGTTTGTGTTGTCTTGGAGGACATTATTTAGTTTTGGGGATTTTTTATAATTCAGTCGGCGGTGCACTGTTTCCGATTCTCATGTTTTTTGGTTTGTGTTGTCTTGGAGGACATTATTTAGTTTTGGAGATTTTTTATAATTCGGTCGGCGGTGCACTGTTTCCGATTCTCATGTTTTTTGGTTTGTGTTGTCTTGGAGCACATTATTTAGTTTTGGGGATTTTTATAATTCAGTCGGCGGTGCACTGTTTCGATTCTCATGTTTTTTGGTTTGTGTTGTCTTGGAGGACATTATTTAGTTTTGGGGCTTTTTTATAATTCGGTCGGCGGTGCACTGTTTCCGATTCTCATGTTTTTTGGTTTGTGTTGTCTTGGAGCACATTATTTAGTTTTGGGGATTTTTATAATTCGGTCGGCGGTGTACTGTTTCCGATTCTCATGTTTTTTGGTTTGTGTTGTCTTGGAGGACATTATTTAGTTTTGGGGATTTTTTATAATTCGGTCGGCGGTGCACTGTTTCCGATTCTCATGTTTTTTGGTTTGTGTTGTCTTGGAGGACATTATTTAGTTTTGGGGATTTTTTATAATTCAGTCGGCGGTGCACTGTTTCCGATTCTCATGTTTTTTGGTTTGTGTTGTCTTGCAGGACATTATTTAGTTTTGGGGATTTTTTATAATTCAGTCGGCGGTGCACTGTTTCCGATTCTCATGTTTTTTGGTTTGTGTTGTCTTGGAGGACATTACTTAGTTTTGGGGATTTTTTATAATTCAGTCGGCGGTGCACTGTTTCCGATTCTCATGTTTTTTGGTTTGTGTTGTCTTGGAGGACATTATTTAGTTTTGGGGATTTTTTATAATTCAGTCGGCGGTGCACTGTTTCCGATTCTCATGTTTTTTGGTTTGTGTTGTCTTGGAGGACATTATTTAGTTTTGGGGATTTTTTATAATTCAGTCGGCGGTGCACTGTTTCCGATTCTCATGTTTTTTGGTTTGTGTTGTCTTGGAGGACATTATTTAGTTTTGGGGATTTTTTATAATTCAGTCGGCGGTGCACTGTTTCCGATTCTCATGTTTTTTGGTTTGTGTTGTCTTGGAGGACATTATTTAGTTTTGGAGATTTTTTATAATTCGGTCGGCGGTGCACTGTTTCCGATTCTCATGTTTTTTGGTTTGTGTTGTCTTGGAGCACATTATTTAGTTTTGGGGATTTTTATAATTCAGTCGGCGGTGCACTGTTTCGATTCTCATGTTTTTTGGTTTGTGTTGTCTTGGAGGACATTATTTAGTTTTGGGGATTTTTTATAATTCAGTCGGCGGTGCACTGTTTCCGATTCTCATGTTTTTTGGTTTGTGTTGTCTTGGAGGACATTACTTAGTTTTGGGGATTTTTTATAATTCAGTCGGCGGTGCACTGTTTCCGATTCTCATGTTTTTTGGTTTGTGTTGTCTTGGAGGACATTATTTAGTTTTGGGGATTTTTTATAATTCAGTCGGCGGTGCACTGTTTCCGATTCTCATGTTTTTTGGTTTGTGTTGTCTTGGAGGACATTATTTAGTTTTGGAGATTTTTTATAATTCGGTCGGCGGTGCACTGTTTCCGATTCTCATGTTTTTTGGTTTGTGTTGTCTTGGAGGACATTATTTAGTTTTGGGGATTTTTTATAATTCAGTCGGCGGTGCACTGTTTCCGATTCTCATGTTTTTTGGTTTGTGTTGTCTTGGAGGACATTATTTAGTTTTGGGGATTTTTTATAATTCAGTCGGCGGTGCACTGTTTCCGATTCTCATGTTTTTTGGTTTGTGTTGTCTTGGAGGACATTATTTAGTTTTGGGGATTTTTTATAATTCAGTCGGCGGTGCACTGTTTCCGATTCTCATGTTTTTTGGTTTGTGTTGTCTTGGAGGACATTATTTAGTTTTCGGGATTTTTTATAATTCAGTCGGCGGTGCACTGTTTCCGATTCTCATGTTTTTTGGTTTGTGTTGTCTTGGAGGACATTATTTAGTTTTGGGGATTTTTTATAATTCAGTCGGCGGTGCACTGTTTCCGATTCTCATGTTTTTTGGTTTGTGTTGTCTTGGAGGACATTATTTAGTTTTGGGGATTTTTTATAATTCAGTCGGCGGTGCACTGTTTCCGATTCTCATGTTTTTTGGTTTGTGTTGTCTTGGAGGACATTATTTAGTTTTGGGGATTTTTTATAATTCAGTCGACGGTGCACTGTTTCCGATTCTCATGTTTTTTGGTTTGTGTTGTCTTGGAGGACATTATTTAGTTTTGGGGATTTTTTATAATTCAGTCGGTGGTGCACTGTTTCCGATTCTCATATTTTTTGGTTTGTGTTGTCTTGGAGGACATTATTTAGTTTTGGGGATTTTTCATAATTCAGTCGGCGGTGCACTGTTTCCGATTCTCATGTTTTTTGGTTTGTATTCTCTTGGAGGACATTATTTAGTTTTGGGGATTTTTTATAATTCAGTTGGCGGTGCACTGTTTCCGATTCTCATGTTTTTTGGTTTGTGTTGTCTTGGAGGACATTATTTAGTTTTGGGGATTTTTTATAATTCAGTCGGCGGTGCACTGTTTCCGATTCTCATGTTTTTTCGTTTGTGTTGTCTTGGAGGACATTATTTAGTTTTGGGGATTTTTTATAATTCAGTCGGCGGTGCACTGTTTCCGATTCTCATGTTTTTTGGTTTGTGTTGTCTTGGAGGACATTATTTAGTTTTGGGGATTTTTTATAATTCAGTCGGCGGTGCACTGTTTCCGATTCTCATGTTTTTTGGTTTGTGTTGTCTTGGAGGACATTATTTAATTTTGGGGATTTTTTATAATTCAGTCGGCGGTGCACTGTTTCCGATTCTCATGTTTTTTGGTTTGTGTTGTCTTGGAGGACATTATTTAGTTTTGGGGATTTTTTATAATTCAGTCGGCGGTGCACTGTTTCCGATTCTCATGTTTTTTGGTTTGTGTTGTCTTGGAGGACATTATTTAGTTTTGGGGATTTTTTATAATTCAGTCGGCGGTGCACTGTTTCCGATTCTCATGTTTTTTGGTTTGTGTTGTCTTGCAGGACATTATTTAGTTTTGGGGATTTTTTATAATTCAGTCGGCGGTGCACTGTTTCCGATTCTCATGTTTTTTCGTTTGTGTTGTCTTGGAGGACATTATTTAGTTTTGGGGATTTTTTATAATTCAGTCGGCGGTGCACTGTTTCCGATTCTCATGTTTTTTGGTTTGTGTTGTCTTGGAGGACATTATTTAGTTTTGGGGATTTTTTATAATTCAGTCGGCGGTGCACTGTTTCCGATTCTCATGTTTTTTGGTTTGTGTTGTCTTGCAGGACATTATTTAGTTTTGGGGATTTTTTATAATTCAGTCGGCGGTGCACTGTTTCCGATTCTCATGTTTTTTTGGTTTGTGTTGTCTTGGAGGACATTACTTAGTTTTGGGGATTTTTTATAATTCAGTCGGCGGTGCACTGTTTCCGATTCTCATGTTTTTTGGTTTGTGTTGTCTTGGAGGACATTATTTAATTTTGGGGATTTTTTATAATTCAGTCGACGGTGCACTGTTTCCGATTCTCATGTTTTTTGGTTTGTGTTGTCTTGGAGGACATTATTTAGTTTTGGGGATTTTTTATAATTCAGTCGGCGGTGCACGGTTTCCGATTCTCATGTTTTTTGGTTTGTGTTGTCTTGGAGGACATTATTTAGTTTTGGGGATTTTTTATAATTCAGTCGGCGGTGCACTGTTTCCGATTCTCATGTTTTTTGGTTTGTGTTGTCTTGGAGGACATTATTTAGTTTTGGGGATTTTTTATAATTCAGTCGGCGGTGCACGGTTTCCGATTCTCATGTTTTTTGGTTTGTGTTGTCTTGGAGGACATTATTTAATTTTGGGGATTTTTTATAATTCAGTCGACGGTGCACTGTTTCCGATTCTCATGTTTTTTGGTTTGTGTTGTCTTGGAGGACATTATTTAGTTTTGGGGATTTTTTATAATTCAGTCGGCGGTGCACTGTTTCCGATTCTCATGTTTTTTGGTTTGTGTTGTCTTGCAGGACATTATTTAGTTTTGGGGATTTTTTATAATTCAGTCGGCGGTGCACTGTTTCCGATTCTCATGTTTTTTTGGTTTGTGTTGTCTTGGAGGACATTACTTAGTTTTGGGGATTTTTTATAATTCAGTCGGCGGTGCACTGTTTCCGATTCTCATGTTTTTTGGTTTGTGTTGTCTTGGAGGACATTATTTAATTTTGGGGATTTTTTATAATTCAGTCGACGGTGCACTGTTTCCGATTCTCATGTTTTTTGGTTTGTGTTGTCTTGGAGGACATTATTTAGTTTTGGGGATTTTTTATAATTCAGTCGGCGGTGCACGGTTTCCGATTCTCATGTTTTTTGGTTTGTGTTGTCTTGGAGGACATTATTTAGTTTTGGGGATTTTTTATAATTCAGTCGACGGTGCACTGTTTCCGATTCTCATGTTTTTTGGTTTGTGTTGTCTTGGAGGACATTATTTAGTTTTGGGGATTTTTTATAATTCAGTCGGCGGTGCACGGTTTCCGATTCTCATGTTTTTTGGTTTGTGTTGTCTTGGAGGACATTATTTAATTTTGGGGATTTTTTATAATTCAGTCGACGGTGCACTGTTTCCGATTCTCATGTTTTTTGGTTTGTGTTGTCTTGGAGGACATTATTTAGTTTTGGGGATTTTTTATAATTCAGTCGGCGGTGCACTGTTTCCGATTCTCATGTTTTTTGGTTTGTGTTGTCTTGGAGGAAATTATTTAGTTTTGGGGATTTTTTATAATTCAGTCGGCGGTGCACTGTTTCCGATTCTCATGTTTTTTGGTTTGTGTTGTCTTGGAGGACATTATTTAGTTTTGGGGATTTTTTATAATTCAGTCGGCGGTGCACTGTTTCCGATTCTCATGTTTTTTCGTTTGTGTTGTCTTGGAGGACATTATTTAGTTTTGGGGATTTTTTATAATTCAGTCGGCGGTGCACTGTTTCCGATTCTCATGTTTTTTGGTTTGTGTTGTCTTGGAGGACATTATTTAGTTTTGGGGATTTTTTATAATTCAGTCGGCGGTGCACTGTTTCCGATTCTCATGTTTTTTCGTTTGTGTTGTCTTGGAGGACATTATTTAGTTTTGGGGATTTTTTATAATTCAGTCGGCGGTGCACTGTTTCCGATTCTCATGTTTTTTCGTTTGTGTTGTCTTGGAGGACATTATTTAGTTTTGGGGATTTTTTATAATTCAGTCGGCGGTGCACTGTTTCCGATTCTCATGTTTTTTGGTTTGTGTTGTCTTGGAGGACATTATTTAGTTTTGGGGATTTTTTATAATTCAGTCGGCGGTGCACTGTTTCCGATTCTCATGTTTTTTCGTTTGTGTTGTCTTGGAGGACATTATTTAGTTTTGGGGATTTTTTATAATTCAGTCGGCGGTGCACTGTTTCCGATTCTCATGTTTTTTGGTTTGTGTTGTCTTGGAGGACATTATTTAGTTTTGGGGATTTTTTATAATTCAGTCGGCGGTGCACTGTTTCCGATTCTCATGTTTTTTGGTTTGTGTTGTCTTGGAGGACATTATTTAATTTTGGGGATTTTTTATAATTCAGTCGACGGTGCACTGTTTCCGATTCTCATGTTTTTTGGTTTGTGTTGTCTTGGAGGACATTATTTAGTTTTGGGGATTTTTTATAATTCAGTCGGCGGTGCACTGTTTCCGATTCTCATGTTTTTTGGTTTGTGTTGTCTTGGAGGACATTATTTAGTTTTGGGGATTTTTTATAATTCGGTCGGCGGTGCACTGTTTCCGATTCTCATGTTTTTTGGTTTGTGTTGTCTTGGAGGACATTATTTAGTTTTGGGGCTTTTTTATAATTCGGTCGGCGGTGCACTGTTTCCGATTCTCATGTTTTTTGGTTTGTGTTGTCTTGGAGGACATTATTTAGTTTTGGGGCTTTTTTATAATTCGGTCGGCGGTGCACTGTTTCCGATTCTCATGTTTTTTGGTTTGTGTTGTCTTGGACATTATTTAGTTTTGGGGCTTTTTTATAATTCGGTCGGCGGTGCACTGTTTCCGATTCTCATGTTTTTTGGTTTGTGTTGTCTTGGAGGACATTATTTAGTTTTGGGGCTTTTTTATAATTCAGTCGGCGGTGCACTGTTTCCGATTCTCATGTTTTTTGGTTTGTGTTGTCTTGGAGGACATTATTTAGTTTTGGGGCTTTTTTATAATTCGGTCGGCGGTGCACTGTTTCCGATTCTCATGTTTTTTGGTTTGTGTTGTCTTGGAGGACATTATTTAGTTTTGGGGCTTTTTTATAATTCGGTCGGCGGTGCACTGTTTCCGATTCTCATGTTTTTTGGTTTGTGTTGTCTTGGAGGACATTATTTAGTTTTGGGGCTTTTTTATAATTCGGTCGGCGGTGCACTGTTTCCGATTCTCATGTTTTTTGGTTTGTGTTGTCTTGGAGGACATTATTTAGTTTTGGGGCTTTTTTATAATTCGGTCGGCGGTGCACTGTTTCCGATTCTCATGTTTTTTGGTTTGTGTTGTCTTGGAGGACATTATTTAGTTTTGGGGCTTTTTTATAATTCGGTCGGCGGTGCACTGTTTCCGATTCTCATGTTTTTTGGTTTGTGTTGTCTTGGAGGACATTATTTAGTTTTGGGGCTTTTTTATAATTCAGTCGGCGGTGCACTGTTTCCGATTTTCATGTTTTTTGGTTTGTGTTGTCTTGGAGGACATTATTTAGTTTTGGGGCTTTTTTATAATTCGGTCGGCGGTGCACTGTTTCCGATTCTCATGTTTTTTGGTTTGTGTTGTCTTGGAGGACATTATTTAGTTTTGGGGCTTTTTTATAATTCGGTCGGCGGTGCACTGTTTCCGATTCTCATGTTTTTTGGTTTGTGTTGTCTTGGAGGACATTATTTAGTTTTGGGGCTTTTTTATAATTCGGTCGGCGGTGCACTGTTTCCGATTCTCATGTTTTTTGGTTTGTGTTGTCTTGGAGGACATTATTTAGTTATGGGGCTTTTTTATAATTCGGTCGGGTAGTGCACTGTTCCCGATTTTCATGGTTTTCCGTTGTTTGTTGCCTTGGAGAACATTATTTAGTTTTGGGGCTTTTTTATAATTCGGTCGGCGGTGTATTGTGTTTTGAAAAGAGGGGAGGGGGAATGGTGGAAGTGGTTTACTGTATGTGGAAAGGCTCTCGTTTTATTTTTTGTTGGATTTGGCACTTTTATGATCTTTTATTCTGTAATTGACGGTTACGAGGTTTTTTTGCGTTAATTTTTTTTACGTTCGTTTAAAACGAAATTTTATGTTACTATGGTTACGGTGCGTTGCGTTTGACGTAAACTCGGGTTTTTCGTTACTATGGTAACGAAAAAAACAATCTTTTTTCTAGAAACCCCTGTTTGCGTTAGGGTCTAGGGAGTTGTGGGAATCAACTAAAAGGACCGTTTTGTTACGTTGCGTCAAAAACAAAATGGCGGCTGAGGCCCGTGATCTGTACTACTGCCAGCTGTGTAACAAATGGATACATCAAGAAGTTAAATTGGACACCGGAAGAAAACACAAAAATTTGTTCTGTGCATTTTATACCAGACTGTTTTAGGTATGATTAATAACCACAAAATGGCATAATAGATCTGTAGGTAGTTTGAGCAGGGAATTAAAAATGTAGAATTCATAATTTTTAGTATAGTTTGAATATTCAATATGAAATGAAACAAATGAAAATGAAATAATGTTGGTTTAATCAATATCATATACAATGTTCATTTCTCCCTTGATTACAGTCTTTAACCAATGTCATTTTAATTAACAGAAGCAATATGTATAAAGTTTCTCATAATCCTTGAGGCCACAGGATTGTGGAGTAAAAACCCATGGTCCACAGAAATCTGTTTTGATAAATTTTAACTCAGAAACTCTTATAATCATGCTAAATGGCCATTACGTTTGCTAAAAGAATTCATAAATAGAATGTTATCATTCATTTAAATAGTAAAATAAAAATAATTTTGGGGTTAATCAAGTTCAATGACAAAGTTTGTTTCTCCATATTCAATGTGGCCATCTACCCCACCCCCTGGTCATTAAATCTTTATATAGAATGCAATTTTAATTAACAGAAGCAATAAGTCTAAATAGAGTTGGGTTGTTGGGTTGTTTTACCTCTGAGCGGCACTTTTTTGCATACCATGGGCTAAATGGCCAGGTCACATGGACCCCGAAGGCTCAGAGAAGGTTGGGGGAGGGGACCCACTGGAACAGCTGTTGGGAGACAGATGGTAGCCTCCCGTCAAGGCCATCCAGCGTGTTCTTTAACGTGCACAGGGTATGGCTCTCCCGCACACGGGGCCACGGCTTAACGTCCCATCCGACGGACAAGTCTAAATAGAAGAAACGGGTTAAGAAACGTTTTTTAACCCTTTGAGGCTACAGGATTTTTGAGTAACAAAACCCATGTTGCACAGATATCTAGTTAGAAAAATTTTAACGTATATACTTTTATATTCTGGTGTGATAACGGAAGAAATATTTCGTACAATACAGGCATTTAAAAACAATGACAATAAAAAAAAATTTTTTTTGGATGAATTGGCTCAATGTTATACATAGTTCAACTTAACTCTCCCCCTTTTTTCGTTACCGAATCTTTAAGTAGAATATAAATAAAAATGTTCACAGTGGCAAAAATTTTCAAGTAGTGAAAGCCAAGGAACGTTATTTTATATTGTCATTGTCAGGTAGGTATTGTGAAAAAATTAAACATGAATTTGTCAGTGATAGGATCATCCTGGGGGGAGGGAAGGTAAGGAGAATAGATTGCTAAATGACTCATTTTCTTTTCCAGGTGATCTAAACATTTCAGGTATTATTTATATTAATTTCTAGGTATTTACTTCCCCCCCACCCCCGGCTATCATTCCAGATGTTAAAATTCTCCGGTGGGTAGTTTTAGTTCTGAATTCATTTACAGCCCATTCTCAAATATCCTATTTAGGCTTTCAAAATTTATATGTATAGAAAATACCATGCTAAAATTGCGGCTTTTCGGTAGGATTATTATCAAATATGTATATCTATTTTGAAACATATATCATTGTTTTTCACAATGTAAATGAGTAATAAATATATTTAAAGTAATCGTTTAAAACAACTCGAACACGATATTGCCAAGGTAGCAACTTCTACCAACGCTAGATGGCGTTGGCGTTTTGCCGTAAATGAACATGGCCGCCGAAGCGTTCAAATTTTCTCGCAATGGCCGTCATATAAGCAGTCTATGTATTCTAGGTCGTTGATTTGATCTATATCTTTGGAAAGCTAGGGCATGCAGTTACGAGTTAAGTGTCGAATGAAAGGTTTTATGAGGACCCTCGTAGACTACTTCGAATTGTCCCCCCCCATCATTACTCAGAAATGTGTTTTATTCTGCATTAAAACAGAATGCAAATTCAGAATTTCCTGGATGTCTAAAATTGCTTAAGTCTGAAACAATCTAAAACATAAAACTATGTTTATAACAAGTACAGCAAAGCAAAAGTTTGCTTTTATTAATTTAACCGATTTTACGGATATTGGAGTCTTAAAACCTTTTTTTCTACATTTCCCACCAGAATATTTTACGTATTTTTTTAATTTTTATATTTGAAAACTAGACAGTTTATCTGAATTCCGTCGATCAGTAGTGAAACGTGCTGCCATTGGACCTTCGGGCAGAAAATATTTTTTTTTTCCAAGTGTGAGATTTAAGGGTGAAAATTTATTGTTTTTTAAATTTCATCATTTAAAGTAAAGTTAGGGTCTGAAAAAATTATTTGTCACCTTTTTTTCTTAATTTAAAATTCTATTTCTCACAAATAATCGATATATTGAATTTAGCTCTGTTTATCAACTTACTTGGAGAAATATTTTCAGGTGCAAACTAAACTCTTTTGCCAATTCATGGTATTCATTAACAATGCATATTTTTGGTTTTTAATGAAGATAGTTTCTTGAAAATATAGTCTTCTTTCCACAATGCATTGCATTACTCATTAGAAATGTATATTTTCGCTTTTAAGAACATACATTTTCTGCTGTTCTTCATAAATATAGTTTTTTTTTCTTAGTGGCTCTTCACCAAGTTTGGTTTGAACGGGCATGATCTAAACAATATTTACTCTCGTTAAAGTAAGAAGATTAAGAAAATAAGTTTTCGTACTAGAAATTTAACAGTTTTATTGAAAATAGGATGTGAAAATGACTTTCTTATACAGGGTGTCCATAAAGTTTCTTTACAATTTAAAAAAATTTTTACAAAGGCAATTGATGAGATATCTTAATCAAATTTGTTCTATGTACTAAGTGGTTATCAAAGTTTTTAATCACATTGCATTTGTGTATTTCAGGTATCACGTTGATGAAAGAGGTATTTTTTAAAGAAACTCTAAAAAATGACTACTCCTCAAGAGAAGGCACAATGTGTATCATGGTTTATTGAAATGAAATCGGATACGCAGACTCAGCGAAACTACAGAACTAAGTATGGAAGAGATCCACCATCACGTCCGTCAATTCGTGCAGGAAAACATCAATCGTGTAAGACAAGGCTTTAGTCAATCTCCCACAACGTCCATCCGTACTGCTGCCAGACAGAGCTACCACGTTCAACAGTGCACAAAGTCCTACACAAGAACTTGCGATTGTATGCTTACAAAGTGAAACTCTTACAGGCATTCGAGCCAAATGATAAACCAAGACGAAAAGAGTTTGCAGTTAACATGCTGGAACGAATTTCTGAGGATCAAACGTTCCTCACCCGAGTTTGTTTTAGTGATGAGGTAACCTTTCATGTCTCAGGGAAACTGAACACACATAATGTGAGAATCTGGGGATCAGAACACCCCATGTGACTAGTGAACTTCACCGAGATAGTCCAAAGGTTAACGTGTGGTGTGGGATCATGTGCAATCGAATCATTGGTCCATTTTTCTTCAACATCAATTACTGCAAATGCTTACTTTGACCTTTTGACTGAATATGTGGCACCACAACTAGATGACCTTCAACCAACCATTATTTTCCAGCAAGATTGTGCACCACCACATTGGGGACTGCAAGTCCGTGGGTTTCTAAATCAAACATTTCCAGACCGGTGGATTGGAAGGGATGGCCCAATTCCCTGGCCATCTCGTTCACCAGTTATCACTCCCCTGGACTTCTTTCTATGGGGTTATGTTAAAGATATCGTGTATCGAACAAAGATACGGGACATCACTGACCTAAAGCAAAAGATCACTGATGCCATTACCACCATCGACGAGGCTATGCTACAGCGAACATGGCAAGAAATCGAGTACCATCTTGATGTGCTTCGTGCAACTAATGGTGCCCATATAGAGGTGTATTAAATGATGGAAAAAAAACTTCAATATCTACTTCTCATTTTGTAATAATTTCCAAATATTTATCTTTTCATTTGATTTTTTAATAAATTTTTTAAATTGTAAAGAGAGTTTATGGACACCCTGTATATTTTTCTAATTGAGATTTAGATCCAGAAGTTAAACAACCTAAATTAAAAAATACCGAAGTTTCCAAAAAAAAAAGATTTAGTGGTTATGATCCCGAGAAATTATGAAACAAAAATTGAAAAATAAAAATCTATTAATCAATATAAACGTTGACTACTACTACTATTTGGAAACTCTTTTCTTTAAGGCCGTCCCGTGGCCGAGTGGTTAGCACGTTTGGCTACTGATCTACGGGATCTGGGTTCTGAGCCCCGGTTAAGGCATGGATGTATGTGTTGTTTTTCTGCTGAGGTCCTGCCATCCTCTCAGATCTTCTACTTTGGCATATAAACTGACAGGCTGCTGTCAGATCTCTGTGGCAAGCAGCTGCTTGAGGGGGTATTAATTTATTTTCTTCAAGCAGTGTACCTCATCATAAATGATAAAGAACATTTTGAACTCGTAATGGTTTTTTTTAATGCTCTCATTATCCCATTGTTAAAAAGTTACGGATAGTAGCGAAACGGTTTGTTGTAAAAATAAGATGAATTTCTTTGTTCATTTCGCTAAGGCTAGTAACAAGTTATTCATAAATTACATTACATGAGAACCTCAGATGGTCAAAGTCCATAATACAACTAATGATACCTGAAAACAAAACGAAACAAAAAAATGAACTTATTATTGAAAACACACGTAAAAATGTTTTTTTTAATAGGAAATTAAAATAAATGTTTTCGACAACAAAAGAAAACATGAATCCCCCCCCTCTCCTCAAATTTACATTTCTTTAAAGAGAAAAAAAATATTTTTTTGGAAAATTTTTCTAACGCAAATTAATTTTTTGATCAATTTTTCCAGGGAAGGGGGGGTGGGCACTACATATCCCTCCCGTTCTGGCGCCAAAGACTATAATGACTATTAAGTAAGGCAGCCGAATTATTTTTGCGCCCTGACTACCAACTTCCTAGACGCAGCCCTAGGAGTACCTGCGTATATATATATATCTTTAACGTTCAAAGAGTTTTTCTTTTGTAAAATAAATAAAAAATAAATACCCCCTCAAGCAGCTGTTTGCCACAGAGGTCTAACAGGAGCCTGTCAGTTCATGTCACAGTAGAAGGTCTGAGAGGATGGCAGGACCTCAGCAGAAAAACAACACAAACGTCCATGCCTTAACTGGGGCCAAGTGCGCTAACCACTCGGCCATAAAATTTTAGAAATATGTTTGGGAGTAGGATTTTTTCCAGGAGTAGCTAAAAATTGTAAAAATACAAAAATGCACATAAAATTTGAAACGTATACAGTTTGGCGATCTCACCCCCCCCCCCCCCCCCCCCTTTAACTGCACGTTGTTGAACATAAAGTCAAATTTTTAACTTTAATAACTGTTCCACTTGATGATAAGAAGATTGATTATTTATACAAAGGAACGAAACGGAACAAAGTACGTTCCACAATACGTCTATGAGTAATGTTTTGGTATGATGATTTTAATCTACTATCGTGCACTGTTTAAACTGCTTTCCCTAATGTAAGCAGTATGTTTCTTTGATTATCTGTGCTGAATATCTGAAACTTGAAATAAATTTAAAAGTATTTATGCTATTATAAAGTTGAGATGGTCCCAATAATGCCGTTCTACATTATATGTATATGCCTATAATTCCCATCCTGTCAAGATATTAATTTTTAGTGTAACAAATAATATGCAACACCAGGGACGTAGCCATGGGAGGATGGGGGGAGGATCCCCCCCCCAAAGTAACTCGGAGTTCGCAAAATTCGAAGAGACTTCGTAAAATCTAGGTGAGTTGTGAAAATTTGTAATTTGTTTTTTGGAAAATTAAAGGGAGTTGTCAAAATTGAGGCAACTTGGCAAATCTAAGGCAGTTTGGAAAATGGAGAGACGGCAAAATTTATAGCAGTTGGCAAAATTCGAAGCCACTTAGTAAAATACAGGTGAGTTGGCAAAATCGGTACAACTTGGCAAATTCTTGGGGGGTTGGCAAAATTCGGAGTGACTTGGTAAAATCTTGGGTAGTTGGCAAAATTCGGAGTGACTTGGCAAAATCGTGGGGAGTTGGAAAAATTCAGGTGAGATGTGAAAATTTGGATTTTTTTTCTGTAAAATTATGGCGAGTTGGCAAAATCTAGGAGAGTTGGCAAAATTTGGAGTGACTTGGCGAAATTGCGGAGAGTTGGCAAAATTCAGGTGAGATGTAAAAATTAGGATTTTTTTCTGTAAAATTATGGCGAGTTGGCAAATTCTAGGAGAGTTGGCAAAGCTTAGGGAGTTGGCAAAATCTAGGGACAGTTGGCAAAATTCGGAGTGACTTGGCAAAATTGCGGAGTTGACAAAATTCAGGTGAGATGTAAATATTGCAATCTTTTTTTGTAAAATTATGGAGTGTTGGCAAAATTGAGGCAACTTCGCAATATTTAGGAGAGTTGGCAAATCTTAGGGGAGTTGGCAAAATTCAGAGTGACTTTGCAAAAATCAGGTGTGATGTAAAATTGGGATTTTTTTTTCTCTAAAATTGTGGCGAGATGGCAAAATCGAGAAAACTTGGCAAAATTTAGGGAAGTTGGCAAAACTGGACACCACTTGGTAAAGTACAGTTGAGTTATAAAAATTGGGATTGGTTTTGTGAAATTAAGGAGAGTTGGAAAAACAAGAACTTTTGGCAAAATTCGAAGCCACTTGGTAAAATATAGGCGAGTTGTGATAATTGAGATTTGTTTTGTGAAATTTAGGAGTGTTGGACAAATTGAGGAAACTTAACAAAATGTAGGGTAGGTGGCAAAATTCGAATCCACTTGGAAAATACGGGCGAGTTGTGATAATTGGGATTAGGTTTGACATCTCTTGTCTTTCCTGGTGTTTCACTTTTAGTGGTCAGCAGTATACATTGCGTCTTTTCTAGGAAAAAAATGTAGGGATACTGTGGCCTCTCAACAATGTTATTATGAGAGTCGAGGGGAGGAGAGGTGTACAGAAAATAATTGAAGCGCATAATTAAACGTATATTTTCATTTACTGGGAAATTAGAACTAAAGTACAAATTAATATTAGGAAAAAATTAAAACAATCAACTTAAGAAAAATTGTATAACTCCAATTTTGAATGATGCATTCTAAGGAATATCTCGATTTTGATCTTTGCTTTTGGTGTCGACACTGTGGAATTGTAGTCCAATCGAAAATGGGGAAAGAAAAATATCAACTACACGTTAAAAATCTTTTATTAATAACTCTCAATTAAAAGAAAATAATTAAATTTGATTGTGTTACGGATGAAAACACGTGGGGTTACGGGTCATACCTGCGTATCCTCAAGAAAAAAAAAAAGACATTGGCCAGAAAAATGTAAACAGTTCCAAGTTATCTCAATAGAAAATCATATTCAGAGATCAATAACTTCTTCATGATTTTTAGAGAAAAATATGTCTAAAGATCAATAAAATCTGTCTAAGTCTTGATTTTAAACAATATTTGTTCAGTTTTCATAGAGTTATGAATGCTGCAATACATTTAACAGGCTACAAAAAAAATGACCCCAAAATTTATTTAAAACAGGTGAAGATATCAGAGATCATAGTTGATTCTAGTAGAGTGTAGAGTGCATTGCACCCGTTACTGATCTCTTTTAATGTGCTAATTAAAATTTGGGTGAATTTTTTTCTTTTGTAGCCTGTCAAATATACAAGCTTTTATAACTCTTTGAATACTGAAAAAATGTTTAAACTCTGGATTTAGGCAGATTTGATTGAGGTCTTTATCTCGATATGATTTTTAGTGAAAAACATGTCTAGAGAAAGTTATTGAGCTCTGAATGTGATTATCTATTTCCATTTTTCAGTCCAGTATCTGAACATATAGATATGTGTTATCTCATAGTAACAAAGGAGGAACCCTCATTCAGGAAATTTATTTTTAAGAAATTATTTATCAGTGTCCGAATAGTTAGCATGCTTCGATATTGATCTTAAGAACCTGGGAAACCCTGAACAAAAGACGAGGATATTATACTAACAGGCTCCTGCAAGTTATTTTGTCCAGCATCTGCTTGAAGAGTGTTTTATTTGTCCATTAACAAAAATCAGGCCCGCGCAAAGCGGATATACAGGTCGTGCATCGCATGCGGCCGGCCAAAATGATGGGGCGGCCGGAATGGTCGAATAAAGAAATTCTTTGATATTCAAAAAAATGCATTTTTGAGTAAAAACCTCAGAATAATGCATTTAGTATTAAAATGTGTATGAAATTGGAACTTCTAACTTTAAACTTATCCCTGGCTCTAATAGGTTTTTATATCATCCACTATATTAACATAAAAGAGGGGGAAGTCACCGACGGCGGCTTTACAAACTGCAGATAGCGCAGCACAGTAGCGAAAAGTGGAAAGGAAATTAGGTAAATGTGGCACCGAAGTTAGCAACCCTTGTCAGTGAAACCGTTGCCTGAATGCTTTTCCACGTGTTGTTTGGAACGGAGGAGGGACGTCGAGGCGACTTCGTTTGTTATTGTTTGATTTCTACTTTTACAGTATATAATCTAACTATTTCGCGCAAAAGGTAGTTTTACTCAGGCCCGGTGCTAGCTAATTTGCCGCCAGGAGAACTTGAACTCTGCCACCCCTTTCTCCAAGTCTGATTTTTCGATATTAATGACTAATTTAGTTAAATTTAATAATAAATTTAAATGTTATTTTTAAAAATAATTGTAGATTATCTGTTGAAAAATTTGTCGTACTTATTTCAGTCAACCTTATTGCAGCTATGTTGGTTAGTTGTGTTGCAAATTTGCAGCCCTTAAAAAATGCTGCCCGGTGATTCAGCACTGGTCACACGTGCGGTAGCGCCGCCTCTGGCTCTACTTTCCATTGCCAACTTTAGCAACTCATGCGCCCCAGGGTTGGGTTGTTTGACCTCTGAGCGGCACTTTTCTGCACACCATGGGCTAAATGGCCAGGTCACATGGACCCCGAAGGCTCTGAGAAGGTTGGGGGAGGGGACCCACTGGAACAGCTGTTGGGAGACAGATGGTAGCCTCCCGTCAAGGCCATCCAGTGTGTTCTTTAACGTGCACAGGATATGGCTCTCCCGCACACGGGACCACGGCTTAACGTCCCATCCGACGGACGGCGGCCTTTCCAAGCCCATCGGTGTCCCCTACTGACCGTGGGCAGGGCGGGGAATTTTGCGGAGATAAATCTCAACGCTGACCCAGCTGGGACTCGAACCTGGGAACTACAGATTACGAGCCTGGCGCGCTACCGACTGAACCACCCCCGCCCCGTCATGCGCCCCAGAGATTCATGATACTCGCAACGCTATCCATCCGGATTCATGGTACCTAGGGATCCGATACTGTATTCCAACACGGGTGGACACAGGCTGGATAGGATCTATGAGGGAGTAGCAAGGGTAGGCCGGATGAACAAAGGCCGGTTAATCCGAAAATTGTGTCAGAAATAAAAACGGCAAATGACAAAAATACTAACTGTACTGTATTTTAATTAATAATTTGTTGTACAATATTAAACAATTTACTCACTTGAAAAAGTCCGTGATTTTCTTTTGTTTCTTTGAACTTAATTTTTAACTTGCAAAGTCTTGCCATTTTTTTAATAAACATCACATCAATCGCAGATGAGGCCTGTTGTTGTTCAATGTATCTTACTGTAACATCAAAAACTTCCTTCAATATGGCTAACTTTCCCTTCTTCCTCTTCTTCATTCTCCGTTCCCTTCTTGGCAGACTGCATTGATAATTTCGTTATCATTCAGTGTTTCATTTTCCATCTGTTGATCACCTTTTAACCATTTTTCAATGTCATCTTCTTCAAGTGTGTTACATCCAAGCAGCAGTTTAAAGTCATTAAGCAGGGGAATATTGTCATTATCCGTCACATCTTCGGCAGTCGCAGGCTCATTCGATTCTTTCGTGTTGTCGTCTTTGGTACTTTCTACACAGTTTTCAACTTCGAGCCAAAGTTTTCTCCATGACTTCACAAACGTTGTACGAAGCATTTTTTCAAAAGCTCTTGCCAACACGTAGATCACATTCTTGATATTTATCGTTTTCAAAACATTTAAAAGTCCTATTCCATCATTTTCAGTTCGTTGTAGAAATTCTGAAAGAAGCTTTCTCCTGTATCGCCGTTTTAAAATTACAAGCATGCCTTGATGCATTAGGTGGCAAAAACGTGGCTTTTACGTTGTCAGAAACGAGTTCGCTTGGTGTGTTGGGGCATTGTCGAGAATGAGTAAGGCCTTTACAAGCATTTTAAGACTTGTCAAGTGGTTTTTTACTTTTGGAACACATTCTGTAAAGAACCACTCTTTAAACAAATACGAGTCTATGCAAGCACACTTTTGAACTTTATAATAAACTGTCAGAGCAACTAAATTTAAATGCTTGAATGCTCGGGGTTTTGCTGATTTCTTATTTACAAAAAGAGGAAGTTTGTGCGTACAGTCGCTCAAAAAAGTATCCGAACGCTATGTTTGATTGCAGAATTGAGGAAAAAATATCTGGCAACGATTTTTTTAGAAATTAGTGATCTGGCAACCTTCGTGTCACGTGACACGAAGGTTGCCAGATCACTAATTTCTAAAAAAATCGTTGCCAGATATTTTTTCTGAATTCTCTAATCAACCATAGTGTTCGGATACTTTTTTGAGCGACTGTACCTGCAGCATTTGTACACACAGCCACAGTGATTGTTTGTTTTAAATCCTGATGCTGAGGTTTCTTGTACTGTCACAAACGTTTTCGTTGGAAGAAGTTTAAAATTTAACCCAGTCTCATCCACATTGTAGATTTGTTCTGCGCATAGGCCTTCTTCTTCAATAAGCACTAAAAGTTTTTCTGAAATTTCCTTTGCTGCTAAAGGATCAGCTAACAATTTCTCACCACAAACAGCAAGGAACACCATGCCGTTTTTTCCAGCGAGAAAGCCATCCATAGCTTGCTGAAAAATCTCCCCCATTATCGATTTTAGAATAAAGGATTAATGTTTTTTCTTTCAAGATTGGCGTTCCTTTTCAGAGCTCTTCCATGAACCATCACCAAAGTGCCTCATCGGCGTTTTTTCAGACTCAACTTGAGTGCAAAAATCATGTAAAGATTTTCTATTCCTTCTGCAGCCATTTACCGTTGTTTTACCAACACCTAGTTCATCACAAATGTGCTTTACTGGATCACCTTTGTCAATACGTTCTAACGGTTTTAATTTCATCTCCATCGTAACATTACGCTTTCTTTTGCACCCACTCATTTTGTACCACACAATAATAGATCAAAACACACTCCTGTATATGCACAGTACACTGTATATTCACAAAGAGGAACTGAAGCAGATATGTACTGTACTATAACAAAACACAATGCGACTTGCTTCCTCTACTTGGAACTGAACAAATAAACAAAACAAGCAGCGACTTGCTTCCGCTTCTTGGAACAACCGGTTAAAGAGGAGGCCGGTTGAGCCAAGACCGGATAAGAGTCTACTGTAAGATTAAAAAAGGCAATAATTTGAAAGACCTCTTAAGCGGAGTGAAAAATCCTTTACTACATGCAGATTCAGCCTCTTGTTTCGTCCGTGTGTTTATTTCTGGCTTGATTGAGTCACTTAGCTTCCCCCCCCTCCATTAAACTCTGGAAGCAAGTAAAACGATCGAGTTTTTTTTCTTGCTAAATCTCCTACACTGGAATCCCAGACCTTTCGAGCCCTCTCTATCTTAGTAGGAAATAAAATAAAGTTTAAGTAAAAATTCACAAACACTGCTAAGTTTATTTGGTCATTTTGGGCTTATTTTGAAATTTGTAAAATTTTTCTCGTGATTCTTAAAGTAATAGCTTTTGGATGTTTCCATTTGTGATCGTTCTCCTTAAACAGTTTAAGAGGTTTGATTGAGTATATTTGTATAAGCAATATTGCATTACATTTTCATTGCTCTAGTAGTTTATTGTTCTCTTTTGCTTTGGTCGGCTTAATTTTAATTACAACGATAATAAGTTTGTTAGTTTCTTCTGTTTTCCCAAGTTAATAAGTAAGTTATTTATTTTCGAACATACGTTAGGAGAACTTGTTAATAGGGATAGACGTAGCAGCTGATTATTTTTGCCGTAGCATGTGTTGAGATTCCCCTGGGGCAGGCATGACTAACCGTCACAACGTGGTAGGATAAGATTGCTAGGAATGTCAA
Organism: Ryuthela nishihirai; assembly: GCA_038380435.1. NCBI lineage: Eukaryota > Metazoa > Arthropoda > Arachnida > Araneae > Heptathelidae > Ryuthela > Ryuthela nishihirai. Next base: position 1,046,181 of record JAWZYU010000094.1, read on the forward strand.
CGCAGTTTACGTGGCATGAAAGTGTTTGCCTCAAGTTATTGAAGAAATCAACTTCTGGTTAGATGGGACAAAGTTAACTCTCGCAAAGCAGATTCATGCACCTGTGGCATGAAATGCTAGTCATTTAGTGCTTTGGAGATATGCAGGAAGATGGGTGCAGCGGTGTGCTTTCAAAGTCGAGATCCGCAGTCAATAGGTTCTGGTTAGCTGGTAGCTTGAAAGGAGTCGCACTGAATGAAAAGTAGAGTGAGATTCAGTGTTAGAAGTAAACAAACTAAAATATGTATTTTAATGTTGGACAAGAATTTCAGAGTGAATTCAGGGCACCAAACGTGCGGTTTAACAGCGATATTTTATTGTTTTTAAATTTAATTGTTTAAAGTGAAACTGGAGTCTGAAAAAGTGATTTTTCAGCTTTGTTTTCTTAATTTAAAACTAAAAGGTCAGAAACATTTACACTAGGCCTATCAATTCGTAAAACAAATAATCAACATACTGGGTTGGGTTGTTTTACCTCTGAGCGGCACTTTTTTGCACACCATGGGCTAAATGGCCAGGTCACAAGGACCCCGAAGGCTCAGAGAAGGTTGGGGGAGGGGACCCACTGGAACAGCTGTTGGGAGACAGATGGTAGCCTCCCGTCAAGGCCATCCAGCGTGTTCTTTAACGTGCACAGGGTATGGCTCTCCCGCACACGGGGCCACGGCTTAACGTCCCATCCGACGGACGGCGGCCTTTTCAAGCCCATCGGTGTCCCCCTACTGACCGTGGGCAAGGCGGGGAAATTTTGCGGAGATAAATCTCAACGCTGACCCAGCTGGGACTCGAACCTGGGAACTACAGATTACGAGCCTGGCGCGCTACCGACTGAGCCACCCCCGCCCCACTGACCATGGGCAGGGCGGGGAATTTCCGGAGATAAATCTTAACGCTGACCCAGCTGGGACTCGAACCTGAGAACTACAGATTACGAGCCTGGCGCGCTACCGACTGAGCCACCCCGCCCCTCAACATACTGAATTTGGCTCTTTTTCCCACTTTTCTGAGGAATACTTATAGGTGCAAGCTAAATTCTTTTGTCAAATCATGATACTGATTAAAGATGCATATTTTTGTTTCTAATCAACATAGTTTCTTGATTCCTGAAGAATATAGCTTAATTTATTTTCCCCAATTCATTACATCACTCAGCAGAAATGCATTTTTCGCTTTTAAGAAGATACATTTTCCTGCGGCTCTTTATGAATATCTTATTTTTCTTAGTGGCCCTTCATTAAGTTCGGACGGGCATGATCTAAGCCAGGGGTTCTCAACGTGTGGCACCCGTACCCCTTGGGGGTACGTGGTAAAATTTTTTGGGGTACGCCGTGAGACCTCGAAAGTCGCTAGATCTAGTAACAAAGTAAACATAACTATAGTTTTATCTATCTATACAAGGAGTACCAGTTACATACATTTCCAGAGGGTACGTGAAGCATAAAAGGTTGAGAGCCACTGATCTAAGCAATACTTACTCTCGTTAAAGTAAGACAAAGGAAGATTAAGAAAATAAGTTTTCGCATTTGAAATTTCACTCTTTTACTGAAAATAAGATGTGAAAATGAAAATTTTCAGACCCCAGTTCATCCTCTTCCCCCCATTTTTATGTATTCTTTAACAAGTCCTAAATGAGATTTTCATGCAGAAGTTAAATAACCCAAATTAAATAATACCGAAGCTTCCTGAAAACAAGATTTACTGGTTATAAACATTGAAAAATAAAAACCCGTTAGTCAATATAAGCCGTCCCGTGGCCGAGTGATTAGCACGCTTGGCTACTGATCTAAGGGACCTGGGTTCGAGCCCCGGATTAGGCATGGATGTGTGTGTGTCGTTTTTCTGCTGATGTCCCGCCATCCTCTCAGATCTCCTACTGTGGCATATAAACTGACAGGCTCCTGTCAGACCTCTGTGGCAAGCAGCTGCTTGAGGGGGTATTTATTTTTTTTTATTAGTCAATATAAAACCTTGACTCCTACATTTGGAAAAGTATTTTTCTACGCAGTATGCCTCATCATAAATGATAAGAGAACATTTTGAGGTTTGTCACTAAGATCACTCTTAGTTTAACGTCGATATGAAATATTAGCCTCCCCCCCCGAAAAAAAATTACATATCTTTAAAGAGAAAAAATTTTTTTTTTTGATACAGCAGATGTCATTTAACGTAATTTAATTTAGATCAGTTTTACCATGGAGATGATTTACCTCTTCCCCCTGGATCCCAAGACTATAACGACTCATAAGTAGGGCGGCCAACTTCCTAGCCACAGGTTTGACAAAAATGTTAACCAAATTTTTGAAAAACTTAAGAATTAGAAATATTTTGGCTATGCCGCTGATTGCATATAAAGGAAATGTTTAATTCCTAAATTTCATTCTTGCTATTTTTAATATAACTGTTGTGTTTTGTGCTTGAGTAAAGGCATTAATTAATCTCTATAACCCAGAGTTTCCATTTATCTCCGCCAAACACGATGTCCTGTCTCAGCAAGGAGGGGACGCTGATGGCCTTGGAAAGATCTCCATCTGTCGGATGGAAGGAACGTTAAACCATGGTTCATGTGCTGGAGAGCCATAGCTTGTGCACGTTAAAAACATGTTGGATGGCCTTGACAGGAGGTTATCATCTGTCTCCCAACAGCTTTCCAGGGGTCCCCAACATTCTCTGAGGCTTCGGGGTCCTTGTGACTCAGCCATTTACCCCAAAGTGTGCCAAAAAGTGCCACTCAGAAGTAAAACAACCTGAAGACAGAGTTAAGATTTAACGCCTCATCCTATGGAGAGCAGTTTCTCTGAGCCTATCAGTGTCCTTTCTCGCAGAGAGCTAGATATGGGTTAACTGAAATAAACGATAATCGGGACTCGAGCGTGGGAAAGTCAGTAGTCTGGTGCAGTGCAAAATAACACCCCCAACCACATGCCTAAACGCAAAGGCTATTATGATGATGACTTCTGATTGGGAAGTTAGAGAAATATATGCAAAACATCAAAGGAAACCGTTTATTGAGAAGTGCAGATGATTTTCGGGTGTTTTTCGAATCCGCATCCTCCTGAGCCCGCTTTCGGAAAAAAGAAATTTAGAGGCATCACAAACATTATATTCTGAAATGAATGTCGCTAACCAGTTATTTTATTCTTATAATATTAATTAAAATCGTTTCATGTCAAAATTGAATGTTCATGCTATTTGGAACAAAAAAATATTAGAAATACTACCAGAAACTGAAATTTTGTGCGTAGCATTATTACAAATGCAAAGAGCCATTAATTTATTAAAAATAAGAGAATACAAAAAATAAAAACTGCGTGTTGCTTATTTTTAATTACCAAAGACTGATTAAAAGGTCGAAATTTTAATAAAAAATATTTTATTTCTGCCTTTCAAAATTTTAAAAAATATTTGAAGTTAAAACTACTCTGAGCCCAAGTCGTCTGCGCTATGAGTAATGACGTCACACTAGCGGACCTACAAATATATTAATTTATTTAATTTTATTTCTGTTATTTCTACTGGTAATTATCTATTATATTATGGTATTATCTATATATATCTATCTAATTATCTTTATATTGTTTAGAAAAAAATATTCGTATGTATTAGCATTACGATATTACTAATATGCTACATTTGGAAAACTACATCTGTATTGTTATAAATCAAGCTTTTAGTAACTCTTTTTTTTTGGAGTAGCAAATATATTAAAGTGCTGAAGGAGAAAAAAAACATTCAACGTACCTGAAATTCGAGATCATATCCGCTGTCGTTCAGAAACAACATGCTGAAAAGTCATAAATCGCGCATGCGCAGAGACAATTTAATCCAAGACTATCAACAACCGGTTTGCTGAACTGCCCCTATAAACACATTTTACTGCAGAACGTGTATCTGGAGCTGAGTGGCGGTAGTATATGTAGGGAGAAGAATAAAATGCTCTGGATACAAGAAGCATTTTATTCTTCTCCCTACATATTCTTTGGTATGCACAAAAAAGTGCCCCTCACAGGTAAAACAATCAAACCCAAACTAAATGTCCTGCACCAGATTTCAAAAGGAAATTATAGAATCTCATTGGAACACACTATAGTGATAAAATTGTCGCAATATACAGCTCCACATCCCAGACGATATTCCGTCACAGTCGAGAAAATTGTTTTCCAGTTGTTTTTTAGACCAAACAAAAATTTCCTCTACAGGCTTGCAGCACAACAATAAAATTACTTTATTAATAAGTACTGTGCAAAAACACAGGTAAAAAAATCAAATTTCCTGTATTAGAACTAAAAGAAATAACAATCTCATTTGAGCAGATACTAAAGCGATAAAATGGTTACAATATTCAGCTCCACATCTAAGGCTGTATGTATCCCATCACAGTCAAGAAACCTTTACTTTCTCTACTTTTTTTTAGATCAAACCATAAAAAAGGTTTCTTTACATCTAGTAGCAGAACAATAAAATTCACTTTTAATAAACACTGTACAAACATCTTTGTAATTTTAAATATAATTAACATATAACACAGTTATATTCACATACACACACATCGATAAGCTTTTAGAAACTGCAGTAATTGCGTGATCTTAATTAATGGTAGCAAAACATCGCAATATTCAAAAATGATTAAGTAAAATAAAACTTTGCTATTTTCAAATACTCATTTTATACATTTGTAGTTATTATTTTGCACGCGACAAAATAAGGTTTATAAAAGGCACAATTCCAAATACTACCCTAAAGGTTTTGAACTTTTTAAGAATTGCTCATTTGTTTAGCAGTGATTACAGATTTAATGCCTTGAAACAGGGACTAAAAACCATTTCGTTCAAAAATATTGCATTTCTGTGAATCAAAATGAAAAATATTAAAACCGAATTTCATTTTCTACTAAAAACATATATACAGACTAGACAGAAAAATGGAAACAGTTCCATGTTACCTCAAAAGAAAATCACATTGAGAGTTCCACAACTTCAACATTATTTTTAATAAAAAATGTCTAAAATATAAACATCTAAAATCAAATATAAATCTCGGTTTTAAACAATGTTTGCTCAATATGCAAAGAGTTATGAACACAGGAATATTTACATACATACAAAATCCTCATGAAGCCATAGACTACAGAGGTCCAACCAGACTGTGTAATTTTCCTCTTCAGACGTCTCCCTTTTGAGCTACAGCTGCTGCATTTGGCCACTCTAGGCCAATTCCAGCAAGGTCCTATTTGACATTGTCTTCCCCTTTTTATGATACCCTTAGGCACACTATTCATACTGCAGACTTTGCCAATCTGCAGCTTGCACTGTGCATACTTGCACACTTTGCCAATCTGCAGCTATGCATATGGGCAACATGGTTAAACCAACGCAGTCTCTCTCTGCACAATATGCTGCTCAAAAGAGGTTGATGACTCCTTCTAACCTCATCATTACTTACAAAGTCAAACCACCTAATGCTGATATACTGCGTAAGCATCTAGAATCAAAGGCATCAAGTTTCTTGTTATCCTGTTTACAAAGGGACCATGTTTTGATACCATAACTAACCTTAGAAAGAACCAAACTATTATACAGCCTAATTTTAGTCTTTAGGTTATGTCTATTTTTCCATACTCTCCATAGATTCTTAAAAGTCTCAGTGGCAATCCCTATTTTTCTATTTATGCCGTACATCACCAGTGTCTGTAACATAGCTCCCAACATAATTAAACTCATACACTTGCTCAAGAGTGCAACCATTCAGATTAACTGAATCACAGCCTGCCTGACCAATTTTCATCACTTTAGTTTTCTCTCTGTTTATCACCAAACCTACTCTATTACCAATCTCATCAACAGCCCTAATGAACGAATTCATCTCATCAACATCATTAGCCAACAGGACCAAATAATCTGCATAATCTAAATCAGAAATTTTGATACCTCTGGACCATTTAAAACCAAAATCTTTCCCTTGCAAAGAATTTCGCATTACATAATCAATAACCAAACAGAAAAGGAGACAAAATGCACCCTTGTCTAACTCCACTAGCAATGCTAAACCAATCGCCGAAAGATGTACCAACTCTCACACACAACTTAGTGTTATTATAGAGAGCTCTCATTACACTAACTTATCAGGTATTCCACATGATCTAACAATCAACCACAAATTATGTCGATCGACAAAGTCGTCTTTTTGAAATCTATAAAGCTAGCAACTACCAGTTTCTGAAACTCCAAACATTTCTCAAGAATCTGCCTAAGTGAAAATATCTGATCAATACATCCCCTACCACTTCTGAATCCACACTGTTTATCAACCAAATTCTTAATTCTATTAAGTATAATCATTCAGAGAACTTTACCTGGAACAGAGAGAAACCTGATTCCCCTATAATTATCACAAGAACTGCGATCACCTTTTTAAAAAATTGGGAAAATGATAGCTCTAATAAAATCCGAAGAACACTACCTTTATCATAAAAAAAAATATTCAAAATTTCAGTCAGCCATGTGACAACACAAATGTTCCCAGCTCTAAGCATTTCAGTGGCGATTTCGTCCACCCCTGGGGATTTATGCAGTTTTAATTTAGAGATAACCAATGCGACTTCGGAATGTGATATAGAGCCAACATAAAAGCCAGTAATACATCTATCCTCATTAGAAACAATGGGAGTAGAACTTACCACATTGTTTAGAACAGTGGTTCCCAAATTTACTATGCCCATGGACCCCTTCTTATAGCAAAAACCTGACCATGAACCCCCAAGTGAAATAACTCTACATAACTGCATAATAGAAAAATTACAAATTTAACTTTGATGTCTTGAATGGTAAATGGTGACGTAAAAATAAAATATAAATAAAATATTTTGATATTTAAAGTAGTATTTATTGAAATTATAACTTTTGTTTTAAAATACAAAAACACATCATTTTTTTTTTTTCAATGAGATCATCCCATCAGGTGAACCTGATGGGATGATATGAGATTATCTATGTTCGGCTCTATGTTTGTGAGTAACATTCGTAAGTATCCACGAGCACTAATTTCCAGTCGGTTTCTTTTTTTCGTGATGAGGCTCATAACTGCACTAAATCCATGTTCTACTAAATAGGAAGACGGGAAAGCAATCAACAGCTTCTGTACAGCATCCTGCATTATCTGTACTGTATCTATCCTGCATTATGGGTACAGCTTCTGTACCCATAATGCAGGATATAAAATTGGTATCTGTTTTTGTAACCAGAATTTGTGGTATCCTTGTTCAAACGTTGGTTTCAGTTCCACAGAACTAACTGCTATATTAGCCATTCATTGGGCACTTTACTTTAAAGGGGAAAAGATTGTAATCTTTACTGATTCAAAATCTTCTATTGATACTATATTTCAAAATCCAAATAATAATAATTTTAAAGTTCTAATAAATGATATCCTTATTTTAACAAAACAACACATAAAAAATAATAATAAATTGTATATTCAATGGGTGCCAGCTCACACTGGTATTGAACACAATGAAAGCGTTGATACATTGGCAAAAGATGCAATATATCTTAATAACACTATGGAAGCATTAATATTTATAAACATAATTAAAAATAATAATAAAATAAAATTACTAGAAGAAACACAAAACTGGTATGATTTAACTGCTATAGATACTCATAGACATAACATTTCAAATAAAATTACAACCTTCAAAAACTATGGATTGAGCAAAAAAGAGAACACTATTATACTAAGAATAAAAGTAAATGCTGCAATAACAAAACCATTTTTATTTCACTTGAAAAAAGTAAACTCTCCTAACTGCACAATATTTTAATCAATATGAAACTATTGAACATTTAATATTTCATTGCAAAAAAATATCCACAATTGGAAACGAAAGTTCTACAAGCTTTTAATTTCATATCTAAAAGACATTGATATGTTTGATTTCTTATAAAAAAAAAGTATATATATATTTAACTTGTGACTGAATGAGTCTGCATAGTAATTATCTATGTCGGAATATTCATTTGTTGAGTTTCTTTCAATTCAATTCCTCATTTGTGGATAATTCAATAAATTGCTCCTGTATTAGTATGGATTCATCTGAGTTTGTGGGTCTACTTACAAAAGGGTCCAACACCCAATCGGGGATAACCAAGTGAAGAATGTCTTCAAATCTTTGGCTGAGGTCAGAATGAAGAGCCGTTAAGTGTTGACAATAAGCAAGCAAATCTCGTTTTTACAATTTTGAAAGATTTGGAAACTGCATTCTCCTCTCCCCAAGTTTTGTTAGTATAGAAAAAGTTTTGCAACAAACGCAGATATTATACTTTTAGTTTTGATTAAATTTAATTGATCACCTTGTAGTTTCAAATTGGTTTCGTTAAATTTGGCAAATAAGTCATATAAGCATATGTCATTTTTTGATGAGCAAATAATCTCTCATTTAAGGCATTCCTTTTGATTTTATTAACTGCTCTAATGACATAATCTAGTTAGCCATGCAAGCGTTCACTAAGATTTTTGGCGACTAAATGTTGTCGATGAATGACACAATGTACAGATAATTCGGTATAGTTGTTTTAAGTATGCCAGAAAGCCTCGGTGTCGTCCTACCATTGCCGGAGCACCGTCAGTAGCAACGGAGAGGATATTACTCAAGGGTATAGCTTTTACATCGAAAAATCTTTTTAATTCATTAAAAATTGTTTCACCTTTCGTATCAGTTTCCAAACATTTGGCAAATAACAATTCTTGGGAAATTTTTTCCTCTACAAATCTCACATAAGCTAAAAGTAAAGCATCGTTTCCTGGCAAAGTTGATTCGTCAAGCTGTATAGAGAATTCAGATGTTTTTAAGTACTCACATAAAGAATTTTCTACGCACTGAGCCATTTCGTCAATCCTTCTTTGTAACGTATTATTACTCAGTAGAATTCTTCTTATAATATCGGAAGCTGGTTTACGCATCACGGTGCGTATTACCTCACTTACAGCTGGTAGAATAAGTTCTTCACCAATGGTGTGCGGCTTTCCGGACTTTGCAATCAATAAAGAAATGTTATAAGAAGCATGCAGTCTATCGTCACCTCGCTCAGATGTTGTCGCTAAGAGTTGTCGCAATGACGGTGTTTTCAAATATTGTTCTTTGACTGTTTTAAAAAAAGTTAAATCTTTATCTTTTTTGTCGCTATGGACTTTTGTCAAATGTTCCTTAAGCTTAGAAGGTTTCATTGAATCGTTTGACAAAGTTTTATTGCGTTGTTTGGGTTGTTGTGTTGTGTTACCTCTGAGCGGCACTTTTTTGCACACCATGGGCTAAATGGCCAGGTCACATGGACCCCGAAGGCTCAGAGAAGGTTGGGGGAGGGGACCCACTGGAACAGCTGTTGGGAGACAGATGGTAGCCTCCCGTCAAGGCCATCCAGCGTGTTCTTTAACGTGCGCAGGGTATGGCTCTCCCACACACGGGGCCACGGCTTAACGTCCCATCCGACGGACGGTGGCTTTTCCAAGCCCATCGGTGTCCCCTACTGACCGTGGGCAGGGCGGGGAATTTTTGCGGAGATATATCTCAACGCTGACCCAGCTGGGACTCGAACCTGGGAACTACAGATTACGAGCCTGGCGCGCTACCGACTGAGCCACCCCCGCCCTCCTGATATGCAGGGATTACTCAGTACGGTCCATTTTAAAATAAACATAAAATTTGCAAGTTTTTAAATATAGCAAAATTTTTACTAATTAAAACATAATTTTATTTTGAACTTGCAATAGTATCTAATTTTTAAAATACAATTTCACATAACGATAATATACCATTAAAATTTATTTCATTCACGATATTTTACAAACACACTTCTTATTATTGAAATTGCCTACCTAGAAAGGATGGATGGATTGACGTGAGGATTTGAATGCAGAATTGTGACATATAGGAACATAAACGATTTGCATGTCAAACCATTCGGTAAAGTAGAATGCCCAATAACGTGTCAGATACTCCGCTGACACAGGAATCTGAATCGAGTAAACATTAGTGTGTTGTCAGAAACTGAATGGTCAACAGGAACCTCGTCATTCATGTGCTTCATGATGCCAGAATGGGATTGATGGATCCACTGACTAGTGATAAGGGATTGATCACTTACAAGCCATAGATTTCCAACATCGTAACATCATTCTTGTATGCACCTGTGTTTTGGGAAGCATGATTAGAAGATGATAATGAGAATAGGGGTTGCATTCATGTCATCCATTGGCTAGTCCTACCTCTGATACCATCCTGTTGTCTGCACTTCCAGTGATTCAATGAGAGCTGCTCGGGGATAAGATTGGTACTTGTAATCTTTAGTGACAAATCATGCTTCTGTTTGGGATTCAGTGATGGCTCTATGCATATCTGGAAATATGCTGACATTGGTAATCCAGTCTATATCAGAAGTGTCATATCTGGCCAACACTCAGAATCATGACATGAAAAACATGTTACAATGACCATTTTACATTGTTTGGTCATTACTGATGGCACAAATCATTATATGGGAACCATTCTGAGGCTTGTCCTTCTGCCCTTTCTATGTTCCAACGCAAATGCAATTCCTGCTCATGACTCTCATATCCTGACAATGCTTAGGTGATGTGAATATGCTTCCTTGGCCTGTCCATTCCCCATATCTGTCGCCCATCAAGCATGTTCGGGATATAATGGGATTGTTTTACCTCTGAGCGGCACTTTTTGCACACCATGGGCTAAATGGCCAGGCCACAAGGACCCCGAAGGCTCAGAGAAGGTTGGGGGAGGGGACCCACTGGAATAGCTGTTGGGAGACAGATGGTAGCCTCCCGTCAAGGCCATCCAGCGTGTTCTTTAACGTGCACAGGGAATGGCTCTCCCACACACGGGGCCACGGCTTAATGTCCCATCCGACGGACTGCGGCCTTTCCAAGCCCATCGATGTCCCCTACTGACCGTGGGCAGGGCGGAGAATTTTGCGGAGATAAATCTCAACGCTGACCCAGCTGGGACTCGAACCTGGGAACTACAGATTACGAGCCTGGCGCGCTACCGACTGAGCCACCCCCGCCCCGGATATGGGATGTTCACTGATCACTGCCACTGAAGACCCACTATTGCTGCACAGATCATGGCACTGAAGTATGGCTTAGTATTTACCAAGATGACATTTACCTTTTTGACTTACTATAGCAACGTTTGGTTACTTATGCTGCTGTTCATGGAAGTTATATTTCAATACCGATTTGATATAAAAATTTAATAATTTTGTTTATACTGCTATCTGTCACTCCACTTGTTTTGAACTCAAAGTGAGCACTCCTTGTAGGTGGGACAATTTCAATGATGAGTAGCATATTTTGAAGTTCTTCATGCAGTTATAGTAGTTTAAGAATTCTTTAAATTACAGAAACTGCTTATATAGAATATGTGCAAGACAAGTATAACTGTAATAGTGTACATGTTTTAATACCGAAATATCAATGGTTTCAAGATTTTTACAAACTTAATGGAGGGGAGAGAAAAAAATACCTTCACTTGCTTCTTTTGCCAACTATATTAGCAAACTAAAATCTTTTAATTTGGCAAATTGGATTAGGAAGTGATCAATTAGGTCACATTAATCATGGCTGAATACTTTGAATATATTTACTATAAAGCTAATGTCATAGGACATTAGCTTTATAGTAAATATAATAAAGCTAAAAGTCATAGGACAACTTTGTTAATTTGAAAGCCAGGGGGCTTTCAAATTAACAAAGTTGTCCTATGACTTTTTGCTTCCCCCCTTCTTCCCTAAGAACTTTCTTGTACTTCGTTGATTATTAATCAGTGCCCTAAGCATAAAAATCAATGAACAGTCTATGCTAATAAAGCCATGAGGAAAAAATAAGGGATATTTTTTGGAATTGACTACATACCCTTTACATTGACAGTTGGCATCATAAGTGAATAACACAAATGTTAGTTTCATTTGTTTTCTACTTACCATTTTAATACTTACTTACCATTAAAATAATTTATACCATTTAAATAATTTATACCATTATTTTAAATGATCAAAATAATGGTAAAAATTTGCAACAGAATGAATAATATACATATGTAATCTGTGGAATCTGATGTGTAAATGAGTTCATGAGACAAAGTTAAAAAGATACAAAAAGATACACACTATTTATCACATTTTTCTATAGGGCATTTCATATAAACATTTACCACTTTGGTTAGCAGTAAATATTTTATCATTTTGAGTATTCACTTGAAAGAATAATTTACTGAGAGAAATACTTGAAACTTTCCTTATTATGGGAGGGTAATTTAAGCATTTATGAATGGTAGTGAATGTAATTTATGAATGGCAGTGAATGTAATTTATGAATTGGTGAATGTTTCTTAGAAATCAACCTATCAAAAATCACCTAACATTCAGTTGAGACAAGGTTTTCGGAGGAGACTAACACTGAAATCCTCATCGCAAAATTGGTCAAGAAATTTTGCAATAGTAGAACTAAACAATACCAGAAACGATAGGAGCAAGAAAACAAAGGGTTGTTGTTTGGGTTGTTTTACCTCTGAGCGGCACTTTTTTGCACACCATGGGCTAAATGGCCAGGTCACATGGACCCCGAAGGCTCAGAGAAGGTTGGGGGAGGGGACCCACTGGAACAGCTGTTGGGAGACAGATGGTAGCCTCCCGTCAAGGCCATCCAGCGTGTTCTTTAACGTGCACAGGGTATGGCTCTCCCACACACGGGGCCACGGCTTAACGTGCCATCCGATGGACGGCGGCCTTTCCAAGCCCATCGGTGTCCCCTACTGACCGTGGGCAGGGCGGGGAATTTTGCGGAGATAAATCTCAACGCTGACCCAGCTGGGACTCGAACCTGGGAACTACAGATTACGAGCCTGGCGCGCTACCAACTGAGCCACCCCCGCCCCACATGAAAACAAAACCTAAATAAATGTTGCAGTTGAAAATGTGAAATATATAATGTGAAGAAATCAGTTCAGAATTTTCCAGAGAAAAATTATCTGCAATTCCAGTGTGCAAATTTTGACAAGTGATTTGAATTTAATGATGCCAGGTAATAGAAATAAGCAAAATGGTAAATGAAGACTTTAACATTTGTGCTAAGTAGCAATGCAACGAAATCTTCGGCTTATGGTTTCCAAATGAAGTGACATTGTCTGGTTCCCACCAGTGGCATACCAGGAAATCTGCCCCCCCCCCCCCCGCCTCCTCAGGAAAAAAAAATGACTTGGAGGTTGTTTCATTTAATGTACACCTTCATACACTTGAATTTTAACATTTTGAAAATGTATAGTATATATATCTGTATATTTTCTGTTTTCATAATGTACACTCATGAGTCATAACATTATGACCACCTACTTAATAGCATATTGGGGAACTTTTTGTGCACCTAGTATTGCATCAATTCCACTAGACCACAGAAGGTGTCTGAGGTATTCTGTACCAGCTGGACAGAATGTCCTGGAGTTCAGTGATGGATTAAGGCACTGGCATGGAGTGACAAATGATGTGTTCCACTGCATCCAACATATGTTTGATGCAATTCATGTCAGAGAATTTGGTGGCCAGGGAAGCACATAAAATGCTTCTACATGAACCTTGAACCATTCCTGCAAAATGCAGGCCTTGCGACAAGGGGGGTTGTCTTGCTAAAAGAATCCAGTGCCATCCAGATACATGGTCACCAAGTAGGGCACTTGAAACATGCCTAGGTAGGACCTGGCAGTGAGGGTGTGTTCAATGGTGTTGAGGAGATGTGATGATGATGAATATCTCAGTGATGTCCATGAGAATAATCCCCATACCAATATACCTGCCTGCCTGTTTCCATCCAACTATACAGTCTGGTTGCAGGTGTTCACCTGTGTGGCATTCAATACAGACCAGTCTATTGGCATGGTGGAGCTAGAACCTGGACTCATTGGACAATGTGACTCTTTTCCAGTAGTCCAATGTCCAGTCACAGTGCTCCCACATTTCATCACTACAAAACTTGTACAATGGTAAAAGGGAATGACTTGTTGGAGTTTGGGCAAGATTATAGGCATGAGGAAGGCTGGGGCCAGAATCTCACCAACCTCAAGCATTGTTGGCAATTTGAGGGCCACCATAGTGAAGATGTGCAGGAATGGTCCAAAGAGGGGCACACATCCATCCAATGTCCACATACACTGCAGGTTGTTGCCACTGATGGTTGGTTAATATGGACACATAAACAGGCAGCTAACTCCATAGGCTCATCAGCAAGAACATCCAATGGCTTGTTTGGCTGGAAATGTTTCTCTGTGTGCCCTGCTTGTAGCATGCCATTAATTGAAGGATTGTGAGTCAGCTTTTGTTTGGAACCATGTGGCAACTGTTGCTCACCTCGACTGTCATACAATTAATGGCTTCCGCTTCCCCCTTTATGGCACATTGGATGGATGTGTGTCCCTCTTTGGACCATTCCTGCACATCTTCACAATGGTGGCCCTCAAACTGCGAAAAATGCTTGAGATTGGTGAATGTTGGCCCCAGCCTTCCTCATGCCTACAATCTCTTGCCCTAACTGCAACAAGTCCTTCCTTTTCACCATTGCGCAGGTTTTGTACTGATGAATTAACACACTACCTATGACAGTACTGACAAAATGCCTTGCCTGTCCGCGCTGTCTATACATATTTCACACTAGCCAGTGACATCATTGCTATATGCTGTCAAAATATCCACCCATGGAGACAGGGGTTACCCATAATGATCTGGACCATGAGATAAATTTGACATTTTGGAACAAACTTAATTTTACAACTTTCTTCATAAAATACTGTTTAAGTTGTTTTCAGATGAACATAAAAAATTTTGCATTACGAAGCTTGCATAGTTTCAAGTACACCCAATTGTGTTTTTACACAATTTTGATTTAACATGGTTTAGAAAAAATATTCCAATTCTTTTTTTACATGATTTATTTTGATCTAACACGGTTCAAACGTACTTGTTTTAAAAACTAACTTGTTTTTAAAACAAACTTGTTTTAAAAATCTCCATTGAATTTAATTCTGAAAATATATTCTTATTCAAGAAAAAATTCCTAGAATTTACATTTATAACAAAGATGCTGCTTTTATGGTCACATTTTCCGAAATAGTTTTAACTTTGAAAATGTACCATAGATACACATTTTGTGCACTAAAATCCCCAAAATAAAAACTACACTAACATAACTACACAAGTTTTCTCTATTTTATTCTCTATTTTATGGAAAAATTGTACGAAAACCTACTTCATTCGGTGTTACCACATTATTATGTGGCAACATTGATTTCCTGGAATTCCCCTCAATTTTATCTTCAATACATACATTAATCTTGTCTCTCATTTCACATTTAAAGTTAGAAGTGTTTAGGTGTTTAATAGAAGTAATAAAAAAAATTTGTTTTGTTTTTTGAAGCTTTGTGTGCATAATATAAATTCATTAAATTTTGCTGATAGGTAATTTACAATATTTCGTCATCTGATATATTAACTACAATTCAAATATTTTTTGTAGGCCTTACCATGATGTCAGATAATTCAACTATACAAAAGAAAAGCTATCTCTTTGGATACTAAGATCCAAATTTTAGATCGTCTTGCAACTGGAGAAGGTTCAACATCCATAGGTAAATATTTTTTTTTTGAACGAAGCTACCATAAGAACCATAAAAAAAAAAATGAAGATGCTATTAGAAAATCTGTGCTTTCTGGAACAAAATTGAGCACTAAGTCGTCATTGTACACAAGAGATATTGCAAAAGTGAAGATGGAAAAGGCACCAATAATGTGGATAGAAGATAACTCGCAAAAAAAGAATACCTCTAGATGGAAATACGATCAAACAGATGGCATTACGAATATATAAATAGATGCAAGAAATGGAATCAACCACATCAGCTCAGTTAAACAAAAATTATGAATTTTCTGCAAGTACAGGTTGGCTTGCAGGGTTTCTTCAAAGACATGCATTTCAAAATGTAAAGATAAAAGGTGAAGTTGCATCTGCAGATGAGCGAGCTGCTAAAGAATTTTATCCAAAATTGGCACAATGGTGGATACACTCCTCATCAAGTTTGGAATGTAGATGAAATTGGTTTTTTTTTGGAAAAAAATTTCAAGTAGAACCTGCATAGCAAAATCACAAAAAAACTGTTGGTGGCTTTGAAGCAGCTAAGGATTGTGTGGACTTTCTATTTTGCAGCAATGTTTCAGGAGATTGTATGTTAAAACCGCTGCTCATCAATCAATCCCTAGACCACGGTAAATGAAAGATGCAGATTTGAATAAATTGCCAGTGCATTGGATGGCAAACAAAAAAACCTGGGCAAGAAAAGAAATTTTTAATGAATAGTTAAATAAATGTTTTGTTCCAGAAGTTAAATGCTATTTGAAGGAAAAAAATCTGGAATTTAAAGTTCTATTGATTATAGACAATGTGCCTGGTCATCCTGTTTTGGAACACCCAAATGTGCCATTTTGTTTTCTGCCACCTAATACGACATCCTTAATTCAACCGCTAGACCAGGGTATAATTGTCACATTTAAAATTTACTATGTAAGACGAACATTCCAATACATTTTGGATAAACTAGATAAGAATAAAACACACAGTTATTGATGTGTGGAGGAAATTTTCTATTTTAGATTATATCAGACATGCTGGATTGACATTATCAGAATTAAAACAATCAACTTTAAACACATGCTGGAAAGCTATTTGGCCAGAATGGGTAAAAAAAAAAATTATGTACCCCCAAATACGACTGAATATCCTAATATCATCACTTTAGCACATGCAGTTGGTGGAGAAGGATTCAATGATTTATCGTTTGCAGATATTGATGAATTGCTGGTTGA
The DNA here is from genome assembly GCA_038380435.1 of Ryuthela nishihirai. Classification (NCBI taxonomy): domain Eukaryota; kingdom Metazoa; phylum Arthropoda; class Arachnida; order Araneae; family Heptathelidae; genus Ryuthela; species Ryuthela nishihirai. The sequence continues at coordinate 1,063,130 of JAWZYU010000094.1, forward strand.
CAAAGCTCTTAGCGAAGATTAAATAATAGAAGTTGTCTTTGAGACTCCTGATGAAAAAGAAAAAAGTGATGGTGATGAAGAGGTTCCACTCACTGCAGGTTTAATTAAAGAAGGGCTTCATATGGCTAGTATATTGGAAAGTCATTTTCTTACACATGATCCCATTGTCGAATGAGCTGAGCAGTTTAAACGTGAACTGAAGTCATGTATGGCATGTTATCAAGAATTATACAAGGATCTAGTCAAAACAGGATCTCAACAATTGACTACAGAGTTCGTTGTCAAACTAATCAAACTTCAGAATCACTGCAAACAAGTGATAATTTGGTTTCCCATGCCACAGAGAGCATTTCACCATTAGAGTATGAACGCGACGGCCAAAATGCTTCAAGCGATGAAAGTGATTTAATTCCAGTCTTATGCAAATGAATGCATGTATTGTCAGAAAGTGACAACGAATAAAATCTAGTTAATAAACATATATGTCATATTTTTTTGCACTTTTGTATTCTTGAATAAGTGACATATTTTCTTTATGAAGGATAATTTGCTTTAGATATAACACATAATTATCTTTATAAGTTTAAAAAATAAAAAATGTGTTTAAATGAATAAAAATCAAATAAAGATTTAATTAAAGATTTTGATATGATTTTTTTGAAAACAACTTATTATTTGTACTGGGTTTTCATGTCTGGAACCAATCTTCAATTTTTTCATATCCACTGTATTTTCTTTTACACAATTTTCTTTTTTGCATGGTTATTTCGGTGACCTTTTTACCATGTAAAAACAGAACTGGGTGTAAACTATTTCAAATATAATTCATTTTCCCCTCTATTGCACAAAATGATATAAGAACACCAAAGGAATAGGGAAAGTAAAAAAATAGTGACAATATTGGAAACATTTCTAGTTTTAAGAGTTAAATAGGAATGCTTATGGAGAGCAATCCAGTCAGATGAAAGCAATGATGCTACCCATGGCTGTATGCAATTTCACACTTTCACAATTATGTTAGCAAAGTTCACAGCTAAGCTTGTGCGTTGAGACAATGAGTTATGGCTCACAAGAAGCAAGGATAGGAATTTCTAGTACAGAAAATGAAGTAGACTGTACATGGTCTATTATTATTTGTTCAAAGCTATAGAAAGAAATCTGGACTGTTCCTTTAAATAGTTTTATATCACGTTTTCCCAGAAATTTTGACTTTTTTTGCTGCTTTATGGAGGTTGTAGAGTCTACCAGTAGAACTCTGATTCCTACAATTCATGGGCTTTATGGGTCTTAACAACAGAGAGATTTGGTCAAGGTAAATATTGCAAAAAGAAAAAAATTACATGAAAGCAGCCAATTCAGTCACTATGGCAAGATCATTCCAATGCATATAAACTCCTTCCCATAGACACAACGATGAAATTGGATTAATCATGAACACTCAACTTGGTTTTCAGTTTACAACAGAATTATCAGTTTCTTTCTTAGGTGCATAATGGTAGCCATTAGTCAAAATTTGTCTCAATCTGAATTATCCCTTACCTGCAACATGCAGCAATTGGACCATTGGTATGAAGTAAAAGTCATGTGTTTTTGGAAAATTGTTGCATATGATAGGAGCAGCAAGACATTCCACAGCTGAAATATGTGGTTATATGTACATTTAACAGAATTCAGAGATATAGTGATCCTAAAGTTTAAAATTTCTCACACTGACTTTGAACTGGTTCTGTAGCTGACAGAACTCATTTTTTTCCCTTTTTCATGATTTATTTTCGTTTGAACATTAGAAATTTTTAAGAACATTATAGAATTTTGTTAGAACATTATAGAAAGGGCTAACTTGAAAAAATGTGGGACCAGTGCAAAGTATCTGTGAGGCTCTTCTTACATAAAAAAAAATTATAACAACGATAATTATTGTAACATGCAACAATTATTAGTACAGAATCATCAATTAATAAGAATCTGTCATCTTTTCCTCACACCAACATTGCTAAATATTTTTTTGAAATTGCTTTTAAAATTTATATATTTCAGAATTATTTTTACAGTAGCAGACTTTTATGAGAATGGAGCCGTTACAATAGCACTGGTGGCACTGCCATCAACATGACCCTGTTCACAATAATAAAGGATTTTATAGACATAATGCTTTTATGATAATTTTATAAAAACTTTCCCATCCCAATTAAATTATATTATTTAATACTGACATTATCAGAAAACGATGAAATGTGCAGAACAATATGTTCCCACTAGCATTATTAGCAATGGGATACTGCAGGATACTACATCTTAGCACTACTTTTTATACACAAAAACAGTTCCATATAAATAATGATTTTTGTCATCAAAATAAAACATGACACAATAGTATACCTGGAATTATAATACAAACTTAATAATACAAATATCACAGTTCTACCTCTGCAAAATAGTTTCTCACTACTGTTTAATTACTAATAAGTAATTAAAGAAAAAGTATTCTGCCATATATTTTGAATAAATAAATTACTACTTAATACCATATTAAATAGTACCATAATAACTTTGATTATAATACTTGCACACATTTTTAGGTCTGACTAATTTTACAAATTTAAAACAATATTTTAAACATAGGAATTCAGTGTAATATTTTTCACATATGACTAGATTTCTTATGTGTTAAGTTTGCCAGGTTCGTATACAAAAAAATACTCAAGAAGCTTGTCAGGCTAGAGGCCTTTTTAGTGTTTTTTTTTGTTCAGGCTGTGTATATTTATTTTGGATTTCGCCAAAATATTCATATGCTACGGGGAGGCCCTCTGTCCCGGCATCTGGAAGGTTAATTGAAGGAGCAGTGCCCCGAGGGACGGAGGTCACCCCGCTGCTCGCCCCAGATGGTCAGGCAGAGAAAGAAAGGAAGAAAGGGTTTGGCAACGATGAGAAGATCAGAGCCGGTCGAGTTTGGAAGCGTGCAGATGAGAAATTGTAAAGCTGGGAAATGCTGACTGGTAATAGCGCCATTGGCTCTGTAAATACAGCTGAACAGGCATAGTAAGCTGGTGTGTTTGTAATCTATGTAATTGAGCATATGTCCTCGTCCATCAAGTATGTTTGGAAGGTTAAATAAATATTCGGTATTTTAAAGTAAAGGCTGAAGTTTGAACTAATTTAATGGGGAGGAGCCTCAATATCGAGTCTCTGCAATTGTGAATAAACTGTTGATTTTATCCGAAAGACTCTTTCACCCGTCGCGTATAGCGATCGAACCGAGGGAACGTCCTAAGTGGTCCCAATAGGCCGACAAACGAAGAGTTAACATCACAAAGCTGCTGCAAGCAGCTTCTTGAGGAGTATTTTTTTATGTTTTGAATTATGATTATTTTTGAATTATGTTGAACCTAGTGTTTTTGAAAGCATCAATGAAGTTTTCTACTAGTCTTTTTTTTAATTCAGCTTATATAATACATTCTGAAATTCTAAAAATAGTTTGGTACTTTTTTTTAGTAGCATGCCTTTTCCTTCTATTTTTGAAATGATGAATGAAAGCATGTTAGATTTGCTTTGGTATAAAAACAAGATCCTGAGGCAGAGCTTGCTTAAAGTGGGAGCCCAAGATAAAGGGCATTTAACACCAAACATTTTAATCAGAAAGCAATGTATATTTTTAAATGTATGTAACACTTGAAATTAGCATTAATACATTTAATAAAACCATTAAAGAATGATAAATTTAATTTTGTTACCAACCAATGATTTTTTTCCTTAGCTCAGTTAATTTTTCAGAATGTGAATTACTAGTTTCAAAAAATAAAATTATACCCAAAGAAGAGTGTAACATGTAAAGAAGGAAGTTTCACAAAAGTAATCAATTCTTATAGTTATTTATGCATTTACTATTTATTAATATTTCATTTCTGGTTGAATAAGGGGCCTTAAAATTCTTAAGTGAATTGGGACCAAGGATTCCTTGATCTGGCTGTCCACACTATCAACCAAATCCTCCCATTTGAGGGGTGGGGATTAGCTCAATTAGCAGTAGGCCAGAATTGTCCCAACTGTGCCTGTGCTGAGTTTATCTGCTACACTGTGCCCTGCCCTCAGTGAGAAATGAGACACCAATGAATTTGAAAAGGCAGCATCTGTTGGATAGGGTATTAAGCCATGCCCTTTGTGCAGGAGATCCATACCCTACACACATTAAAAAACATGATGGATGACTTTGAAGGGAGACTTCCAATCATTTCATAACAGCTGTTTAGTGAATCCCCTTCCCTAATCTTCTCTGGACACCTGTGACTTGGCCATTTAGCCCATTGTATGTGCAAAACTGCCACTCAGAGGTAAAATAACCTAACTAAAAGAAATGATAAAATTAACAGGAACTCCATGAAATATTCATTTGCAAACTAATTCTGCAAAATAGCTGGACATGTTTTATACAGGGCACAGGTGGCAATTTTGGAAGCAGAACCTGGACAGTCATAGTGTTCCAGATATGAGGTCCTGCTTATATATATAAGCACACAATCTTAGACTATACCTAAAGATCAAGAAAATGTTACACAAAAAAAAGCAATAACAGAAATAGTAGAATGGTTACTTGTTAATAATCCAATATTTCCATTATCAGTATGCAGCACATCTTTGGTTGACATCTGTTGCTTCATCTAATGATACCCAAATTATGTTTCTATCCACTATTTTTCTTAAGTGGCTTAAGTAATTTGGTACAGTTGAGAAAGGCAATTCTTTTATCATTAATTCTTCTGGCATATTTCACATAATTTTCAGGAATGTATTGAGTTCTTTGTTCTTCAGCTTAACCATGGAATGTATGCCAATATGAACACTTTGTATAAATAACAGAAGCTTCTATTTTTGAGATACTTGGCCTTTGTATCAGTTTACTTTAATCCATTATTTCTTTCTGCTGCCCACACAATAAAGAAGATAAAAATTAATTTTCAGATGCAACTTACAGTTATTTACTATCTTGGGGTGCTTTTCCCAACAATCACCATCCTGCAATATAATCAAAATGGATTAAAATTTTAGAAATTCAGAGAAAAAAAGGCATCTAAGCTGAATCAAACAGAAATGTTGTAATACAATAAACATATTCACTGATAAAAATACAAAATTTAATGAACTGCTGTTATATTTATTATAGGTTACAATTCCTAATATTAAGTTTCAATTGCTGCTGTTTAGACTTGACTGGTGATTCTCAAAATTTTCTAAGCCATGGGCCATTTTCTCTAATTTATATATAGTTACAATAGCAGATCACCTTGAAGTTGGCAAATCATTTCCCAGATTCTCAATTACTCATAATGAGTGTTTTTCCTTAGACTTAAAAGTGTGCAAACTTTTTCTTCTTCTTATAACAGAAGATAAACTATAACATACCGTATTTCTTCGATTCTAAGACGCACTTTATTCCCCATATAAACATCTCTAAAAACGGGGCCCGTCTTAGAATCGAAGAAATACGGTATATTCATATTTCAAATGAATAAATTCTGGAAATTATATAACATTATGTATTATTATATTCTGGGAAAAACACATTATTGTCAAACAAAGGTTTGACAATTATGTGTGTAAATGGTAGATATAATAAGACTGGAATAAATGCATACACTGGATGAAGAGCTAGGTACCAGTCCCAAGGGATGATGTACAGAACCAGTCATACCTAGCAATAAAGTCTGACCCCAACTTCATATTGTGCAGAGCATTAATACCTTTAAAAAGAGATATTATCTTCTGGAATGGAAAGGGGAGTCTGCCAGATCAGTGTAGCCTATTGCTCTGGACTACTATTGGATACTTTTTTTTTTAACCCTGTTGAGAAGTGGTTTCTCACACAAGGCTTGATGCTGACCATTTACACTTATCAGATTTGAGACTTGATTATGGCTATGACTTTGATTATGGATCCTGAACTTGTTGCACTGGTGGACTTCTGTCAAGGTAAAATCTACTGCTGTGTTTTCTGTTTGTTTCTGGATTGACAGTCCCAAGTGAATATATGAAAAGGATACCTTTTATCAGCTGATGGATAATCCTTATCAGATGCCATTGCAGGTACCTGAACCCTTGCTTCTATGGGCATCATTATACCTATATTGGAGGAACCAGTGTAGTATACAAACAATACAGTACCAGTATAGTGGATTCAGCTTTTAGTAGTGGGGGGAACAGGTCTTTGCCCCATGTCTGCAATTAGGGGATGTTTGATATTGTTAGCATTTCCTTTCTCAATAAACATTGTTTCTTTAAACATCCCACTAACCATTTTCTCTCCATAGGTAGTTGTAATGTGAGAATTCTGCACAGAGCTTATTCTCTTGATGTCCTCATACAAGAATTCCATCATTATAATTTAGATATTATCGGCTTGCAAGAGATCAGATGGACAGATAAAGGTCAGATTCTTAAAAATAATAAGATAATAAGCATCACCAAGGCATAGGTCTGCTTCTCAGAAGACATGCCAGTGATGTTTTTCTAGAATATGAATGCATTAATGAAAGGTTTCTTACAGCAAAATTTCAGACAAGCATTAAAGACTTGAATGTTATCTGCTGTTATGCCCCCATTGAGGATGCCGATGAGGATGAGAAGGATAGGTTTTACAGACAACTTCAGGATATTTTGAATTCTGTCAAGAAAGGAGATATTACTCTTGTTCTAGGTGACATCAATGCAAAGTTAGTACTGACTCTGACCTTTGGGGAGGGGTGATAGGCCCTTTTGGTATTGGTAGCTGCAATGGTATTGTGTTGGTATTGGTTGTTGCAATGGTTTTATAATTGGTAGCTGCATTAAGTTTACTTACCTGTAGGAAACATCTGGGGGCAATATCTCTTACAGGTAAGTAAACTTAATGGTTTGAGAATAAGTAACACTTATTACAAACACTGTGACATACATAAGTACACATGGGTTTCACCAGATGGGGCTGCATAAGAATATGATAGATTATATATTAATTAATAGCAAATGGGCTAATTCTGTTAGGAATACCAGGTCATATAGGGGAGCCAAAATTGGATCTGGCCATTACCTTGTTAAAAGTGTCTTGAAACTTAAACTTAAAAAGTGCTGTGCTAGGATTAAAAAATTTACCTTTAATATTGAAGCTCTGAAAGACCCAATTATCGCTAAAGCTTACCATGATAGGTTACTTAGTCATTATGACAGTCTAAGTTTGCTTACTGTTGAAGAATGGGACCATTTAAGCTTTTTTGGAAACTAACAGTACTCCTTTATGAAAAAAGGAGCAGAGGAGACAAATCATTTGAGTAATAAGGCACTTGAGCTTATTTCAGAAAGAAAGAACTGCAGGAATGCCCTTAATCCATACCCTACTAGTCCTAATAGAAAGCATTACAGAGAACTTAATAAACATGTAAAGGATCAGTTAGCTGCTGATAAGAAACTTTGGCATGATGGCTTGGCTGACAAAGCCGAGGAAGCAGTTAGACAGCACAACAGCAGAGAGCTGTACCAGATAGTTAATGTTTCGTGTGGTAGAAAACAGACAAGTATACAGGGATTGAAGGATAAACAAGGTAAGGTTAGAGAAGGTGAGGATTTCATCATGGCTAGGTGGGATGAGCATTTCAGTGATGTTCTAAACAATGTGGTTAGTTCTACTCCCATTGTTTGTAATGATGACAGATGCATTACTGGCTTTAATGTTGGCCCTATAATACAGTCGGAAGTCATTTTGGCTTTTTCTAAACTTAAAATACTTAAATCCCCAGGGATAGATAAAATTACTACTGAAATGCTTAGAGCTGGGAATGTTTTAGTTACCACATGGATGACTGAAATTTTGAATATCTTTTATGATAAAGGCATGGTTCCTAAGGATTTTACAACAGCTATTATTATCCGTATTTCTTTGTTTATTAGTTCTTTGCAGGATTATACTTAATAGAATTAAGAATCTGGTTGACAGTCAATTGCGTGATGAGCACTGTGGATTCAGAAGTGGTAGGGGATGTGTGGATCAGATATTTTCACTTAGGCAGATTCTTGAGAAACGTTTAGAGTTTCAAAAACCTTTGGTTGCTAGCTTTCTTGATTTCAAAAAGGCTTTTGACTCTGTTGATTGTCATAATTTGTGGTTGATTGTGAGATCGTATGGTATACCAGACAAGTTAGTTAATATAATGAAAGCTCTCTATAATAACACTGAGTCATGTGTGAGAGTTGGTAAGGCTTGTAGCAATTGGTTTAGCATTGTTTCTGGTGTTTGACCAGGGTGCATTTTGTCCCCTTTTCTCCGTTGTTTGTTTATTGATTATGTTATGTGAAATTCTTTGCAGGGGAAAGATTTTGACCTTAAATGGTCTAGACATGTGGTTCTTAGCCTTTTATACTTCATGTACGCCCTGGAAAAGTGTATGTAACTGGCGTACCCCTTGTATAGATAGACAAAACTACAGTTATAGTATAACAATGGGAATAAAATAAAACACACACATTTATATAGCATATATCTAGTGACTTTTAGCTCTCACGACGTAGCCCAAAAAATTTTCAGTGTACCCCATGTTGAGAACCCCTAGTCTCGAGATTTAAAAATTTCTGATTTAGATCTTTTCTGGTTTGGCCACATTGCCTGTATGGATAATTATAGATTAGCGAATAAGTTTATGAACAGTGTGCCTAAAGGGCTCAGAAAGAGGGGGAGACCTACGATGTGGTGGGCAGTGTGATGCCCCATCGTTCACTTTTGCTTTACCTTAATCAGTTTTGGCTTGTAAGTTTAGGCTTGTAAATGGTAGCTAGGCGTAAACTGGAAGGAGAGCTGTGTACCAATCCCTAGTGATGATGCACAGAACCGGCCAGGTCTAGCACCTAATGTCTGACCCCGCCTTCTCGTGGTGCAGGCCGTTAGTACCTTTCAAAAGAGATATTCTCTTTTGGAAGGGAACGGAAGGGGAGGGCTGCCAGTTCAGTATGGCCTGCTGATCTGGTCATCTACGACCACTTTTTTTTTTTTCTTTTTTTTCAACCCTGCTGAGGAGTGGTCAATTTCACAGGGTCCTGGTGCTGACCATTTATACCTACTAGACTGGACTTGTTTATGGATCCTGGACTTGCTGCACTGGTGGGCCTCTGTTGAGGGAGAGTCTGCCGCTGTGTTTTCTGTTTGCTTCTGGGTTGCCAGCTCTAAGTGAACAGAGGCATGGGGTACCTTATATCAGCTGGTGGATAATCCTAATCAGAGGCCATCGCAGGTACCTGAACCTTACTTAGCTAGTTGGGCATCGTCAAGCCTAAACTGGAGTAATGTGTCTCAGGCAGGCCATATGGTTCTTGAAAAAGTCCACTTGAAAAGGTGGTGCCTGAAGTTCCTACCAGCATCGGTGACTTCAGCCTTTAGCGGAGGAGGAACAGGTCTTTGCCCCATGCCTGCGATCAGGGGGCTGTTTGATATTGTTGGCCCTACCAATCTCAATAAACCTAATTTCTTTAAAAATCCTACTAATCATTTTCTCTCTGCAGGAACGTGGAACATGAGGACATTACATAGAGATTATTCTCTTGATGTCCTCAGGAATTCCAGCGCTATAACCTAGATATTCTAGGCTTGCAAGAGACCAGATGGCAGGTAAAGGTAAGATACTTAAAAATAACTTTAAATTTCTCTTTACAGGGAGGGAGGATGGAAAGCATCACCAAGGCGTGGGTCTGCTGCTCAGCAGACATGCTAGTGATGCTCTTCTAGGATATGAGTGCATTAATGAAAGGTTTCTTACAGCAAAATTTCAGACAAGCATTAAAGACTTGAATGTTATCTGCTGTTATGCCCCCACTGAGGATTCTGATGAGGATGAGCAGGATAGGTTTTACGGACAACTTCAGGATATTTTGAATTCTGTCAAGAAAGGAGATATTACCCTTGTTCTTGGTGACTTCAATGCCAAAGTTGGTACCAACTCTGACCTTTGGGGAGGAGTAATAGGCCCTTTTGGTATTGGTAGCTGCAATGGCAATGGGCAACGTCTCCTACAGGTAAGTAAACTCAATGGTTTCAGAATAACTAACACATATTACAAACACCGCGACATACATAAATACACATGGGTTTCACCTGATGGGCTGCATAAGAATATGATTGATTTATATTAATTAACAGCAAATGGGCTAGTTCTGTTAGAAATACCAGGGCATATAGGGGAGCTGAAATTGGATCTGACCATTACCTTGTTAAAAGTGTCTTGCAACTTAAACTTAAAAAGTGTTGTGCTAGGGTTAAAAAATTTACCTTTAATACTTCTGAAAGACCCAGTTATAGCTAAAGCTTACCATGATAGGTTACTTAGTCATTATGACAGTCATGGTTTGCTTAATACTGAAGTTGAGGAAGAATGGGGCCATTTTAAACAGGCTTTTTTGGAAACTAACAGTACTCTTTTAGGGAAAAAGGAGCAGAGGAGGCAGAATTATTTAAGTGATAAGGCACTTGAGCTTATTTCAGAAAGAAGGAACTGCAGGAATGTCCTTAATCAGTACCCTACTAGTCCTAATAGAAAGGATTACAGAGAGCTTAATAAACGTGTAAAGGATCAGTTAGCTACTGATAAGAATCTTTGGCTTGATGGCCTTGCTGACAAAACTGAGGAAGCAGTTAGACAGCACAACAGCAGAGAGCTGTACCAGATAGTTAATGTTTTGTGTGGTAGAAAACGAACAGGTATACAGGGATTGAAGGATAAACAAGGCAAGGTTATAGAAGGTGAGGATTCTGTCATGGCTAGGTGGGCTGAGCATTTCAGTGATGTTCTAAACAATGTGGTTAGTTCTACTCCCATTGTTTGCAGTGATGATAGATGCATTGGTGGCTTTAATGTTGGCCCTATAACACAATCTGAAGTTAGTTTGGCTATTTCTAAACTTAAACTTCATAAATCCCCAGGGGTGGATGAAATTACTACGGAAATGCTTAGAGCTGGGAATGTTTCAGTTACCACATGGATGTCTGAAATTTTGAATAACTTTTATGATAAAGGCATGGTTCCTAAAGATTTTACCAGAGCTATTATTATCCCTATTTTCAAAAAAGGTGATCGCAGTTCTTGTGATAACTATAGGGGTATCAGCCTACTCTCCGTTCCAGGTAAAGTTCTTTCCATGATTGTGCTTAATAGAATTAAGAATCTGGTTGACCGGCAATTGCGTGATGAGCAATGTGGATTCAGAAGTGGTAGGGGATGTGTGGATCAGATATTTTCACTTAGGCAGATTCTTGAGAAATGTTGCGAGTTTCAGAAACCTTTGGTTGCTAGCTTTGTTGATTTCAAAAAGGCTTTCGACTCTGTTAATCGTCATAATTTGTGGTTGATTGTGAGATCATATGGTATACCAGACAAGTTAGTTAACATAATGAAAGCTCTCTATAATAATACTGAGTCAAGTGTGAGGGTTGGTAAGTCTTGTAGCAATTGGTTTAGCGTTACTTCTGGTGTTCGACAAGGGTGCATTTTGTCTCCTTTTCTCTTTAGTTTGGTTGTTGATTATGTTATGCGAAATTCACTTCAAGGGAAAGCTTTTGGCCTTAAATGGGCTGGAGATACGAAAATTTCTGATTTAGATTATGCTGATGATTTAGCCCTTTTGGCAAATGATGTTGAAGAGATGAACTCTTTCATTCGAACTGTTGATGAGACTGGTAGTACAGTAGGTTTGGTTATAAACAGAGAGAAAACTAAAGGGATGAAAATTGGTCAGGCAGGTTGTGATTCAGTTAATCTGAATGGTTGCAGTCTTGAGCAGGTGTCACAGTTTAATTACCTTGGGAGCTGCGTAACTGATACTGGTGATGTGCGACACAAGATTAAGAGACGAATAGGTATTGCTGCCGGGACTTTTAAGAATCTATGGAGATTATGGAGAAATAGGCGTATACACCTAAAGACTAAAATTAGACTGTATAATAGTTTGGTTCTCTCTAGGGTTAGTTATGGTAGTGAAACTTGGACGTTGTGTAAGCAAGATAACAGGAAACTAGATGCTTTTGATTCTAGATGCTTACGCAGTATCTTGGGTATTAGGTGGTTTAACTTTGTAACTAATGGTGAGGTTAGGCAAAGGAGTCTGCAACCTCCTTTAAGCAGCATATTGTGCAGAGAGAGACTCCGCTGGTTTGGCCATGTTGCCCGTATGGATAATTATAGATTGGCGAATAGGGTTATGAACAGTGTGCCTAGAGGCCTCAGAAGGAGGGGGAGACCTAGGATGCGGTGGGCAGACAATGTCAAACAGGACCTTGTTAGAATTGGTGTACAGTGGCCGGACGCAGCAGATGTAGTTCAGGACAGATATGCTTGGAGAATTAAACTACGCGGTGTGGTTGGACCTCCGTAGCCCATGGCTGCTTGAGGGTGATGATGATGATAACCAGTTTTGTTTAATTTACGTTATATTTATCATTTTGGGGATTTTTATTTCCTTTTTGGCATCGCAGCACTTGTTTCCAAGTTTCTAGGAGTTGCGCATGCGCCGCAACTCCGATCTTCCGACTGTACCGTTAAAGCGCGTGCCAAGGACATGCCCCCTCTTCCGTCATAGCTTTTGCGTCGTTCGTCATAGTATGTTAATGTCTTTCCCGGCATGTGCTGGCCTCATGTCAAAAAACCGGTGACCTACGAGTAGCATAAGCAGAAGAGTAGTAGAAGGAGTAGCACAAGTGAGTGCACGAGCACAAGGTGCGTAGCACCAAGCACAGTGCGTGTAGCACAGGAGTTGGAGTTATGTGTTCTTCATTGATGTCTTGGTGAGTTGAATTATTTTGGAAATAAATCTGTTTTGTTATAAACCTTTTGAGTCTGTACAGTTTTTTTCTCTTGAGCAACGCGAATTAAGGATTTTTTTTATATTACTTGACAATCATTTTTTTATTCTTACTCATGAACGCTCGCTGGTATTTGAACCCTAAATCAACTTATTCTACTCTTGGCAATTTGTTAATTATTGCCTGGCGCCCGTCTAAGCTATCCGGAGCATAAAACTTCAAGTATTTTGCATTTGTTTGGAGCGTTACAGAGTCCAATAAAAGAAGTGGCGCAGCGAACAGGGACTCGCCAGTATTTAAAGATAGTATATATATATTTGTGGATAAATTTTGTATGATTGTCAGATAGTAATTTTTTGAGCTCAGTAGTTGTATGTACTAGTCGTAGATTTAACGGCAGCTTAAGCCGAAAATTTTTGTTGAGCAAGTAGCTTAACATTTTTTGTGTATTATTCAAAGGTACTGAAGTTTCAGCGTAGATATTGCTGGGTTGGGTTGGGTTGTTTTACCTCTGAGCGGCACTTTTTTGCACACTATGGGCTAAATGGCCAGGTCACATGGACCCCGAAGGCTCAGAGAAGGTTGGGGGAGGGGACCCACTGGAACAGCTGTTGGGAGACAGATGGTAGCCTCCCGTCAAGGCCATCCAGTGTGTTCTTTAGCGTGCACAGGGTATGGCTCTCCCGCACACGGGGCCACGGCTTAACGTCCCATCCGACGGACAGCGGCCTTTTCAAGTCCATCGGTGTCCCCTACTGACCGTGGGCAGGGCGGGGAAATTTTGCGGAGATAAATCTCAACGCTGACCCAGCTGGGACTCGAACCTGGGAACTACAGATTACGAGCCTGGCGCGCTACCGACTGAGCCACCCCCCCCCCCCCATAGATATTGCTGAATATTTAAGGTATTTGTTGTATGTAATGATTAGAAGTGTCCGGGCACACACGTACGTAGGCACGATAAGAAAAATCTTTTTTTTGATAAGCAAATTTATATTTTTGTAAGCTTAGTTATAGCTTTAGTATTGTTGTAAAGCAGTACCTTTGAGCGCTGCTCAAGATTAAAAAAGGTTTTCAAAATTTCCAAAATTCAAAATTTCGGCAGACCGCTAAACATGTCTGCTAACAATATGGCCGATTCCGCCAGAGAAAGAGTAAAGGGTAGATTGCAAGATGTAATGATGGAAGCAGAAGTGCTAATGAATCTGCTTGATGATAATCGGGAGAAAAGGGGAAAGACAACAACCCCTAAATTTGCTGACAATGCTACGTCAGTTCACCGACGAAGAAACTTTGAACGTAAGGTTCCATTTTCTGTTCCGTCAGAAGCAAGTGATAGAACAGCGTATTTTCAACCGCCACAACAACGATTTGCCAACCCATCCATTAACTATAGTCCTTATGTTAATTGGCCTTTACCTGAGATAAGGTTCGACGGTTCGAAACGTCCGTCATCGTGGACATTTGTCAAGTCCATGGAGGAGCACTTCCGTTTACATGAAGTGCCAAGCAACAAAAAAGTTGTTTTAGCAGTATCTTGCCTAATTGGATGTGCTAAGCAATGGTGGAATAACGTAGGATGTCATCATGGCATAGAACTTTGGGAAGAATTTAAAAACGAAATCATGGACATATATCCGGCTTATAATGATTTTACAGAACTAGCTACAGAGTTGTTTTCACGAAGACAAAGGGAAAGAGATGACATAGAAAAATTTATATGGGGTACAGTAGAGTTATACCAGCTGTACGATGCTGATGCCGCTGAAATTGATATTGTAAATTGCATTTTGTCTCAATTGCTTTTGCCCATTAGAGAATTCCTAGAAGTGCGAAACGTGAATTCAATTTCAGAGTTAGTCAAATTGGCTCGGCAATACACTACAAGAAGAGAATCTGCAGCAAATACACATAACCAACATTGGATGCCATTCCCGCCAAAGCAGCGATATCAGGTTGAGTTGCGTAGAATGACTCCCGCACGACCGGAAGTTACACGGTCCCGACAATTTGCGCTGTACGCGCCTAGAACTATAGAATATGAACGTAGTAGAGACTTTGTGCCACGTCAAGCTTCAAACCATAACACTACACCTAAAACTTTGTTTAAACACACTAGAGAAACCCCCACCTGTAATTTTTGTGGCCGACTAGGACATACAAGAAAATATTGTTATCAAAAGAATGAAAATTCGGGAAACTTTCATCGGGATCTTTGAAGCGAGAGGCCAAAGTTCCTCAAGAAAAGCCCTCTCAGGAGTTATGCCTTGCCACTATGGCTTTACCTTTTGTTACTGATTGCCATGAAGTAACTAAAGTAACAGGTCAAAACGATACAGAAGTCGATCTTCAGTTTGTTAAGGAACAAGTTTGCGACGATAATAATGACGAATGTCGATTGACAGTGCAGCCTCGGTCCCGTGGACTTTTTGACTTACCTTGTGGTCCAGAACAGATTATTTCAGAAGCACCTATAAAATGTCCCGTTAGTGCAAATAATGAAAGTTTAAATAACGAAGTTTGTGAAGTAGAACAACCATATGGGAAAGCCGTTTTTGAAAAGGTTTTTAAAGTAGAAGTTTTAAAAGAAAGTAATAACGATGAAAATAATTTTGAGTCCGATTTAAGTGAAGAAAAAACCAACCAAGAAGTTGTGCCGACCGCAAGTATTCCTGACAAGTCTGGAGGTCCTCAACTATTAAAGCGTCATTTGGAGGCGGACACCAATAAGCCTAGAAAGTACGAGAAAAGGTTCTTCAAAAATCCGCACGGAGCAACGAAACGACCAGAGCCTGCAGAGCGACAAACGGCAGCGAACATCGGGAAGATGACATCACGAGAGAGATCTACAGCGACGACTTGACTTGAACGAGATCTTCAGTAACAACTTTACGTGAAGCCACCCAACGACGACGTAAGGATGTTATCGGAAATGGACTAGATGATTTATCGCCACGGAGTGCCAACAATGAACTTTAAGTATATTTTTCTTTCACTTGGCACTTGTTGATTTATAAGAATGTTCTTTTTTTTTCTGGAATAGATGAAGACGAAGAAGAAGTTTATTGTGATTTATATAGTTAGCAATGTTTGAATTCTTGTTGAAACTTTAAGAGTTCGATATTTATTTTTGGAAAGAGAAATTATTGTAGTTCAAGTTTATACTTGTGTGAATAGAATTTTTTTTTGCTTTCATCGAAGTTCTAGTTATTGTATTTACGTGAGTTAAAATGTATTTTTGTAGATATTTTCGTTTCAGCTGACTGATAGCTGAAAATTTTGTAAGTCGATATTGGAAAGTTTAGAAATTGTAAAATGTTTCTGGATATGAATGAGAAGAGTGAAAGAGAATTAGTAATTTAATATTTTTTATGTTTAAGAATTTGTATTGTAAAATAACGTGCATTCCAAAGTGAATTTATGTAAAAAAAACAGGAGATTCATGTAAAAGTTATTCGATGAAATGTTATCATCGTATATTATAAATTATTCACACTCTTTTTTCTTATTCTTAGATACGATTTATGTATATGTGTTTAAATCTGTTCAGTGTCATCAGTGATATTTATGTGTCAATGATACGTAATTTTTGGGATGACATTGGCAGTATTTATTGGTATATATAGATGATGACCATGATGATGACTGCAGAATTTTGTTTTTTTGCGTACCTTTTTGGAGCTGTCCCCAAATGGCCTAGTCTGATAACCGAGTTGTTACCAGCATAACTCCTTTGGGAGGGGGACGTTAGCTCTGAAGGGGGAGGTAATGATTTTTTATATCAGATAGATCGCGATTTCTGTGAATAGAAGAAGAATTAGCGGATGATTACAATCCCGGTTGTTTGTAAATTTTGAATTTTCTTAGCTTTGCGTATTTGAATGTAATTAGGAGGAGATAACGGTGTTCGAATACCCGTTTTTTTATGTGATTTAGGTGAAGATTTAGCTGTCACATACTTTTATGTGGTTAGGGGAAAAGCGGAAGTTATCACCCCGCTAACAACAATTATAATGAATTTTTTCCTCTTTTCATATATTTAACAATTAGAATCTAAGGAAGATTAGGAGTTCATTAACCTGTTATTTTCTGTACAGTTCAAGATATGCCAATTTCGAGTTTGTATCATAATGTGATACTAGTTAGACCGATGATGCTAGTATACAGTTAACTGTCACAGCCACTGGTATATATTGACACTAGGTTAGCTGTCAATTACATATTTTTGTCAGGAGGAAAAGGGAGGAGGTACCTTTGGTTGTGCTGGAAAATTGTGTCAAAGTGAGAATAGTTCGTCATATCAAAATTTGCGCTAGCATACTTTTACTTATTTATGTTCAGCCATGTGTAAATGACGTGAGATGTGTCCTTTATTCAAAATTGCTCGTCAAAATTTGTTAGGTCAAATCTTTTGACTCCCTTTGGAAGGGGGAGTTGTGATGCCCCATCGTTCACTTTTGCTTTACCTTAACCAGTTTTGTTTAATTTACGTTATATTTATCATTTTGGGGATTTTTATTTCCTTTTTGGCATCGCAGCACTTGTTTCCAAGTTTCTAGGAGTTGCGCATGCGCCGCAACTCCGATCTTCCGACTGTACCGTTAAAGCGCGTGCCAAGGACATGCCCCCTCTTCCGTCATAGCTTTTGCGTCGTTCGTCATAGTATGTTAATGTCTTTCCCGGCATGTGCTGGCCTCATGTCAAAAAACCGGTGACCTACGAGTAGCATAAGCAGAAGAGTAGTAGAAGGAGTAGCACAAGTGAGTGCACGAGCACAAGGTGCGTAGCACCAAGCACAGTGCGTGTAGCACAGGAGTTGGAGTTATGTGTTCTTCATTGATGTCTTGGTGAGTTGAATTATTTTGGAAATAAATCTGTTTTGTTATAAACCTTTTGAGTCTGTACAGTTTTTTTCTCTTGAGCAACGCGAATTAAGGATTTTTTTTATATTACTTGACAATCATTTTTTTATTCTTACTCATGAACGCTCGCTGGTATTTGAACCCTAAATCAACTTATTCTACTCTTGGCAATTTGTTAATTATTGCCTGGCGCCCGTCTAAGCTATCCGGAGCATAAAACTTCAAGTATTTTGCATTTGTTTGGAGCGTTACAATGTCAAACAGGGCCTTGTTAGATTTGGTGTACAATGGAGAGATGTAGCAGATATAGCTCAGGACAGATATGCTTGGAGAACTAAATTGTGCAGTCTAGTTGGGTTGTTTTACCTCTGAGTGTCATTTTTTTTTGCACACCATGGGCTAAATGGTCAGGCCACATGGACCCTGAAAGCTCAGAGTAGGTTGGGGGAGGGGTTGGGTTGTTTTACCTCTGAGTGGCACTTTTTTGCACACCATGAGCTAAATAGCCAGGTCACATGGACTCCGAAGGCTCAGAGAAGGTTGGAGGAGGGGACCCACTGGAACAGCTGTTGGGAGGCAGATGGTAGCCTCCTGTCAAGGCTATTCAGCGTGTTCTTTATCGTGCACAGGATATGGCTCTCCCACACATGGGGCCACGGCTTAACGTCCCATCCGACAGACGGCGGCCTTTCCAAGCCCATTGGTGTCCCCTACTGACTGTGGGTAAGGCGGGGAATTTTGTGCAGATAAATCTCAATGCTGACCCAGCTGGGACTCGAACCTGGGAATTACAGTGCGAGCCTGGTGCACTACTGACTAAACCACCCTTGCCCCCACGTGGTCTAGTTGGACTTCTGTAGACCATGGCTGCTTGAGGATGATGATGATGATTAGCAACTGATCAAGATTTCCTCTGTCTTATTAGTAAGATTGTTCTTCACTCTAAAAAGTGCTTGCCTGTATTTTTTAATATTAAGCATATAAATAATTATTAAAGATTATTCAAAAAGTTGAGCAGTTTTTATTGTTCCAAATATGGTTTCACATTTATCCTGGTGTAATTCATCAAATGTAAAAGAGTTTAAAAGAATTAAAGCTATCACTATTTAAACTTTGGGATGTAAGTCAGAGTATTGTACACATGTTTTTTTTTCCCAAGCAAAAGTTTGATGGATAAACTTAAAAATTTTATTGCTCAATGACAGAGAACTTTAAGTTATTTTAATAAGTTTTTTTACCCACCACTTCAGATAAAGAGAACGCTAAAATGATGAATCTCATTGTTATCTGCATTGGTTTAAACGAGTTTACGCACAGTAATCAATCAATTAAAGAGAAACTGCTTGTGGTGCCTACGTAATGGCAATGCCTGCCAATTTCCATGAATCTCCATGTTAGCAAGCGTGCACAGGAAGCTTCAGAACTTGCCAAAAGGGCAGCACCATTCCGTGGTAAGCTAATCTACACTAACGTTAGGTATATAGCGATCTGGTCAAAGTCATATGGTAAAGATTCAGACAGATGGTTAATGAAATACAATAAACTAGAATTTTTCTTTGAGATATAATGGGAATAATGATTTAAACTATACATAATGAAAAATTTGTTTAAAAATAATCGTGTTACAATTGAAAATTATTATCCATTAAAATCCGAAAATTTCAAGTTTTCGAATTTTTCTAATATTATTATTTAACTGTAATTCTTTAATGAACAAAATATAATTTTTTTTTCAAAGCAATTCTGTACCTAATATAATAATTTAAATTACTATTGTAATAGAGCTTATTGTTAAGGGAAATGCATACAAAATAGATTTAAGCATGATTATTTTGATATTAATACCCGATTTTTTTTAATTAAGCATTAAATGGAAAATTTGCTAAAAATATTAATGATTAAAAGCAATAGTTTTTAAATGCGATGCAAAGTTTATGCTGCAGTACAGAATTGACTCTTTATATGTTAGCCTTTTTACTTCAATTACTTCTCCCGACCTACAGGGCCCCCTTCTGTTTTTTTTTTTTTTTTTGCTGTTTTAAAGCAATGTCATTTTTTATCACGTCAATTGATGATTGTATATAAAGTTGTTAAATTTTCGTTATTTTTCAGTTTAGAAGGATAAAGGGGCTCTATTTAGAATATAGCTCTAAGGCTTTTATTTAGAATTTTGTTCCAGGGCACCCATTTAGAACTTGGCTCTAAGTCTCCCAATTGCTTAATCCACTCTGGTTCATTCATATCTTTGTGCAGTTTAAAATGCTAACAAAATGTTATCAATTTCCACATTCCATTAGTCATATACAAGTCCAGTTTAGGGAGAGATTGGGCGGGGGGGGGGGGGGAAGAATGTCAAGGTCTGAAGAAAATGAATGACATTTTTACTACTATTATCTAGCATTATTTTTTTAAAGTAACACATTATTTGAATTAGTGAAAAATTTTAAATTGATAATAACAGTATTATGCTCAAAGAAAGCTATAGCATCATCTTTCCATGTCATTTCAAAAGGAATCTAATTATGAAGCTCTATAACAGGGAGGGCCAAACTTTTGGACCCTGTGATCGCCTTTTAAGATAGAAAATCTTTTGCGAACCATCATATTACATAAGTCAAAATAATGATTTAACACTTCTTGACCAGCTGAGCATAAAATAACAATTTAACATCAAACATACTAACGTGACATTGTTACATTAATTAAAATGCAATATTTTCTACCTAAAACTATGCAAAAAAACAATCTTTTCTACCTAAAACTGCCAGCTATGTGATCAACATAGACTGTTTGGCCATCTCTGCTCTATAACATCTAAAATATGCATTTAATAGAGAAATTTGATGAAGATAAAAATTATAGACTGGTAATTGTAGACCCGCCAGTAATAGATTCTTTTCGAGCCACTCGTGTGTGAGTGTGTGCAGTAAGGTGTCTCTACCTTGTCAGGATGCTGCTACTATCTAGGAGGGGCGGGGGTGGCTCAGTCGGTAGCGCGCCAGGCTCGTAATCTGTAGTTCCCAGGTTCGAGTCCCAGCTGGGTCAGCGTTGAGATTTATCTCCGCAAAATTCCCCGCCTTGCCCACGGTCAGTAGGGGACACCGATGGGCTTGGAAAGGCCGCCGTCCGTCGGATGGGACGTTAAGCCGTGGCCCCGTGTGCGGGAGAGCCATACCCTGTGCACGTTAAAGAACACGCTGGATGGCCTTGACGGGAGGCTACCATCTGTCTCCCAACAGCTGTTCCAGTGGGTCCCCTCCCCCAACCTTCTCTGAGCCTTCGGGGTCCTTGTGACCTGGCCATTTAGCCCATGGTGTGCAAAAAAGTGCCGCTCAGAGGTAAAACAACCCAACCCAACGCTACTATCTAGGTGGCCGATAAACACAAATTCAGATTTTATATATACGCATTTGATGCATTTAATGAAATACTGACTGAAGTTAATAATAACCAAATTTATTCAAATCTCAATTTATTATCAATATTCGTTTAATATTTAGAGTTATTGAAGTGGAATGTTTAATAATAAATTACCTTGTTTTATAAAATTCATTCATAATTATATAATATCGAAATAATCATTATGCAAACTTTTAAAATTTATATTTTATTAAATGATTTGAAACAATACGTTTTATTTAGGTTTCAATTAATATCTGAGGTAAATTCTTAGACACATTACTGTTGTGAAATATTCTAGCTTCCATAATTCATTAAATATTAGACGAATGCTGTTGAAAATCAAGATTTAAATAGATAAGATTATGATCTTTATTTTCAGTAACCCTTTTTCCATTGAATGAATATTTTCCAACTTACAGAACTTCGATTCCGATTCGCATAACACAGCAATTCTCTAATACTTTCGTAGAGCAATCCTTTACCAAAGTTACTTATATTGTAAAGATATTTATCGTTTTGAGCTAATGGGAATAACTTTCCTTTGCTCACAATTACTTCGATTACAAAATATTTATTCAAAGGTGATCTCTGAAACCCTTTCCAATTGCTCACGTCAATGTTATGACGACGACATATTGATTTCAGCCATTGTATCACAGATCGAGCTTGGAAGGGATTCAATAGAAATTGAGTGCTGTTTCATAAATTTCACTTCTGCAAAACATCACACAGCACTACACTGTCTTTCAGACTTTTAGTTAAAGATGGCAGAAAGTAGACAGAACGGTAAATAAATTACATATAAACAAAACCATATCAGAATCCAATTTTAAAGCTAGCGGTAAACAGTGTAATAATGTATATTTCTACGAAGCAAGTAGCAAGCAAAACAGTAGATTGCCAGCGCCATAACGGACAAAAATGTAACTAGCACTGCTGTCGCTTTACATCTTGAAATCGGCAGGCATTCCCATTATGTAGGCACCACTGCTTGGGTAAGTCACTGAGGGAAAACCAAAATAGGAAGAATTTACTGTTAAATAGACACTGCAACCTCTCACATTTAATGATAACAGTGAATAACACAGTCGGGTCAGGTGACCAAAAATTTCTTTGGGGCTAGCACATTTGAAAGTGTTATTTAGGTCTTACCAACAAAAAGAATAACAGGTTATTCCACCGACGTTAAAATAGTAGTGGAACTTAGTGGAATGGCATTCCAGTAACAAAAATAAATATAATTAGGGTTAAAATACTTAAAAGTTAACATTTTCTGAAAAAGAAAAGCTAGTTTTACAAAGGTTTCATTTGTTGCCGTTTTCATTGCTTGAAAACTTTACATTGGTTGACAAAATTAAGGAAACAGTCTTTTCATTAATATTTTAATTTTAACATCACCCAGAGGTAAAAATACAGTGTTATAAGCAAAATTGCATGCAAATTTAGAATATTCAATAAAAATCGATCCGTGACACTACAATTCCTTGCAACATAGAAATTACTAATGTCTATAAAAACCTGGGTGGCTACCAGATCACTCCATTCGAAAACTGTTGCTTGCAAGGAAACCTGTTGGAAGACTTGAAGCAGAACAGTGATAAGCGGAAGTAGCAACATGGTTCAATCTATCGAGAAAGGTGGTATCCACTTCGGAAACAGTCCTAGGAGGCTGGAACCATTTGCAGAAGAGCTGCAAAAGTTGCCAAAGAGTTACTTCAACCTGAACTGACCTTGATCTGGCTCTAATGGCATGCCAGAACAGTACGATGACTTCATATCAACTGTCTCTTGAGTTCTGTGGCCATAGGTGAAAGGATCTTGAACAGAACATTGTCATGAAGGCTTCATGTCATGGGCTCTATACCAGGAGACCAATGGTTTGTCTCCTGCTAACTCCCAACCACTGAAAGTTCATGTAAACTGGTGCTGCCAACATGTCACTTGAAACACTAAGATGGGTTAATGTTCTGCTTTCTGACAAGTCTCGAATTAGTCTACAGCCAAAATCCAGACATTGTTTAATCCAAAGAAAATGAGGAATGTAATACTACCCCTCCAATATCAGACAAATGGATACTTATGGTGGAGATAGTGTGCTGGTCTGGGGTGGCATAATTACCCATACTCCTCTACATGTGTTTGATGGAGGCTCTGTAACTACTCAGAAGTACAGAGAATCCACCCCTCCTTTGTCACCTTTATGAATGATCTATATATATATATTGAGAATATTGTGTATATATATATTCATTCATTCATTCATAACTTCACCAAAATTGGGAGATCCTTATGCAGGCTTACCCATTAAAAATTTTGAAAAATGAACTTTTATAAGCATTATAATTATTTAAATATCATTTTTTTTTGTATATATATATTTTTTTAGATCTTTTCTGTATTTTTTATATTTTTTTTATATATTTTCTATATTTTTTTATATATCTTTTTTTTAAATTATTAATTACATCCATTTTTTTGTATATTTTTTTTATATTTTATACCATATATCCGTCTCTTTTAGGAAATCCAGCAAGAGGCGAAATATTTTAATTTGTGTTGAAATAACAGAAAAATTTAAAATTGTGTTAATATTATAATCAGTAATTCCAATCTTTTCCAGTTCCTTGAAAAATTTTTCCCTTTGTGAGTTATATTTATTACAGTTTAAAATAATATGATTAGTGTTTTCTATAGATTTGCAAGTTAAACAATTTGGGCTATTACTAATTTTCAACATAAATTTTGACTTATTTAGCATAATTGTGTCTCTCTTAGCCGAAAGAGAATTTTGCATTCTTGTCTATTAAAAGGTAAATTAATAAGGTGATTTATTTTATTAGACAGAAAATATCTAAAATTTGGTTTGAGTAAAGAATTAATTTGAAAAAATCTTTCAGAGATGTAAAATTCAAGATTTTTAATTTCTTTTTTAGATTGTAGATAGAATTTATGAACTGGGGTACAAGTAGTATATTCATGGGTGGATTTGGCTATTTCATCCACTTCTTCATTTTCTTTGATTCCAGCATGTCCTGGAATCCAACTCAAGAAAATGTTATCATTACTTTTTGTTGACATTTTCTGTATTAAGTTTGAGATTAGAACTAATGTAATGTGGATATTCGGTATATGAAAAGTCTTGATTTAAGGTCTGAATAGCTCCTTTAGAGTCTGAAAAAATGACAACAGATTGATTTTTGACATTTTGTGACAGCCATTGAAAAGCAGCTAAGCCAGCATATATTTCAGCGTGTAAAATAGGAGTGTTAAATGGTAATTTAAATTTTGAAGAAATATTAAGAGAGGGAATATAAAATGCAGCTGTTGATGATCCAGAGTCTTGTAGTAGGGAACCATCTGTATAAATTTCTAAAAATTCTTTATAATTTTCATTTTTATAATTAAGAAAAATTTGACAAATAGCCTCATTTGAGAAATCATTTTTGGAATTTAATAAAGGAATCTCAATGTTGAAATTAGCAGGAACATGACACCAGTTAGCCAAAATTTCAGGAATGTCTCCTCTAAAATCATCTTTGTGAAATTTATTAAAATATTCAATTAGTGTATATATATTGAGAATATTGTGTGTATATATATATATTGAGAATATTGTAAATATATATTGAATGATATATTATGAGAACAACAGTAAGTACTTTTAACAAATCTTTATTTGCAATAATTTGTTATTAGCCTGATTCAGGGGTGCCTTAGATGCTGCTGAAAAATGAAGATCCTTGAAGGCTATATGTGACTTTTTAAGGGTGTTTGTTGATCCTGATTTCCTATTTATGGATGACAATGTCCATTTACATAGAACTAACCTTATGCAGAAGTAATTAGAAACAGAAGATACCCAGCATATGATCTGGTCAGCAAGGTCACCAGATCTAAATCCCATTGAACATGTATGGGATGACTTCAGAAGACACACTCACTCTATCAAATAGCCAACCATTATATGTTACCACATTCTGTCACTCTGTGAGGTAAAGTTAGCTTTAGTTGAAGAGTGGGATTTGTTGTTTCAGGTCTTTCTGAACAATATTAACTGAGCATGGATCAACACTCTCAGGCCTGTTTAACTGTCATAGGTGGATAATATTCTATATTAACATTATCATATTTTGAAGCATCTGAAGTCAATTTCTGAGATGCACAATATTTTCTTATTTTAATGTTATCATTGTGATATATTAATTTCTGGTCTGGGGAGGGGGGTTCTCGTTTTCTGAACATTTCCTCATTATACTAACATACGTTTCTGAGCAAATTTTTGTTTAATTATATCATACAATAAAAGAGTTATGCCCCTTTGTTAGGGTCACCTTAATTTTGTCAAACAGTTTATTTTGGATATTTGGATTTCATCATTTTACTCATGGGCAAAGCATCATTTCCATTAGGCAATTAAGTAATGCTCCAAAAGTATGTTAAACTTCTTTACTTTGGACCTTTTGACTGATCCAAATTAAAATAGACCTTCAGATAGCATATCGGGCACCAGGCAATATATCTTGCCAAATAAAGTTAAAATGAGGGTTCATTAAGTATACTTGAATTACTAGTCACAAAGAATTCAAAAGAGTGTCAAATTTTTAAAGTTAAATCTTAATCAAAATCAATTATCATTGCTTAAGAGAAAAAATAGCAAAGTCAAAATATTCATATAACAAACAAAGTTTATTTCCAAAAAATTCAAGACTCATTATATAAATTGATGAATATGAAAATTTGAGCATTTTAAAAGCTCCATCTCTAAATATAGCTGAAAAAAAAAAGACTTCCTCTTACCGACATTTTCTCATTACTACCTCGTTTTGACTATCTCCACCATCATTCTCTTCTACCTACTGACTCTAAGGCCTAATATTACTTAGTATACATGTGGCGTGTGTTGCATACTGGGAAAAAATATTTGCATAATCTGATGGTTGTGCCCTGGTGCAAGCTATGACACAAGAGGGGGGGAGGATGTCCTTAACGTGCACATTAACAGCTGTCAATCAAAGGTTGGAATTGTGCATGTGCAACTCCTTTAGCAGATCAGAAGAGGAAAAACTGATTAAGTCCAACTGAAATAATTCCCAAAATGATAAATATAACATAAATAAAGTAAAACTGGTTAAGGAAAAGTAAAAGTGAATGTTACAGCTCACAGTTACCTAGCTCAACAAATTTTAGGTGTCAAATTTTGATAGTGAAAGATATTCTGGCAGAAAAAAACTGTTGTTAAAACAAAAATATCCTTAAAAGAATTCTACTGAAAATAAAATGTTCCATTTTATATACTTTTGTTTTGATTGATTACTATTAGTACATCTATGGTCCATTTGTGCTATTGTGATCAAAATTATTTTACTAAGGTGAAAAAAATGGACAACAATCTAAACTTCAATAATTAAACCATATAATAAATGTGAGGGAAACGATGAATCTTGTTTGCCTAGTATCATATAACCATTAATTGTCTTTGTCTATTAATGGCTTCTTTCACTCTAGAATGAACTTAATCATAATTATGCAGTAAAATCTGGATGCCTCAATGTAATTCTTTCCTCTCTTTTGTTACCTTTATGAATGTATAAAGAGAACAACAGTAAGTAGTTTCAACAAGTCTTGATTTGTAACAATTTGTTTTAGTCTGATTCAGGGATGCCCTAGACACTTCTGACAATGCATATAGCTATTCAACAAGAAATATTGATATTACAAATATTCAGATTGTGCTTCTACATATTCTTACATAGCAAAAGTATAATTATTAATTAAGTAGGTAAACAAAGCCTTACTGGAACTGAATCACAGTACACTATGCATCATTACTTGATGATGGTTCTAAAATTATATTTTAATCACTTTTATATAGGATTACTGCATCAAATTAAACTTATATATAATAAAGATTATTAACAACAGAATACATAATTACTAAGCATTGGTAAAACTTATAGTAATTTTCATAGCATTACATGACATGCATTACTAACTGCTATGTGTTTTTGCACTCTTCAAATGAGTGCTTCATCACATAATCAAATGATCAGGGGCACACCTTTCACTAAGTAGCAAGAGATCAATTTTGCATAGTACCTGATAATTTAAATTGTTATGAGTGAACACAGTGAGTAGTAATAATAATAAAAAGATTATTTCACAATATCATTGTTAGGAGTTATGTCTCCTATGTTGCAGCTTGAGATGCTAAAACAATTTGGTGTTAATAGTTCATTTTATATATCGTGCAGTTAAAGGCTTATATATTTACCACTATGGGAGTATAGTCCTTGGCTAGTGATGGTACATTCACTGTAGTTGCTATGAAGGTTCAGAATCAGTTGCTGCAGTGCTCTAGCTGTCAGCAGTACAATAGCATTGTTGGGTGGTCATTGGCACTCAGCTGATATATGTTCATTTGTTTAACACATTGAGGAGGTGTGCTGCAGGATTACATGCTATGGGGTGTATAGTGGATATATTCTTGAAGCACACAGTGGATATATTCTTGAAGCTTTAACTGTTTGATTATTCATAAAAGATCATATCCTGCTGCTTTACACATTGGACGTTTATTCTCGAGCATAATGCATTTCATCGGTCTGCTTTGCCAACATTATCAGATGCTATCAACTCCATGGCTGATAGACTGATATAATGTGGTTCCTCTAATGGTGCTCCTACAATTTAAACCGGAAATTGTGTAATTGAAAGTTCCAAGCGGGTGGGAGGATGGTCAGATCAGTGTTACGTAGAGGATTCTTCTTCTTTTCAATTCTTCTTTTTTAAGGTTTATAATCAAATTTTCCATGTAGTTTAAAATTTTGTGGGCAGAGATGTTGGTATTTCATAACTGAGTTTAGTTACTGGTAGATTGTTTCAAATTATTGTTTGCATTAGAGCTGTGTGGCGAATTTTTTTCTTAATGTCTGTTTCACATGTGGTAATGCAATTGTAGATTTGTCTATACGTTTTCCCTATGAAATTATTTTTGATTTTTAAAAATAACTCAAAATTCTCTTGTTGAGCAATAAAATTTTAAAGCTCAATGACAATTGCTCAACAACAGAGAATTCTGAGTCATTTTTAATTAATTACTGAGCAAGAGGGTCCTTTTAATTGTGTATTTTTGTTTTGTAGTAATTGGTGTGAATCATCAATTTTTATGTTATACATTCCTCCTGTGGGTTTAGTTTTGTCTCTGTCATTAAGTACAACTTCTTTTATTATATTTGTTATAGAACTAGCAGCTTTCTTACTGTATTTCTTTAAGAGATATATATATTATTTAGTGAATGTGAGAAGCCTGGTATGTATGGGACAGCTATAGCATAATTAGGTTAAACTGATTTTTGTTGTGCTTGTATTGGATGAGGCTATGTTTTAATTTGTGTTTGACTAGATTATGGTTTTTTGTTATGAAAGATTTCTCATAGACAGCTTCTTGTCCTATTTTGTAAATACAGTTAATTTCATTTCTTAGTAAAGCTTTAGATGAGGCATACCAATGTGCTCTATAAAAATACATATTGAAAGCTGTATTTTTTATAGCTTTCACAATATGAAGTGGGATGGTTTGATCTAGCTGATATTAGATTTGGTATAAAAGTGGGTTTTCTGCACATCATTGAATTGCATTTTTGATTATTATATGTTATCATTATGTCTAAACATGATAATTGCTGCTTGGTTTCCTTGATGCATGTAAATTTTATGGTGGTAAGATGTTATTAAAGATGTCTAAAAGTTTATATTTTCCTCTTGGCCATGGTCACAGAATATTAAAATATAATCCATGTAACATAGGTATGGCGTTGTTTTAAGTTTACTTTTAGCTAGGGCTGTTTCTTCTACATGTCTCATTGGCACCATGGGCACCGTGTCAACTTGGATTCTCAATATCCTTGTTTGAGGCGACCCAGGACAAAGATTATACTTAGGTTTCGGTCAGTGCTGGACTTTACTTCTATAGTACTGTTCAGCCCCAACAGTGGATAGTGGTAAACATGGCATCTCCCAATAGATGTTGTGCAGTCTCTGAATTGCAGAGCATCTGGGTTTTGTCATAAATTATATTACATGTCTCATTACTGCATCAGCTATTAGTCTGGAGAGAGGGGAGCCCATTGGTATATGTCTGAACCTGGTTTCTCCCTTTACCACAAGCCAGTTGGATGAGGTGGCTAGGTTCAGGGCTTCATGTATGCTAAAGTACTGTTGCATTGTGGGTCGGGTGTTTTGTGACCATGTTGTTTTCAGTCGCATTGCTGCATCCAACACTGGTGTGCTAGGATATACTGAAATAACATAAAATAAATGCATTGTAGTGTTTGAGAAGATAGAGGTGTTCAGGATGATTCTGACAACATTTTGTTTGTGTTGGCAGTATATTGCATAGGTGGAAAGGTTTAAAAAAGCAGTAGAGTGCTTGTTCAAGGTTATATATTGGTGATTTTCTTTTTGAGATTAGGGGTCTGAAGGGATGATCAGATTTATGCAGTTTAATTTTTGCAAACATCTGTAGTATATCTGGTTACATGGGAGATGTGCAGGATTCAGAGATTTTGGTGGGTAGGAATGGATCACTTTTTTATTTTTGTTAATTTATGTAATGCATTAGGTATGGGGTTAGTGACTTTATGACAATTTAATTCCTTTAAAGTTTCATTTATTTTGGTGTTATAATCTTTTTTATTGATTAGTACTATTTGATTGTTTTTTATCTGCTAGTATAATTTTAATGTCTGCAATATTTTTTAAATTTTTTTAATATCTTTATGTCTTTTCCAGCTCTTTGGTTATAATTGTGGGATCATATTGTTTTATTATTCTATATAGCTGAAAGCAGATTTTATCCTTTTGTATTGCAGGACTTTTATAAATAATCTATTCAATATGGGGTATCAGGTTTTGGGAATGATGATGAAAGGGGAGGGGGGGGGGAGGTATGCAAACTTAGCTCCTAAATTAACTCTTCTTGCTTTTTAACTCACTTTAGATAGGTTAATAAAATTTGGCTTCCTCTTATTAACTTTAGCATTTTTGTTCATAGTATGTTTATCAGTATGAGAGTCATCTTCTAGATTTATTATGTGTGCTTATGCTGTGTGTGTCTCTCTCTCTGTCTATTATAGTTTCTAATTTCTGTAGTAGGTGATCAAAATAACCTGGTACTGTTTTTCTTGCTAATTTTAAGTGTTCAAAATAAGTTAGATTTTCTTTTAGCTCTACATCCTTTCTTTTAATTTTCTGATAGCTGCAGTAAGTAATTTACATTCTGCATTATCTAATATGGAGATTAAAAATTGAGAACTCTGAGGCATTTTCAATGATTTAGGCATGATATTACTATTTTTAAATTGCTTTAAAAATCTTTATTTTAAAAGTATCCAGTTGTGGAATCGTTTTAATCAGTAAAACCAAATAGCTATGAATATTTTAATGTATCAAATTTAAATTGTTCTGAGTGAACATAGTGAATAATAATAATAAAAAAGATTTATTTCACAACATTATTAATTTATATACTCTGATAATACTCTTAATTTATGTACTGGAAGATGGCTTCACATTCTCCAGGGCAAGTTGGTAATCCAGGAAGGTTTGCTGTCATGATGTGATTAGAGGGGTTAATTTTGTATTACATAAATATTGCAAATTAATACTAATGTCCAGTACTGGCTTGATTTCCAAAAAGGCTGTAACTTTTTCAGACCTTAAGTAGAGCAAACATTCACAACAGCCTAAGTTAGGTATTATCTTTTACATTATCTTACCTAAATAAAATTTAATCAGACTTTTGAAGTTTCTGTCATTATTCACTTGTGGTTTCTTGTTCTTTAGCTAAACCTATGAAAACCTGGAAAATGTAAAAATTAGCATTTAAGTGGAGTAACAGCAGATTTAAGACCTGGTGAAATTACTATGTTATGTACTGTTATATTTCAAAATTTTGCAAATACATGTACAAAACTAAAGCACTAAGCAAACAATGGAACATGCAATAATAAATGTTAATTATTTGTGAGCTATATTTAGTTGCAGTTCGAATTTTTTAGGTTACAATTAAAAAATCACAGTGTATATATATATATATCACAAATTTAATACAATCTCTATGACACTGTATATCATTAAAATGTAATAGAATGAGGCAGGACAATCCAAGACAAGTGATAACACTAAAGTATCTACTTATTAGTTGACAGACAATTTCAAGATGGATGCCAATGGTATGTAAGTCTATAAATCTTTCTTACAGGTACGATATTTTCTTCAATATCTATACTACTCAACTCTTATCTCTATAGAATATGATTGTTAACAGAAAACAAGTTAACATTAAATGTGCTTGAGAAGTAAGGATTTGTCATGTAAAGCGAAGTGTTACATATCCATTGTTTTCTGTTGGTACCTCGAGATATAGTAACCATGATGTTATACAATGAAAACTCACTAAAACTGTTTAAGTGGATAGCAAGTTCACCATGTAAAGCCAATTATTATATAAGTAATGTTACATTACAGTTCAAGAATAATTCCAAATGCAATGTCAAATGTCAACCAATGAGGTCAGTGGCACTGATATCATGGTCCAAATATGTTAACTGTTCAAGTGGATTGGGCTGCACAACCTAACCAAATACCTTACCAAGGTCGATATACCTGGCCTGTATTGCTGTAGAGGTCTGCTTACCTGACCTATTATCTTACCTTACTAATTTTCTTTATACTATTGTAAAGGATGAGCTAATTATCTGGCCAATAGAGCCTTTAGACTTCAGGTAATGTAAGAGGTAATATTATTTTATCATTTGTCAGATGACAGAATTTAGAAAATATAAGACACTATAAGACTCAATTTTAAATAAGGCATCAAGAATTACCATTCCTGTTGGATGTCTCTGCTCTGTTACATTTCATGACCCAAGAGTTTGGCCACATCTTCAATAGGCAAGTATTGCAATGAACCTTTAATAAGGCTGGCACTGTGTTAATTTGCATACGTGTTGAGGTCACTCTGCAATGAAAGCTGAATATTCTTGGAACAGTAGTTTACATGGGAGTTGTTATCAACACACATTACATAATGTGTGTTGATAACATTAATTAATCAAGACATATTACATAATGCGTGTTGATTAATGTTAATGAGACTTTCCATATACGATAATTGAAAATTTTTGATGGGGAGATAATTATTTTAGTGTCATGTATAGTGGTGGGTAATTTGTGCTCAATAATAATTTGGACTAAAGCAGTGGTGGGTTTTCATGTATTTATACCAATATTATATTCTCTGAATCTAAGGGGGAAAAGGTCAGTAGGTTTTTCCTACATATCCAGTAAGTGGAAAAATTTTATACTGAGGGTCTGGCATTTTAACATATCTTGTGGATAATGTCACAGTGGGATAATATCGTGATCTTTATGTATGATGTTAAATGTAGTATGCCTCATTGTGGTCGGAACTATATGCTTTTGACCACAATGAGGATTGTGGCTTGCCTTCACTTAGTAAGAAAACTTGAAATGCTTTCCTACTAAGTGAAGGGGGTATCTGGCATCTAAACTGATTAATTTTAGTAGAGTTTTAACATATTACAGTCTAAAACCATTTTTAAGTAAATAATTTAATAACATAAAGTATTAAATGTATATAATTTATACTTATGAGGGTGGGCAGAAGTGAAAGGTATCAAAGTCAGTATATAAGTTGGTTTTCGAAATACTTCTGTGGTGATATAGTGTGGGAAATGATGTATTGAAACATCTAACTATGGTAATATATTATTAGTTTCGGCTTCATGAGCATCTGCTTTAGCCCAAACTATTATTGAGCACAAATTACCCACCACTATACACGACACAAAAATTGTGTCGTGTATCCTACAGCTCAGAAACTAGAATTGCCATTAGTCCAAAAAAAAAAAATGAAATAATCCCCAAAATGATAAATGTAATGTAAATAAAGTAAAACTGGTTAAGGAAAAGTAAAAGTGAATGGGTGGACCATCACAATCTCTACTCTAATTCTGTGACTTAACATCACTTAGTTACATGCAGCGTACAAACTGGCATGTGTCTGTTGCACGCTGGGAAAAATTTGTATAATATGATGATCACACTGGCTATGACGAAAGAGGGGCATGTCCTAAACAAGTGCATTAGCAGCTGAAAATCAAAAGGTCGGAGTTGTGCATGCACAACTCCTTCTATGACTTGGAAGAAAGAATTGTGATCTAGTTCAAATGAAATAATCCCCAAAATGGTAAATATAATGTAAATAAAGTAAAACTGGTTAAGTAAATGGGTGGACCATCACACTGTCAAGCACACTTAATGTGTAACTTAATTAATTAACACTTAATGTTAACTTGTCTTCTGTTAACCATCATAATTTAAAGAGATATAGAATTGAATAGTATAGATACTGAAGGAAATATTGTACCTCTAAGAAAGATCTATAAGACTTAAATACCATTGGCATCTGTCTTAAAATTGTCTGTCAACTAATAGGCAGATACTCTAGTGCTATCACTTGTCTTGGATTGTCCTGCTTCATCCTGCTGCATTTTAATGATATACAGTACCACAGAGATTTTATTAAATTTGTTAGGTGAATCTCGATAACTGGTATCTGTATACACAGTCATATCAGAATAATATGACCACCCACAGAATCACAGTGTACCCCCGCCCAGGCACATCATAGAGTGCACATGACAAGGTTGACCACATGGAGATATGAGGGAAGGCAAGGTCAGATGAGCCATAGTGTGTAATGTGAGCACAATGAGCAGAGGTAGTGATTTGAGGGATGTTCAAAAAGGAAAGATCATTGGCTACCATGCCAAGGGTGGAAGCATCTCGGAAACAGCAGACTTCATGGGCTGTTCACGAGGTGCTATAGTAAGGGTGTGCCAAGAATGGACTGCTGGGACACCGAGTAACTCCAGACGTCATACCTGTGGAGTCCCAAAGGCCATCGACCCCAGAGGAGAACATCGCCTCCGTTGACTGGTAAAGGGCAATCAACGCGCAACAGTGCAGTGATTAACCACTCAAATGAATGCTGGGGCACCCAGGTACGTGTCCCCGATAACAGTAGAGCAAACCCTGTTATGCATGGGTCTCTGGAGTCAATGCTGCGTAAAGGTGCCCATGTTAACCATGGGGTACATCAGCAACGATGCCTGCAGTTCACATGGGACTACCATCATTGGACAGTGGAAGAGTGGGAAAAGGTTGCCTTCTCCGACAAATTGAGGTTTCTACTCCACAGAAGTGACGGGTAGTGGCAGATACGGCATCAGACACATGAGAACCAACACCTGGACATGCTTGTCGGTCAAGTACAGGCCAGCAGTGGCAGTGTGTGTGTCTGGGGGATATTTTTCTGGTATGACCTGGGACCTCTGATACCACTGGATGGGTCCCGAAGTTGGGGGTCATGCCGAGAGGTTTGGAGTCCATCGAGGTGTGGCTTTTCGACGGAAGTACCTTGGGCATCTGCTGCGGAGGACCCTAAAAGTTAGGACTTCTGTTTATTTTCTGGCTCAAAATTCAAAAGACTAAGATCTTTTTATTTATATATTGGCATGGCATGTTTTGGCTAAATTCAGTGAGTGTTGGGCAATTTCCTAGGCAGCACTCAAAATTTTAAAAAGATCCCACTCTCACTGCACCTCAATGATTATATCTTCAAGCAGACTAATAAAATCCCAAGTAGTGCTTCTCTCTTCACATAAGGTCTTCTCCCGCTGTGTATAGGCAAATGTTAAGGCAAGCTAAATTGATAGGAGCCTTTTTAGTTTATAGTGGTTTCTGTGGCAATCCCTTAAGGTGATATGCAGTCACAGTACTGCGGTGCACCGGGGTTGTCGCGATTCTTATTCGTTGTCCATCTTTGCTGACCACATGCATCCCTTCATGTTGGAGATTTACCCTGGTGGTGATGGTGTCTACCAGCAGGACAATGCACCCTCCCATGTCGCTAAGGTGGTGTGTGACTGGTTCCAGGAACATGAGAGTGATGTCTCCATTCTCCCTCGGCCAGCGAAATCGCCTGACCTCAATCCCATAGAGCACTTGTGGGACCATTTGGATCAACAGGTTCAGTGTGCGGACCCACGACCACATCATCTCCAGAACCTCCGTGCTCTGTTGGAGTCCGAATGAGCACTGTGCCTTTGGCAACCTTCCAGGGTGTCATTGCGTCCATGCCACGCCATCTTGCTGCTGTCATCTGATACAAGGGTGGTTATTCCCATTATTAGGAAGGTGGTCATATTATTCTGATATGACTGTGTATATCATTCACGACCTAGGCATGTGACACTGATTGGCTGCATGCACGCTTCTTTGCATAATGCAGAGGCGGTTTTAATGTATTGGCTGATTGGTGTAGGTATTTTTTAAATTCTTCTAATTTATATTTTTTACCTATTTTTCTACAATGCCCTAAAAAGTAGGAAAAACACACATCTCCCTAGAGCATCCCACGCATGCTCAATTGGATTTAGGTTGGGAGATCGTGCTGGCCACTCCATGCACATAATGGTCATCTCTTGAAGGTACTGTTCCACTAGTTGAGCTCTGTGTGGACGAACACAATCATCTTGCAAGATGAATGTTTCACCTATTGCACCTGTGCAAGGATGTACATAAAGGTCCAGGATGTCATCTGTATACCTTTGAGCATTGAGGTTCACACTTGTCAACACATAGAGAGGTCTGTGAGTCCACCTAAGGAAATGCCACACCAAACACACACGCTACCTCCATTGTAACTCTCTCTTTGATGGATGTTACTGGGATGTTAGAGGGTACCTCATTCTCTCCATAGCAAACAATGTCTGGACCTCCATTGCTCTTCTGTCCAGTTAACATGCATGCGTGTCCAATTCAACCACTCTCTCCTGTGACATGATGTGAGGGATATACAAATTTACTGGCCTTCTAGTGAACAGACCTTCCTCATGAAGCCTTCTACGCACAATAGGAGCTAATACAACCCTCCCAATGGCTGCTATAAGAGAGGATTGTAGCTGAGAGGGAGCAGATGTCCTGCTCCTTTGTTTCTGTTAATCACAGAATTGGTTTTGTACAGTGGTCGTAACTCTAGCCCTTCGTCGGCTAAACCTCAGAAACACAGAATCCATGCTAAGAAATTGATTCCACAGTCTATGGACCACAGAAGGACTCACATTCAGCCATTGTGCCATGTCTGACTGACTCTGGCCTGCTTCAAGCCGGCCAATAGCTCTCCAATGCAGTTCATTTGGCAAATGATGTCTCGAAGTCATTACTACAAAATGGCTATTTCGAATTTCTTTACTCACATTTACAACACAAAATAATGATTCACTCAAAAACACCCACGTTTTTATGCCACTATCCGATTATGCAAATTGACACAACCTAGATTAATTTGAATACAATATGCTCACTTGGCATTACTTTACTGGTTACACGAACAAGTTTGGTGACGATTGCACATTTTTTTGGGCAAATTATCGCAATTTTTCTCATTTTTCCATAATTTATGGGAACTGGTGTAGCTCATTGGCAGAATTTATTCCTTATGTAACCCAGTCCTTAAATTTGGTTGGAAATGAGTCTGCTGCGAGTTAAATTGCAGTGACAAACTTTTCATAATGTGGTTTGAGGACTTTTTTTTCCTGGATCAACTCATTGATGGTATGTTTTGCAAAGTTGCTTCTAGGAAAACAATTTTATTGTTAAAACCATTATCAAATACTAGGTGGTCTTTAAGTGCTGATGTAGTAAAGGCATTAAAAGACAATTACTATAAGATTAATGAAGCTATATAGTTGCTTTCATCAAATCACTCAGAGAAACCAGTAAAGTAGAAGCTGCTATCACTGTTATCAAAGATAAGTTGCAATTAATAAAATTACCTGGTTCATTTGATTAATATAGGAAAAATAAAATTGAGAATAAAAAGTTTTAAAATAAAAATTGCAGTTTTTATCTGTTATTTAGTGGCTTTTTGTTGCTATACTCTTGAAGAAAGTTCCTTTATTGCAGGGGTGTAATTCGCACATCTTAATGCTACACAAACAACACTGATATCAGAATCAATCTGTTTCTCTTGTCTGTTTTAATGTCATTCAAAGTTGAGAACAAAGTTCTACAGGAGCAAGTTCATGAAAAATAGCCAGTATAACTTTGGCAAATCTTTTAAGAATGTAAAAGTTTCAAGATGCAGTTCCACACTTCCAGAATTTCACTGTCAGAATTATGATTCACTGATCCTGCAGGAGGTCTCACCTGAGTATTTCTAACTTAGATGTAAGATCAATAAACTATTGTTTCCAAATAAAGCTGGACTGAAACTCTGTTAACTGCATTTCAAAGTCATTTAAATCTAGCCGGTCAAACACCTTAGATTTGTAAAAACAGCATTATTAGGATATATTATACAATTTATTGTTCCTTCTAACTCTCTAAACTGAATAAACCTTGTTGAAAACTGTTTGTTCTCGAGCTTCTTCCTTATCTGGGCATTTCATTTAATCAAAATGATTCTTCATCCTATGAAAAATACTTTTCTACTTTCCAAGTCATATTTAAAAATGCAGAGCTTGCTTTCAAAGCCTTTGATCAAACTAAATGTTACATCAATAGTTTTTCCATAACTTTGTAATTTAATACTGAATTAATTCAGATGTGCTGACAAATCAGGAAAAAAGTAAGTCTACTGAGCTAAGCCACATCATTTAATTGAGGAAACTGATATATTTTTCATATTTAAAAACAGCCGATTCCATTTAAGAATTCAACAAAACATTCAAGTACTTTACCACAACTTAACCATTGCACATTATTATACATAATTAATCCATCACAAACTGAATCAACTTCATTTAACAGTGGCATATATTTTCGTTTTTGCAAAGCCATGAAGCTATCAAATTGATTATTTTTGTCAAAACTGTCATTGCATCATTAACTTCATTTAAACCTATAGGGGTTTATCAAAATAATGGAAACACCAATGATGACTGGAGTACACACAATGTGATGTATGCATAGTACACAATGATGTCACCTGTGATGTGCGGTATATAAAGGGGAGAAGTACGATGTCAGCTATCATGTAGCAGTGTCACAGGTGCAGATGAAATAGCTGTTGTGGCATAATTGTTCACAATTTCAGATCTCAGTGACCTCCAAAGAGGCATAATCATTGGTGTGCATCTTGCAGAAGCTTCAGTAACCAGAACAGCGGAAATAGTAGGTGTAACACGAGGAACTATGATGAGGGAACTTATGACTATCTATCAAAAAGGATAGGGTGTTGCTTCCAAACATGCAAATTGTGGATACCATACGAAGTTGTCAGATAGGGATAGGGAAACACTGGCAAGGATTGTACAATGGAAGCACAAGACCACGGCACTGCATAAAGCTGGGTGGGATACGAACCCACGACCTCCTGATAACATGTTAGGTGCTCTGGACCACTGAGCTACCAGATGCTGATCAAGATCTCCTCTAATTAGCGATATGAACATTTCTTTTATGTCACATATATGCGCTATTCTGGGCAGTTTAGCCACAAGCGGCCTTTAATTTGCAAATAGATGGAAGCATATGATTACAAGTATGCAGATAATAAATAATGAAATAAACTCGACATATTCCATATCAACTAATAAATCAGAAGTTTAGTGTCGATTTAAATTTTAGAGGAAAAATTGTCTTGAGCCGGGTGGGATATGAACCCCCAACCTCCTGATAACATGTCAGGTGCTCTGGACCACTGAGCTACTGCCGCCGATCAAGATCTCCTCTAATTATCGCTATGAACATTTCTTTTATGTCTCATATAGGCACTATTCTGGGCAGTTATGCCACAATCACCCCTCCCCAAAGGTTACAGTCAGTACCAACTTTGGCATTGAAGTCACCTAGAACAAGGGTAATATCTCCTTTCTTGACAGAATTCAAAATATCCTGAAGTTGTCTGTAAAACCTATCATTCTCATCCTCATCAGCATTCTCAGTGGGGGCATAACAGCAGATAACATTCAAGACTTTAATGCTTGTCTGAAATTTTGCTGTAAGAAACCTTTCATTAATGCATTCATATTCTAGGAGAACATCACTGGCATGTCTGCTGAGAAGCAGACCTACGCTTTGGTGATGCTTATTATCTTATTATTTTTAAGAATCTGACCTTTATCTATCCATCTGATCTCTTGCAAGCCGATAACATCTAAATTATAAAGGTGGAATTCTGGTATGAGGACATCAAGAGAATAAGCTCTGTGCAGAATTCTCACATTCCAACTACCTATGGAGAGAAAATGGTTAGTGGGATGTTTAAAGAAACAATGTTTATTGAGAAAGGAAGTGCTAACAATATCAAACAGTCCCTAATTGCAGACATGGAGCAAAGACCTGTTCCTCCTCCGCTAAAGGCTGAAGTCACTGATGCTGGTAGGAACTTCAGGCACCACCTTTTAATGTGGACTTTTTCAAGAGTCATATGGCCTGCCTGAGACACATTACTCCAGTTTAGGCTTAACGATGCCCAAGTAGCTAAGTAAGGTTCAGGTACCTGTGATGGCCTCTGATTAGGATTATCCATCAGCTGATATAAGGTATCCCATGCCTCTGTTTACTTAGGGCTGGCAACCCAGAAGCAAACAGAAAACACAGTGGCAGACTCTCCCTCAACAGAGGCCCACCAGTGCAGCAAGTCCAGGATCAATAATCAAGCTCAAATCCATAAATAAGTCCAGGATCAATAATCAAGCTCAAATCCATAAATAAGTCCAGGATCAATAATCAAGCTCAAATCCATAAACAAGTCCAGTCTAGTAGGTATAAATTGTCAGCACCAGGATCCTGTGAAGCTGACCACTCCTCAGCAGGGTTGAAAAAAAGAAAAAAGTGGCCATAGCTGACCAGATCAGTAGGCCATACTGAACTGGCAGCCCTCCCCTTCCATTCCCTTCTAAAAGAGAATATCTCTTTTGAAAGGTACTAACGGCCTAAACCACGAGAAGGCGGGGTCGGTCATTAGGTGCTAGACCTGGCGGTTCTGTGCATCATCACTAGGGAATCATCACTCAGAATAACTAACACATATTACAAACACCACGACATACATAAATACACATGGGTTTCACCTGATGGGCTGCATAAGAATATGATTGATTACATATTAATTAACAGCAAATGGGCTAGTTCTGTTAGGAATACTAAAGCATATAGGGGAGCTGAAATTGGATCTGACCATTACCTTGTTAAAAGTGTCTTGCAACTTAAACTTAAAAAGTGTTGTGCTAAAGTTAAAAAATTTACCTTTAATACTGAAGCTCTGAAAGACCCTGTTATAGCTAAAGCTTACCATGATAGGTTACTTAGTTATTATGACAGTCATGGTTTGCTTACTACTGAAGTTGAGGAAGAATGGGGCCATTTCAAACAGGCTTTTTTGGAAACTAACAATACTCTTTTAGGAAAAAAGGAGCAGAGGAGGCAGAATTATTTAAGTGATAAGGCACTTGAGATTATTTCAGAAAGAAGGAACTCCAGGAATGTCCTTAATCAGTACCCTACTAGTCCAAATAGAAAGGATTACAGAGAGCTTAATAAAACGTGTAAAGGATCAATTAGCTACTGAGAAGAATCTTTGGCTTGATGGCTTGGTTGACAAAGCTGAGGAAGCAGTTAGGCAGCACAACAGCAGAGAGCTGTACCAGATAGTTAATGTTTTGTGTGGTAGAAAACGGACTGGCATACAAGGATTGAAGGATAAACAAGGTAAGGTATAGAAGGGGAGGATTCTGTCATGGCTAGGTGGGCTGAGCATTTCAGTGATGTTCTAAACAATGTGGTTAGTTCTACTCCCA
The DNA here is from genome assembly GCA_038380435.1 of Ryuthela nishihirai. Classification (NCBI taxonomy): domain Eukaryota; kingdom Metazoa; phylum Arthropoda; class Arachnida; order Araneae; family Heptathelidae; genus Ryuthela; species Ryuthela nishihirai. Next base: position 1,104,091 of record JAWZYU010000094.1, read on the forward strand.
TTGTTTGCAATGATGATAGATGCATTGGTGGCTTTAATGTTGGCTCTATAACACAATCTGAAGTTATTTTGGCTGTTTCTAAACTTAAACTACATAAATCCCCAGGGGTAGATGAAATTACTCTGGAAATGCTTAGAGCTGCGAATGTTTCGGTTACCACTTGGATGACTGAAATTTTGAATATCTTTTATGATAAAGGCATGGTTTCTAAAGATTTTACCATAGCTATTATTATCCCTATTTTCAAAAAAGGTGATTGCAGTTCTTGTGATAACTATAGGGGTATCAGCCTGCTTTCTGTCCCAGGTAAAGTTCTTCATGATTGTGCTTAACAGAATTAAGAATCTGGTTGACAGTCAATTGCATGATGAGCAATGTGGATTCAGAAGTGGTAGGGGATGTGTGGATCAGATATTTTCACTTAGGCAGATTCTTGAGAAATGTTTAGAGTTGCAGAAACCTTTGGTTGCTAGCTTTGTTGATTTAAAAAAGGCTTTCGACTCTGTTGATCGTCATAATTTGTGGTTGATTGTGAGATCATATGGTATACCAGACAAGTTAGTTAACATAATGAAAGCTCTCTATAATAACATTGAGTCGTTTGTGAGAGTTGGTAAGGCTTGTAGCAATTGGTTTAGCATTACTTCTGGTGTTCGACAAGAGTGCATTTTGTCTCCCTTTCTGTTTAGTTTGGTTATTAATTATGTTATCCAAAATTCACTGCAAGGGAATGATTTTGGCCTTAAATGGGCTGGAGATACGAAAATTTCTGATTTAGATTATGCTGATGATTTAGCCCTTTTGGCAAATGATGTTGATGAGATGAACTCTTTCATTCGAGCTGTTAATGAAACTGATAGTAGGTAGGTTTGGTTATAAACAGAGAGAAAACTAAAGTGATGAAAATTGGTCAGGCAGGCTGTGATTCAGTTAATCTGAATGGTTGCAGTCTTGAGAAGGTGTCACAGTTTAATTATCTTGGGACTATGTAACAGATAATGGTGATGTGCGGCATGAGATTAACAGACGAATAGGGATTGCTGCCAGGACTTTTAGGAATCTATGGAGAGTGTGAAGAAATAGGTGTATACACCTAAAGATTAAAATTAGACTGTATAATAGTTTGGTTCTTTCTAGGGTTAGTTATGGTAGTGAAACTTGGACACTTTGTAAACAATATAACAGGAAACTATATGCTTACACAGTATCTAGGGCATTAGGTGGTTTAATTTTGTAACTAATGATGAGGTTAGGCAAAGGAGTCTGCAACCTCCTTTAAGCAGAATATTGTGCAGAGAGAGACTCCGCTGGTTTGGCCATGTTGCATGTATGGATAATTATAGATTGGCGAATAGGGTTATGAACAGTGTGCCTAGAGGCCTCAGAAGGAAGGGGAGACCTAGGATGCGGTGGGCAGACAATGTCAAACAGGATCTTGTTAGAATTGGTGTGCAGTGGCCAGATGCAGTAGATGTAGCTCAGGATAGACTTGCTTGGAGAACTAAATTGCACGGTCTGGTTGGACCTCCGTAGCCCATGGCTGCTTGAGGATGATGATGACTTACAAATACACTACAGGAAAAAAAATGCAACACCTGGAAGGAATAATGCCATTTTATTGACATGCAGTCAATTGTTAGCATGCACTGAGATGTGCGATTGATTACCTTATCAAAAAAAATATGCAAAATTATCACTTTACCTACCTGGAAAAGTGGTATAATTAATATGATGTTGAACTGCCCCATGCAGCAATGCATTCGTGTACATGGCAGGGAAGGCTATCATACAGCTCTATAATGTCCACCTGAAAGATAGAATGCCAAATAGCACAAAGTCGCTGTTCCATTTCAGTGACAGTGGTTGGCACACTGTTGGAGCTGTCGGCCTATCATGTCCCAGATGTGTTTAATAGGTGAAAGATCTGGCAAGCATGCTGGCCATGGTAGTACCTGAATGATTTGCTCATGTAGATACTGCAGACTAATGTGGGCTGTGTGGGGTAGGTATCTTGCTGGTAAAAGGTTCTGTGCTGCTGAACAAATGGGACATCCACTGGCTGCAAAATGTTGGTAACATATCATTGGGCAGTTAAAAATTCCCTTATGATGACCAATTCTGACCGAGATGTCCGACTAGAGCAGTCCACACCAAGACACCAGGTGATGGAGCTGTGTGGCGATGTCACACGCACTGGGTAGTGTTCCTTTCCCTTGGATGACGGTGAACCAATTGTCTACCATTGTGCTAACCAAGACAAAAATGAGATTCATCACTATATAACATGGTGGAAATACCCTCTCATATGAGGACTGATTTTTCCCGGCCAAAAAGGTCCATTTTGTTTCTGTTATCCGAGATCATTTTTCAGAAAACAATACCAAGCTGGAAGTTTTTTTACTAAAAAAAAGAAATAAAAAACAATTCACATAACCTAATAGGATGTTAAATAAAATATCCACCACAATTTTTAAGCCAGCTATCTGATGAAGCATAACTCAGAAAGATTGACTGATCAGCCGACGAAAAAAAAATCAATAATTTATGGAAATAAAGTAGATCTACAGAAATAAAAACTAAGGTTTAATTACAAAAAAAAAGGGAAAATATTAATTTTACACAGGAATTTATAATCTAATTTGTTGTGAGGAAGTTTTTAACTTAAATCAGACATGTAAACAATTTGCAGTATGAAGAAAGTCCTTTTAGCTTCTATATCCAATCCTCATTCATTTCCAGGAAATGATACAAGATCAAAGTTTGTGAACTTCGGATGATCAAACTTTGGAACTACAAATTGGCTTGTTTTCTAAGAAAGCTTTTGTTGGTTACAGTTTCGATCTGAAGGGTGGGAAAGATGCATAGTATGCTGGGATAAATGATAAAAATATTTCTAGTAATAATGAAATAGGTTTGTTGCAGAAAGGAGTGTAAAACGAAAAAAAAAAAAGGTGGTATGTATTTTGCAATTACTTCAAAAATTTTCTGTTTTTAAAAATAGCAGTTTTTTTTTTTTTGTTAATTTATAGGAGCTTTTCAAAACTTTTCTGTTGATGTCCTTGACCGGCCATTTCAGAATCTGTAAACGTCTATGTTCAGTGGTGACCCGAGAAAAGCTAATAAATGGTGATATGCCAAAACATTAGATTTAAGATTTGAGCAAAAAAAAAAAAGCTGATTGGGTTGCTCCTGAACACTTGCCAGGAAGGCTCTTATAGAGAGTCTCCATATGGAATCAAAGATGGATTATTAGGACTGAATCTATAGTATAAGGATTAAGATCAGCAAATAAGGATGACTATTCAGCAGCCTGTAGTCAGCGGTCAGAGCACCTGGACATGTTATCAGGAAATCATGGGTTATGATTACACCTGGCTATACTTTTGCCATCATATGAATAAATACAGCATAATAGTATAAACACTCAGTAAAAACTGATCGTCTGTGGATGTGATTAAAAATTACATATTTTTTTAACTGAATACAGTTGGAAAAAAAAAGCCTGGCCACAAGGTACAATTCAGTTTTTCAGGCCTGCCATGATAATGGTCTATATCCAGGAGGTTGACTGAAAAAGGTACAGCCCTTATTCATTTCTGGCAATAAATACATGCTACTAACATTATTTCATGTTGAAACAAATTAGTTAATTTCAACTAAATTTCGTTACAAAATTATTAACAAAATTAGTTAAACATTTTTGTATCATAGCATAGATTAACAATAGAGATATTTTAATTTAGGTATTTTTTTCAAGGGGGTCTTTTTACAGATTGTTCTTTACTATTCCATTCTTCATCATTCTCTACTATTCATTCAATCATTTCACTATTATTTATTCTATTGGTAAAGTTCGAAGTTAAACATCAGTTAATTTCATTCAAATTTTAGAATTTAAAACTTCTTAAAAGAAAAACAGAACATTCAAATCACACTTCAAGTCTCTAGATTGAGAAATCATGGCTTAGGATTATTTACTGATTGAAAAAAAAGCACTATTTGCCACGAGAGAAGAAAAAAAATGGAATCATAAATAGGTACATGTATACTGTCTGTGATGTTATTGAAGATAGGCCTTATGTTCCAGGGTACTGCTGTTCTCATATTGTTAGTTTCGAATGTTATTCATGGAATGCAATGGGTAGCAGTGGTGGTTTAATGTTACAAGTTTAGTGAATTAAACTGGTTACTTGTCATTATAATTTGCCTAATGTGATAAAAATTGACAAATGTGAACAGCACTGCTTTGAAACATAGAATCATCTTCAGCATCATTGCAGAGTACTTTCCACTGCTAGAGCTTTGCTTTTTGTCCTCATTTATCAGTGAAAGAGACCCGATATATTCAGCTGCAAATTATACATGATAAACTTTGATGAACAAATCATACTTGATAAAAAATTTACTTTCAAGTTCACACCAAATAAATTAAATATACCTGCTCTAATGTTGTTTGGCTGAAGCTATAATCGTCAATTCCAATTTTAAGTTTAGCTGGAAAAAAAAAAGTTTTACAAAATAATGTTAAAATCACCATATTTATAATTCAGTTGTCATAGGGGGCTTAGAGTGATGTACCATAAATCAGGGAGTGTTCTGGGGCTATGAAATTAAGCCTAATAAACATGGTGTCAAAAATACTTAAAGCCCAGTCAATGTCTGAGAGAATAACATCATGTGTAGGACTCCCATATTAGTTTGTACAGTGACAATGAGCTGAATATGAAATCTGCAGATAGAGAAGTGAGGCATAATATAGAGTTCTTGTAGCAAAACAGTTTCCGTACACATATTTCTGCCTTAATGGTCTGATAAAAATGCATGGTTCATTACCAGTCTCAGTTTAGCTATCTGCTATCATGTGCATGAAGCATACATGATATGCATCTATTGTTGGGATAATATTCTGGAAATAGTGTGGTGGTACAGGAAAAAGTACACACATTGATGCTACCTAACTGGACAATTCTTTTGCTGATCATAAGCTATGGGTAAATTAAAGCCTGAGATCAAGGACCTATAATTGTGGCTACCAACATCTTGTGTGAATCCCTGTCTTGAACTTCATGCATAATAATAATGGAACCAGAACCAGGAAATGTATGGGTGGAAGTATCAAAGGAGCTAGTGTATAAAAAAATTGTCTGAAAACCAACTGTACCCATGTTTACATCCACCAGCTGCAAAATTTACCAGCAGACACAATTTCACCATGTGTTTGTCTTTGATCCCATGTTTTCTCAAAAGTATTCTTATTGCAGACATCTTTCATATGAAACATAATTTTAAATCATCACAACCAGCAAATGTGGAAAGAAGCCAACATTCACTTAACAAGGTTCATAGTACACCAGCCCAGTTACTTCATCAAATGTGGGCTGACACAATGAGATAGTTTCACTTGCTGATACCAGTTACCTCAATGTCTCAGAGGTCCTGAATACCTCACTTTCCCAATCAAGTGTTAAACAGGTTAGTCATATGTTGGTACATATAGTTCATGCATGTATGATGGTATGTTTAATATTTCTGTGAGGGTATATGACAGTGGTTTGGTCAATGTTATTATTAACACTGGATTGGTTGTGGTCCAAAGAACTAAGATCTGGCCTACTCATTTTCCAGATCTGAACTTAATGGACTTTACTTTTAAGGCGATCTAAAAAATATTATCTTTGCCTCTCACATTGATAATGTAGAAGCTAGGTTGTTTCACTTCTGAGCAGAACTTTTATGCCCACAATTGGCTAAATGGTCAGACCACAAGGGCCCCAAAACAGCTCAAAGAAGGTGACCCATGGACAGCTGTTAGGGGATAGAAGGAAACCTCCTATCAGATGTGTCCTTTAACATGCATGCACACATGGGCTGTGGCTTAACATCTCATCCAATGGACAGTTGTTTTTCTAAGCCCATTGATGTCCCTTTTTTGGTTGAGGGTAGGTTAGGGGTTTAGAGGTATATATCTCAATTCTGACCCAGGTGAATATAACATAGAGGACTGGTAGTAACGTGTGTAAGATGGGTGAGGTTTAATTTTTTTTTTTCCAAAAATTTATTGAACAGGTTCAAGTTTCCTGATTATACTGTGCCAACATACACATTTGTGCTGATGGAGGTCACTATGAATAATAATAATAGATTCTATGATATGTCTGAAATGGAGGTCAGATATATTTTGTATCTGGCAAACAGCTGTTTTCTCACTTTGCAAATGGATGTTAAACTAGAATGGGTTGTAATTTTGTTATGAAACACTTCTGACACCATATTTATTAGACATTTTCAACTCAGTTTCACACCCTAATGCTAGTCATAGTAAACCACTTAAGGTAATCCTGTATAAATATTATTTACACAAATATACATATATTAACTACAAGAATATTGCCTCTGACAAACATGGGATATTTATTTTAAAAGAAATTATAGTTTTTTATTTTCTGCATTTTGTACTTTTCATAGTAGTAATTTGCACAAACAAATGAATGAAAAATGTAAATAGTAATATATTATTAGTCCTACACAACACAAAAAGAATTTCTCATTTATTGATTAAAATGAATAAAGTGCATTTTCTCATTCCTAGGGTAAGAGGTAAATCAATCAGGGTATACAAAATATTTATTTTACTATATTGAAATATTATTAAAAAATTTAAGATTAATCACAAACTTTTAAAAAATAAAGAGCAACTAGTCGAGTTTTAATCAATATTTATCAAATTTAAACACATATAAATATAAATTCTGTTCTTGACCAACACATTGTATTACAGGAATTTAAAATTTCTAGCATATCACTTGCAAACAAGGTTTTTTCATTATTCTCTTAAAACAAAAAATTGTGTTTTCTCATCCAATGCGATGGGACAAATTGTTGCTGTCAATGTAACCTGCTAAATAACCGCATTACACCATCATATCAATTTTCTTACCCAAATAAATCGTTTGCAACATTCATTTAAAGTGTTGAATATGCAAACTTTTCCACTATTTTTAAAAGTTTTTCCACACTTTTTAAATATGCAAACTTTTCCACTATTAAAAAGCATAATTAAAACTTTTAGAATATATGAGAAGTGTGAATCATAATATTTCATTAATACTTATCCAAGCCAAAAAAGAATTTTTCTTTAGCTCTAAAAGTAAACAATTACCTCTTAAAAACATTTTCCCAATCTTCTAGGGATAATGGGTAAAACAATTATTGTCAATGTCAGTTTCAAGATCTGCACAATCATTTTTGAAATTTCTAACATATATACACCCCTTGCATGTGATTATATACCCTTACATGCAACATTCGTTTGAAATTTTGCCTCTTTCAAAAATTTCGACTGTTAGAGAGTTAGGAATTGCCAATCCTAAACTGGAGTAATGTGTCTCAGGCAGGTCTATGGCTCTTGAAAAGGTGGTGCCTGAAGTTCTTATGAGCACGGATGGATTCAGCCTTTAGCAGTGGAAGAATCTCAATCCTCAATTTGACAGTTGGGCATCACCAATCCTAACTGGAGCAATGTATCTCAGGCAAGTCATATGGCTTTTGGAAAGGTCCACTTGAAAGGTAGTGTCTGAAGTTCCTACCAGCATCAGTGACTTCAACCTTTAGTGGAGGAGGAACAGGTCTTTGCTCCATGCCTGTGATCAGGGGGCTGTTTGATGCTGTTGGCTCTACCTCTCTCAATAAACCTATTTTCTTTAAAAATCCTACTAATCATTTTCTCTCTGCGGATACATGGAATGTGAGGATGTTACAGAGAGATTACTTTTGATGTCCTCATGAAGGAATTCCAGCATTACAATCTAGATATTCTAATCTTGCAGGAGACCAGATGGATAGGTAAAGGTGAGATACTTAAAAATAACTTGAAATTTCTCTTTTCAGGAAGGGAGGATGGAAAGCATCTCCAAGGTGTAGGTTTGCTTCTAAGCACACGCACAACATGCACACGCACATGCACGCACACACACACACACCAGTGATGCTCTTCTAGGTTATGACTGTATTAATGAAAGATTTTTTATGGCAAAATTCAAAACAAAAATTAAAGATTTGAATGTCATCTGTTGTTATGCCCCCACAGAGCACTTTGATGAGAACAAGGCTACATTTTACAGCCAGTTCAGTATATTTTGAATCCTATAAAAAAAGGAGATATTTCTCTTCTGCTAGGTGACTTCAATGCTAAAATTGATACTAACTCTAACCTTTGGGAAGGAGTTTTAGGTCCCTTTGGCATTGGTAGTTCCAATGGCAATGGAGAACGTCTTCTACAGGTAAGATAACTTAATGGTTTGAGAATAACTAACACATACTACAAACACCAGGACATTTATAAATATACATGGGTTTCACCTGATAGGTTGCACAGGAATATGATAGATTACATTTTAATTAACAGCAAATGGGCTAGTTCAGTTAGGAATGCCAGATCATACAGAGAAGCCAAATTGGATCTGACCATTACCTAGTTAAAAGTGTTTTGCAGCAGAAACTTAAGAAATATTGTGCTAAGGTTAAAAAAATTAGTTATAACACTGAATGCCTGAAAGATTCAGATATAGCAAAAACATACCATGATAGGCTACTTAGTCATTACGACAATCGTAGTTTGGTTACTGCTGAAGTTGAGAAAGAATGGGATCAGTTTAAACAGGCTTTTCTTGAAAAACAACAACAACAGTACTCTTTGGGTAAAAGGGAATAGAGGAAAAAATTATTTGAGTAATAAGGCTATGGAACTTATTTATGAAAGAAGGAAGTGCAGGATTAATATGAATCAACAACCTAAAAGTCCTAGCAGAAGACATTATAACAAGCTTAATAAATGTGAAAAGGGTCAGTTAACAGCTGATAAGAATCTTTGGCTTGATAGCTTGGCTGACAAAGCTGAGGAAGCAGTTAGACAGCAGAGAGTTGTACCAGATTATTAATATTTTATGTGGGAAGAAACAGACAGGTATACAGGGATTAAGGAATAAACATGGCAATGTGGTTGAAGGTGAGGATTCTGTGATGGTTAGGTGGGCTGAGCATTTCAGTGATGTTCTAAACAATGCAGTTAGTTCTACTCCCATTGTTTGTAATAAGGATAGATGCATTACTGGCTTTAAGGATGGCCCTATATCACATTCTGAAGCACTTTGTCTATCTCTAAATTAAAACTGCATAAATCCCTAGAAGTGGAAGAAATCACCACTGAAATGCTTAGAGCTGGGGACATATGTATTGTCACATGGTTGACTGAAATTTTGAATATTTTTTATGATAAAGGTGTTGTTCTTAAGGATTTTACTAGAGCTATTATTGTCCCTATTTTTTAAAAAAGTGATTGCAGTTCTTGTGATAATTATAGGTGAATTAGTTTACTTTTTATTCCAGGTAAAGTTCTTTAATGATTATACTTAACCCTTACCATGCCACAGCCTGAAGAATCGTTTTCATCTTTCCCATTCTAGTGGTTGGAGACTGAAACTTCGCTCCAAGAAATACAAGGTTGTAAAAAAATGTATTTTGAATATAAATCTGAATTTTTTTTTCAACTGTTTCTAATTAAATATCAAAAATGATATTTAAATCCATGATATATTTTTTTTTACCTGTTGATTCCACTTGAAAAAATTATGATAAAGTTTAAAAATAAATTTATTTGAGTCAGATGCTCCTGTAAAAGTTACTGTAAAAGTTTACTCCTGTTCAGTTACCATAAACAGCATGAAAGTAGTGGCCAATTCAGTTCATATCTCTATTCTACTGTACCGTGCTTAGATTATTGATCGGTTGTGTTTCCCCTCTTTTGTACTATCTATAACTCTACTAGAGTTGTAATGCTTTCTAAACTTTTAAACATAAGGATACTGATTTTTTTTACTACTAGAAATTGTGTCTTCTGAGAACTATGCACATCAACTTTCAATCAATACTTTTGGAAGACTTTCGATTTTAAAGACATAATTTATTTACTTTAAAGTTTCTAAAATTATTTTTTATTGCTTCTCAATTCTCAAATGAATACTGTGTTTATAAACAAGAATTAATTAGAAACGAATGAAAGTGAAACTGCTAACTATCTATAATGGCAACAATCAGAACAAGCATTAGGATTACTCAGAGCATGATTTTTAAATGGTAGGACTTTATCAATACTTTTAATTACATTTAAAGCATACAAACAAATTAAGGTCTGGAAATTACAGTTTTAACCAAAATTTCTGTTGTAATTTCAAAATTAAACTTTTCCGTAGCAGTTACATAGTTTTATAATAAAGGGACTAGTTCTCAAATTCAGTGCATTGATTAACTTTAAATGCTTTGAAACATTTTTTTTAATTTTTTTTTCATAGTTCTTTATCACTTTTCTGATATATTTTTCATTTATTATTTAAATTATCTAGTTTATAAAGCAAAACTATTTCTTATGGCACTTCTTTACTTAGGCTTAGTTTGCTGATCGTCAAAAGTCTAAGAATATGCATTATACATTACATGCATCATCATCATCATCATCAAGCAGCCATGGGCTACGGAGGTCCAACCAGACCGTGCAATTTAGTTCTCCAAGAAATTCTATCCTGAGCTACATCTACTGCATCTGGCCACTGCACACCAATTCTAACAAGGTCCTGTTTGACATTGTCTGCCCACCGCATCCTAGGTCTCCCCTTCTTTCTGAGGCCTTTAGGCACACTGTTCATAACCCTATTCGCCAGTCTATAATTATTCATACGGGCAACATGGCCAAACCAACGGAGTCTCTCTCTGCACAATATGCTGCTTAAAGGAGGTTGCAAACTCCTTTGCCTAATCTCATCATTAGTTACAAAGTTGAACCACCTAATGCCCAAGATGCTGCGTAAGCCTCTGGAATCAAAAGCATCTAGTTTCCTGTTATCTTGTTTACAAAGTGTCCAGGTTTCACTACCATAACTAACCCTAGAAAGAACCAAACTATTATACAGTCTAATTTTAGTCTTTGGGTATATACGCCTATTTCTCCACACTCTCCATAGGTTCTTAAAAGTCCCGGCAGCAATCCCTATTCGTCTGTTAATCTCATGCCGCACATCACCATTATCTGTTACATAGCTCCCAAGATAATTAAACTGTGACACCTGCTCAAGACTGCAACCATTCAGATTAACTGAATCACAGCCTGCCTGACCAATTTTCATCACTTTAGTTTTCTCTCTGTTTATAACCAAACTACTCTACTACCAGTCTCATCAACAGCTCGAATGAAAGAGTTCATCTCATCAACATCATTTGCCAAAAGGGCTAAATCATCAGCATAATCTAAATCAGAAATTTTCGTATCTCTAGCCCATTTAAGGCCAAAATCTTTCCCTTGAAGCGAATTTCGCATAACATAATCAATAACCAAACTAAAGAGAAAAGGAGACAAAATGCACTCTTGTCGAACACCAGAAGTAATGCTAAACCAATTGCTACAAGCCTTACCAACTCTCACACACGACTTAGTGTTATTATAGAGAGCTTTCATTATGTTAACTAACTTGTCTGGTATACCATATGATCTCACAATCAACCACAAATTATGACGATCAACAGAGTCGAAAGCCTTTTTGAAATCAACAAAGCTAGCAACCAAAGGTTTCTGAAACTCGCAACATTTTTCAAGAATCTGCCTAAGTGAAAATATCTGATCCACACATCCCCTACCACTTCTGAATCCACATTGCTCATCACGCAATTGCCTGTCAACCAGATTCTTAATTCTATTAAGCACAATCATGGAAAGAACTTTACCTGGAACAGAGAGTAGGCTGATACCCCTATAGTTATCACAAGAACTGTGATCACCTTTTTTGAAAATAGGGATAATAATAGCTCTGGTAAAATCTTTAGGAACCATGCCTTTATCATAAAAGATATTCAGAATTTCAGTCATCCAAGTGGTAACCGAAACATTTCCAGCTCTAAGCATTTCAGTAGTAATTTCATCTACCCCTGGGGATTTATGAAGTTTAAGTTTAGAAACAGCCAAAATAACTTCAGATTGTGTTATAGGGCCAACATTAAAGCCACCAATGCATCTATCATCATTGCAAACAATGGGAATAGAACTAACTGCATTGTTCAGAATATCACTGAAATGCTCAGCCCACCTAGCCATGACAGAATCCTCACCTTCTATAACCTTACCTTGTTTATCCTTCAATCCCTGTATACCTGTCCGTTTTCTACCACACAAAACATTAACTATCTGGTACAGCTCTCTGCTGCTGTGCAGTCTAACTGCTTCCTCGGCTTTGTCAGCCAAACCATTAAGCCAAAGATTCTTATCAGCAGCTAACTGATCTTTTACACGTTTATTAAGCTCTCTGTAATGCTTTCTATTCAGAGTAGTAGGGTATTGATTAAGGACATTCCTGCAGTTCTTTCTTTCTGAAATAAGCTCAAGTGCCTTATCACTCAGATAATTCTGTCACTTCTGCTCCTTTTTTCCTAAAAAAGTACTGTTAGTGTCCAAAAAAGCCTGTTTAAAATGATCCCATTCTTCCTCAACTTCTGTAGTAAGCATACAATGACTGTCAAAATGACTAAGTAACCTATCATGGTAAGCTTTGGCTTACCATGATAGGTTACTTAGTCATTTGTACTAGTACATACTAGTACATACATTTACTTTGGCTATAACTAACTATAATAAAGCTTCAGTATTAAAAGCAAATTTTTTAACCCTAGCACAACACTTTTTAAGTTTAAGTTGTAAGACACTTTTAACAAGGTAATGGTCAGATCCAATTCAGAAATACCAGGGATATTTCCCTGGTATTTCTAACAGAACTAGCCCATTTGCTGTTAATTAATATATAATCAATCATATTCTGAATATATCATATTTTGAATTCTGTCAAGAAAGGAGATATTACCCTTGTTCTTGGTGACTTCAATGCCAAAGTTGGTACCGACTCTGACCTTTGGGGAGGAGTAATAGGTCCTTTTGGTATTGGTAGCTGCAATGGCAATGGGCAACGTCTCCTACAGGTAAGTAAACTCAATGGTTTCAGAATAACTAACACATATTACAAACACCGCGACATACATAAATACACATGGGTTTCACCTGATGGGCTGCATAGGAATATGATTGATTATATATTTATTAACAGCAAATGGGCTAGTTCTGTTAGAAATACCAGGGCATATAGGGGAGCTGAAATTGGATCTGACCATTACCTTGTTAAAAGTGTCTTGCAACTTAAACTTAAAAAGTGTTGTGCTAGAGTTAAAAAATTTACCTTTAATACTGAAGCTCTGAATGACCCAGTTATAGCTAAAGCTTACCATGATAGGTTACTTAGTCATTATGACGGTCATGGTTTGCTTAATACTGAAGTTGAGGAAGAATGGGGCCATTTTAAACAGGCTTTTTTGGAAACTAACGGTACTCTTTTAGGAAAAAAGGTGCAGAGGAGGCAGAATTATTTAAGTGACAAGGCAATTGAGCTTATTTCAGAAAGAAGGAATTGCAGGAATGTCCTTAATCAGTACCCTACTAGTCCTAATAGAAAAGATTACAGAGAGCTTAATAAACGTGTAAAGGATCAGTTAGCTACTGATAAAAATCTTTGGCTTGATAGCTTGGCTGACAAAGCTGAGGAAGCGGTTAGGCAGCACAACAGCAGAGAGCTCTACCAGATAGTTAATGTTTTATGTGGTAGAAAACGGACAGGCATACAGGGATTGAAGGATAAACAAGGTAAGGTTATAGAAGGTGAGGATTCTCTCATGGCTAGGTGGGCTGAGCATTTCAGTGATGTTCTAAACAATGTGGTTAGTTCTACTCCCATTGTTTGTAATGATGATAGATGCATTGGCAGCTTTAATGTTGGCCCTATAACACAATCTGAAGTTAGTTTGGCTATCTCTAAACTGAAACTTCATAAATCCCCAGGGGTAGATGAAATTACTACAGAAATGCTCAGAGCTGGGAATGTTTTGGTTATCACTTGGATGACTGAAATTTTGAATAACTTTTATGATAAAGGCATGGTTCCTAAAGATTTTACCAGATCTATTATTATCCCTATTTTCAAAAAAGGTGATCGCAGTTCTTGTGATAACTATAGCGGTATCAGCCTACTCTCTGTTCCAGGTAAAGTTCTTTCCATGATTGTGCTTAATAGAATTAAGAATCTGGTTGACAGGCAATTGCGTGATGAGCAATGTGGATTCAGAAGTGGTAGGGGATGTGTAGATCAGATATTTTCACTTAGGCAGATTCTTGAGAAATGTTTAGAGTTTCAGAAACCTTTGGTTGCTAGCTTTGTTGATTTCAAAAAGGCTTTCGATTCTGTTGATCGTCATAATTTGTGGTTGATTGTGAGATCATATGGTATACCAGACAAGTTAGTTAACATAATGAAAGCTCTCTATAATAACACTGAGTAATGTGTGAGAGTTGGTAAGTCTTGTAGCAATTGGTTTAGCATTACTTCTGGTGTTCGACAAGGGTGCATTTTGTCTCCTTTTCTCTTTAGTTTGGTTGTTGATTATGTTATGCGAAATTCACTTCAAGGGAAAGCTTTTGGCCTTAAATGGGCTGGAGATACGAAAATTTCTGATTTAGATTATGCTGATGATTTAGCCCTTTTGGCAAATGATGTTGATGAGATGAACTCTTTCATTCGAACTGTTGATGAGACTGGGAGTACAGTAGGTTTGGTTATAAACAGAGAGAAAACTAAAGTGATGAAAATTGGTCAGGCAGGTTGTGATTCAGTTAATCTGAATGGTTGCAGTCTTGAGCAGGTGTCACAGTTTAATTATCTTGGGAGCTATGTAACTGATACTGGTGATGTGCGGCATGAGATTAACAGACGAATAGGTATTGCTGCCGGGACTTTTAAGAATCTATGGAGATTGTGGAGAAATAGGCGTATACACCTAAAGACTAAAATTAGACTGTATAATAGTTTGGTTCTTTCTAGGGTTAGTTATGGTAGTGAAACTTGGACGCTGTGTAAACAAGATGACAGGAAACTAGATGCTTTTGATTCTAGATGCTTACGCAGTATCTTGGGTATTAGGTGGTTTAACTTTGTAACTAATGATGAGGTTAGGCAAAGGAGTCTGCAACCTCCTTTAAGCAGCATATTGTACAGAGAGAGACTCCGCTGGTTTGGCCATGTTGCCCGTATGGATAATTATAGATTGGCGAATAGGGTTATGAACAGTGTGCCTAGAGGCTTCAGAAGGAGGGGGAGACCTAGGATGCGGTGGGCAGACAATGTCAAACAGGACCTTGTTAGAATTGGTGTGCAGTGGCCGGATGCAGCAGATGTAGCTCAGGACAGATATGCTTGGAGAATTAAACTGCGTGGTCTGGTTGGACCTCTGTAGCCCATGGCTGCTTGAGGATGATGATGATGATGATGATGATGATAAAATATAATGATATATGTTTTCAAACTTTACACTAAGGCCTTTTTATTATAATTTTTTGTGGATACATTCCCCACATTCATTTTGGAAGTCAACTGCATTGAGCTTATTACATTAAGAAATTAATTTATATATACATACCACTTGCAGAAGAAAAACAACATGCAGTCCCAATCCCCTCAGAGACTTGAGTTTTCTTACAATTTATTTCAGTTGTATATTTATCATTAACCTGTAGTATGCATTTCAGTTTCAGTAACATCCCATGATTTGTTTACCTTACACACTTCATACATTACTGATCAATAAATTTGATCCTTTCAATATTTTCATATTTTTGAATATGTCTGATTTTGAATATGAGTCAACTTCAATATTTTTGAAATTCTTTAACATTATCACCAACAATAGATTTGTTTTGTAACATTTTCATATTTTGTAAGAAAAAAATAACACAATCCATCCTGTCACAAATCAAGCGATGATAAATCACCTAATTTTATCAAAAAAAAAAAGGTTGCATATAATTCTTATAATTGATCATTAAAAATTCTATGATAATACATGGAATTACTTTAAATCTTCTTAGCTATTTTATCTGTAAAAATATGAAGAAAGATACAAAGCAGTAACTCTAACAGCATTTTGCATCCTGGAGGGAGCAATATATAAGGTAACAAAAGAAAATTTAATTCTATAAAAACTATCCACGTTAAACACTAAAAGCATGACCAATATACCTACAGGAATAAAATAATGAAAGGCAAAATTCAAATTATATCTTTTATGTTCCAAGAAACATAATTATAAATACAAAATATATGATTTACAAATATCCTACCTTTCTCAAGAGCACTAAATATATCTGCTAATGAAGACACATCACTTTGTGGAACAGTGTATTGTATCCATCCTCCAAAACTTTCCTTCACTTGTGCAGTAGGACATAAATCAGTCACAAATGTTTTCAAGCAGTTTTTTTGGTCCAAATAATCCAGCTCTTTATTTGTGAGCTTAATTTCCAATACATAACCTTTGCCATATTTGTTTTTTAAATGCTGTATGGAACCCAGACATCTAAATAAAACAAAATAAACTTAGCATATTCAAATTAATTTATATTATGTAAATATACATTTTAAAGTTAAAGATTTTGACATAACTGATAAAATACACTGACTAGACATAGAATTAGAGAATTAAAATTTTGTGTCAACTGGAAGCTAATTTCAAAACAAAGTTTTCATGGCAAAATGTTACAGAAGGTAAATTCAAGACCTACATCAAGATACATCTGAATTTTGAAAATATTCAGTCAGTAATTTAAAGAATTATAGAATTTGGAATGTTTGATAGCAGCAATGCCAGATTGAAGAAACATACAAATTTAATGAATACTGAAATAATTATCCACATAAACTTCCAAAATACATATTTATTAAAAAATAGTACTTTTTTTATTATTTCCTAAGACTAATTTTTACAACAGGCATTGCTGTTATTGAATATTCAAACTTTTGTAATACAATGAAAAAGCAGTGCTATTCTATATATAGATAGATGTGTGTAAATTTTTAATTTAGGTTTGGAAACATTTTACAATAAAAAGCTTAGTTTAGAAGTTAAGAGATTTCAAAGTTAATGCGAAATTCATAATGTGAAAATTCTAGAATATTTTGTCCAGAAAATATCTCAAACTAGTAGAATGTAAATGGATTAAAAAATTAGGTGCTTTGACTCAATATAATATTGCATCACAAAATGCACTAATCCCTCATGCTCAAAGTGACTCCATATGTCATGCTATAGAATGGTTTGAATTTAGTCTCTGATAGCAGTCAGGATAAATATTACACCATCCTTTTCCAATCAACTTTTGATTCTATTATTATTGACAACAAAGTATCATGTGATAAAATACCATTTCAGTGGTCATGTAACAGTTACAGTTCCCAAAACTTGGGATAAACGGGGAAATGAAATATAATTACAGTTAGGTCAATGTGTTTCTGTGTCTGAAACTAAAGGTGATTAATAATTCGTGATAATGGAAAGGAAATATGATTTTGTTACCAATAGCAATATTCAGAGCTAAGAGAAAAGTGGAGATTACTACAATAAAATGAAATGGTCATAAAAAATGGAAAACACTATCAGTACTTTACCAAATACCATGTTCTGGTACAGTACATTGCAACTTAAAATGAAGAGTAGCTATTTTTCAAGTGTCATCCTTTTTCACCTGTTACATGAGAAATGGGTCAATACATAGGTTGAACTTTAACTTCCATTAAAAATCTTTAAGAATATCTTTATCATGAAAAAATATTCATCACTTCACTCAGCTATCCAACAACAGAACTATTCCCATCACAACTTTCAGTATTAGTTACATCTACATCTGGAGACATGTAGTGTTTAAAATTTTAAGATTTCCACAGTAACTTCAGATTAGAGTGGTGGTTTGTGAGCTTCAAAACAGGTGGGGCCAATATACCATAGAGTGAAACCAACTTGCAGGACAGAGGAAAGGATGGTTGTCAGTAATGATTCAGATTCACAATCTTAGGTTCAAATCCCAACTGTGACTGTGTTGAGTTTTTTTCACTAACCCCAATTCTGACTTTGGTAAGGGAACACTAATGCACTTGGTAAGGTTAATATAAACACAAATGACAATCACAGTGTTGCCTGCTTCTGGAGAGATACGAGTTCAAGTCCCATATGTCAGCGGAATTTTTTCCACAAAATATTTAAGGTTTATATATATTTTATAAAATGTGTGTGAATGAAATTGTTTTGTTCAGGAATTGGAAAATACTAAAACAACATAATTCAATCCATTTTATCTATAACTTTGTATACCAGGAAATTTTTAGAAACCGTTATACTGGAATATCTTCAAAATAAATTAAAAAAAAATAAAAAATATCTATCTTCCCAGAAGGCCTTAAAATAACCGTTAAACCAATTTCTAAAACCGATTTTATAGTGTTACTCATATCAGTCCCAGAAGGCCTTAAAATAACCGTTATACTGTATGAAACAACATAATTCAATCAGAGATCCCAAATCTTAAAAAGTAGAAAATACACCTAAGGATATCGATGGTGCAATCAGTCACTGAGTTCATATTCACTTCAAAGGAAAATAGGCAACAGCAATCTTGTTGAGTAGGTAAATTAGAACTCTATCTTCCTTCAAAGCGAATACGAATGCAGTGACTAATTGCACCATAGATATACTTTAGGCTTATTTTCTACTTTTTAGGATCCTACAGGAAGATAGGTATTTTTTTAAATCTTTAATTTACATTTTTTTATTTTAACTAAAAACACCTATCTTACCCCCCTTTTGGAGCCATGTTTGAGGTAGCCCAGACATTGGAGACAACACAAGCATTAATTAGAGATACAACTCATTAAAGTCAAACCTTGCAAAAATCACCCCCATTTTATAAGGGGGAATAGTGGGGCAAAATTGGAAATAGTTTACAGCCATCATTAAAGAGCCTTCTTTGACATCTAACTCATAACTGTAGGCCTTTGTATTCAGAAAATATAGAAGAATGACTTTCACATTTGTCATTTTTTAGGAGGGAAGAAAGCATGGTGGCTCAATTATTTATAGCCTATGACACTCCCCACATCACAAGCTTTCATTTGACACATAGCTTGTTACTTTCTGCACTTGTATTCAGGAGACATAGGAGGAGAATCATTTTCATATTTTTCCCCTTTTTTAGGGGGAAGCATGGGGGATCAATTTTTTATAGCCTAGGGCATTCCCCATGTCAGAAGCTTTCATTGACGTATAGCTTATTACTCTCAGACTTCGGTTTCTGGAGATATAGCTTAAGAATAATTTTCACATTTCCCACTTTTCAGGGGGGAAGAAAGCACTGGTGGTCTTTTTTATAGACCACGACACTCCACTCGTAACAAGTCTTCATTTGACACATAAATAATTTCTCCATTGAATTCAAATGATATGGTGGAACAACGTTTTGTCAAATCCACAAACCAACAAATGTCAAAGCCCAAAGCAATAGGAATATACACTGATCAGCCAAAACATTAAAACCACTACCTAATATGATGTATGTCCTCCTCTCACCACCAAAAGAGCTCTCACCTGATGAGGCATAGATTCAACGAGATCTTAGTAGGTGTCATTTGATATTTGATACCATGACTGCAACAGAGGATCCCACAATTCCTGTAAATTACATGGTTGAGGTGCTGCTCGTACCCATTCCTCCAACTCAAACCACAAATGCTCGATAGGATTCATGGCTGGCGAATTTGGGGGCCATGGCAATAAATGGAATTCCTCATCATGTTCTAGGAACCATTCTTGAACCTTCTTTGCAGTGTGATATGGGGCATTGTCTTGTTGAAAGATGCCACCTCCGCCAGAGAATACAGTCGCCATAAAGGGGTGTACTTTGTCAGCCACAATGTTCAGGTAGGTGACAGGTAGAATATTCACGATACAAAACCCACTAGTCCCGCCTTTTGATACTACCAGTATTAGGAATTGCCATGTTACCATTATCTACGGTCAGGGGCAAGACTACACAATATAGATATAGCTCATCCCCGACTATCCTATGGGAAACAATCCTATAGAAGGAAAGCTCATCCATTGGTCAAAACCTAAATTTAATCTGTTCCCCGGTTAGCCACAACAAGGATATATAAATCCGAGTTGGTTCGGCTCCCGGGGTGGGAACTCTTAGTTGGACCCAGATTTGAAAAAGGGCCTTAGCCTACTAGAGGTACCAAGTCATTCAGCAGGGCCCCGAACTGCTCCACTGAGCACCTGATGGAGGTCTTAGATTGCCAACCGGGCTCCCAACCAGTCAGCAGATCCTTTGACCTCAAAACGGTCTTAGCTCTGTCCAACTGGGGCCCAAAATCGGTCAGCATAGCCTTCGACCGCACTGGGCCACAAGCCCCCCCACCACATCAAGGTGGTAATTACACACCTACCTGCCCCTCTGTCGAGGGGGCAGGTAGGTGACAGCTGTCATAGTTTGCACTACAGGGATAATTGATTCAAGTGTTCCCCAAGAAAATATTGCCCAGATCATCACACTCCCTCCAGTCGCCTGGAACCGTCCCACAGTGTATCCAGGTGAGAAGGCTTCCATGGGTAAACTTTGCACACAAGCTCGTCCATCCACATGGTATAACAGAAAACGGGATTTGTCTGACAATGCAACCCTCTTCCAGTCTTCTATGGTCCGATGTCGATGATTACATGCCCACTGCAAGCATTGACAATGGTGAATGGCTGTGAGCATAGGCACACGAATGGGTCTGCGGCTGCAGAGACTCGTATCCAAGAGCTTATGATGAACTGTGCGTTCGGACACATTGGCCCTTTACCACAATTGAAATTGTGAGTAATGTCAGCCACAGTAGCCCTCCTGTTGTTGCAGGCAAGACAAGATAGCCTGTGCTGACCTCTGGCATCAATGAGGTGTGGCCAGCCCACGCCTTGTTGACAGCTCAGTGTCACCTGTTTTGGACCATCTTTGATAGGTACTAACTACTCCATAGTGTGGGAGACTACCAGCATCATTGTTTCAGAGATGCTCTTACCAAGATGTCTTGCCATAACGATCTGGCCTTTGTTGAAATCAGATAAATCCTTTGCTTTTCCTATGTTGAGACCAAACAAAATACTGCCTGTGAGAGCTCTGACCCAGGTATTATATATATAATTTGTGACCTAGGCATGTGACACTGATTGGCTGCATGTGTGCTTCTTTGCATAATACAGAGGTGGTTTCAATGTATTGGCTGATCAGTGTAAGTATTTTTTAAAAAATTTAATTTATATTTTTTTTTTACCTATTTTCTTATAATGCCCTAAAAAGTAGAAAAACACATCTCCCTAGAGCATCCCACACATGCTCAATTGAATTTAGGTCGGGAGCTCAAGTTGGCCACTCTATGCACATAATGGTCTCCTCTTGAAGTATTGTTCCACTAGTTGAGTTCTGTGTGGACAAATGTTATTGTCTTGTAAGATGAATGTTTCACCTTTTACACTAACATAAGGACATACATAAGGGTCCAGGATGTCATCTCTATACCTGAGAGCATTGAGGTTCCCACTCATCAACACATAGAAGTCTGTGTGTAAACCTAAGGAAATGCCACCCCAAACACACATGCTACCTCTGTCCTAACTGTCTCTTTGATGGATGTTACTGGGATGAGAGTGGGTAATTCATTCTCTCCATATCAAACAATGTCCGGAATTACTCTGCAAACAACATCTAGACTCATCTGTGCAGAGTACACACCTCCATATGTCCAGTACATGCATGGGTGCCCAATTCAACAGCTGTTTTCTGTGACATGATGTGAGGGGTATACAAATTTACTGGCTTCTAGTGTACAGACCTCCCTCATGAAGCTTTCTATGCACAGTAGAAGCTAATACAACCCTCCCAGTGGCTACTGCAAGAGAGGATTGTAGCTGAGAGGGAGCAAATGTTCTGCTCCTTTGTGCTGTTAATCACAGAATCAGTTTTGTACAGCGGTTGTAACTCTAGCCCTTCCTTGGCTAAACCTCCGAGACACAGAATCCATGCTAAGAAATTGATTCCACAGTCTATGGACCAGAGAAGGACTCACATTCAGCCATCGTGCTATGTCTGACTGACTCTGGCCTGCCTCAAGCCGGCCAATAGCTCTCCACTGCAGTTCATTTGGCAAATGATGTCTCAAAGTCATTACTACAAAATGGTTATTTCGAACTTCTTTACTCACATTTACAACACAAAATAATGATTCACTCAAAAACACCCGTTTCACAGTTGTTTCCAGGAAAACAATTTTACTGTTAAAACCATTATCAAATACTAGGTGGTCTTCATGTGCTGATGCAGTAAAGGCATTAAAAGACAACTGTGAGATTAATGAGGCTATTAAGATGCTTTCATCAAATCTCTTAGAGAAGCCAGTAAAGTAGAAGCTGCTGCACTATAAAAATAAAAAATAAATAAATACCACCTCAAGCAGCTGCTTGTCACAGAGGTCTGAGAAGAAGCTGTCAGTTTATATGCCACAGAAGAAGAGCTGTGAGGAAGGCAAAGACCTCAGCAGAAAAACAACAGAAGCTAATAAATATATATATATATATTTTGCCTATGCGTGGATTCAAATCCATGCATCAGCAAAACTTATTTTTTTCCACAAAAGTATTTCTTGAACTGTGTCTCAACAGGTAATCTGTGTATTTCTTATTGACAGATTAGTTTGAGTGTTTTATTAATATGTGCCCGAAACAAATTTTCAATCGAATAAATAATGTCAATAAACCTTTTCAATCATCTGCAGGATCACTATCGCTGTTTTTTACATAATAGTCTAACTGTATTTATTCAAAATACTGTACATAACTTTGAGGACATTGAATGTGAAGCTGAAAAAATCATATGCAATAAGAACAATAAAAAAAAAGTAAGAGACAAATAACTGGAATGCTATTTTTTTTTGATGAAAATTTCTGACTGATATAGAATTAAAAGGCAAAAACAATTTCTAAGCAAATATTTTTTTCTCATTATGGTGATAAAATAATTTTTGATATCGACAGAAGAAGCCAAGTTTATAAGGATGAAAACAAGAAATTTGATCTGTTCTTTAATTACAATAAAAGCATAAAAATTGCATTAAAAATATTGCAGGATTTTAAAATAGTTATTTAAATGTTGACAAATTGGAAGCAGAAATTGAACAGTTTGATATTATGTCAAAATCAGACATAAAAACTGCCTCATAGAAACTTGGTCTCAATCAAGATAATAAAATTATTTCTTCATTCTCAAATGTTGAAGGGGCAGGGGTGGCTCAGTTGGTAGTGCGCCAGGCTCATAATCTGCAGTTCCCAGGTAGAGTCCCAGCTGGGTCAGTGTCAAGATTTATCTCCATAAAAATCCCTGCTCTGCCCACAATCAGTAGGGGACACTGATGGGTTTGAAAAGGCCTCCGTTCATCAGATGGGACTTAAGCCATGGCCTCGTGTGCAGGAGAGCCATACTCTGTACATGTTAAAAATATGCTGGATGGCCTTGACAGGAAGCTATCATCTATCTCTCAACAGCTGTTCCAGTGGATCCCCTCCCAAAATCTTCCCTGAGCTTTCAGAATCCTTGTGACTTGGCTATTCAGCCCATTGTGTGCAAAAAAAAGTGCTGCTCAGAGGTAAAACAACCAACCAACCAATCAAATGTTGAAATCAAGATTGTATTTAGTTTTGCCAATGAGTAATGTTGAACGAGAGCAATCATTTTTTGTACTGAAAATTGTTAAAAATCATTCGCTAAGTGCACTCATAGAGGAACGAGTGAATGATCTGGCAATTTTGTACATA
The DNA here is from genome assembly GCA_038380435.1 of Ryuthela nishihirai. Lineage (NCBI taxonomy): Eukaryota > Metazoa > Arthropoda > Arachnida > Araneae > Heptathelidae > Ryuthela > Ryuthela nishihirai. Next base: position 1,127,896 of record JAWZYU010000094.1, read on the forward strand.
GAAAATGAAAACAGAGTGTAATAACATTAAATTATGATGAATTAATTAATTATTTTAGTGAGCCTAAAATTTTAAATAAAATGTATTTTTCTTATGTAAAAAAAAGTTTTAAGTGTAATAAAAGTATTTTGAGATAAAAACATTACATAATGTTTTTAGTTTTTTGCAATTTTTATTTACCCAATAATGGGTTCTAAATTTGGTAATTTTTTTAAATAGCTTTACAGTAATTTAGGGTATAGGGGCCAATATCTAACATTGTGCCTAGGGACCGAAAATGTTGAAATGTGGGTTGCCAAAATAATAATTAAAACGTAAACAAAACTTATTAAGGAAAAGTGAATCATCACAAGATGTGTTTAACGTGTGTGTCATAATTTGTTATCAGAGCATGAGGAAATCCAGTGAACTTCAATGATTTCCTAAGTGGAGAGCTCTGAGTAGAACTCCTCCTATGAAACATCGAAAAGCAATGGCAGACTATTTCACAGGTGCAGGAGGCACTCACCTGGGGCCTCGACACTCACGGGGGCATCAAATCAAAACAGTCAAAAATCGATATTTTTCTAACATTTCATTGAGCAAAGTATTTCGCTATCAGCATATTCTATTTATGTACACATCTTGTGTTTTTACTTAGGTTATGAGGGGTGTTGAAAAAGTTCTTGACATGCATCTGCAGAACAAAAACCATTGACTTACTTCAACAAAACTTTCACTTTCCTTCAACTACTCCCCTGCAGCATCTATGCAAAGTTGCAGATATCTACGCCAATTTTGGAACACTTGGCAGTATTCCTGTTATGGAATGCTCTGTAACTCTGAATGAAGGCATTTTGCAATGTCTTGCACCTTTAAAAAACACTTCCTAGCAAGTTCCTTTTTAATTTTTGGAAACAACCAAAGATTTCATGGTGCAAGATCTGGTAAACATGCAAGATGGAGTAGCGGTTTGAATTCTTCCTGCTCTAGATAGGCCATAACTTGCTGGGTTTTGTGAGCACTGACAATGTCATTAAGAAGGAGAACCCTTGACACTCTTGTTAGTGGATGCTGCTTCTTCATGTCCTTAACAATTTTAGGCAAAACAACGTTAGTATAATATAGCCATTTTTTCAAGTAAGTGTCCATGGCTACCACTCTTTAGGAATTAAAAAAAAATTGCGAACATCCTCTTCCTTGAGCAAAGGTTTTGTCGGAGGATTCAGGGATGCAGTTTATCTTCTGCTACCCAACATAGTTGTCGATCTTTTTGGAATCTGCAAAGCAACAAACCAGGTCTCATCACCTGTGACAATGTCTGTTAACTGTTAGGGCCATTAGGTTCAAACGTTGCCAGTATCTTTTTGCATCAGTTGATTCTAGCCCTTTTTAGCTGTTCTGTCAGTCTGTGGGGTACCCATTTTACACAGATCTTTCGGAACTTTAAATATTGATGAATAATTGTTACTACACTGCCAATCCATACACTGACATCTAAACTTATTACCTGAATGGTAATGTATCTTTCCTTGTCTTTAGTAGGAACTATAGCAACAATGCACAGATTTGGCAGATCAAACTTTATGCACCACCAGAGAAGTGAGAAATAATACACCATTTGCTTTTAATGTGTAATAACAAGTTTAAATAGGCTTTCGAATAAGTTGTAGCTCGTTAACTTCAGAGGAACAAGTGCAAATAAACAGATATGTGTCAAGAACTATTTGAATGCTCTCTGTAACACTAAATACAGTAAAACGAATAGGAATTTATTTTGCTTTTCCCCATTTGTATTGAGTTGATGCAAAAGTTCATACCTTTTCCCCCCAAAAAATTCACATATAAAATTTATTTATTTCAACATTACTCAATGAAGTATACGCAGTTTTGTTTGATGACCTCTGCGATCTCTCCAGTAACTGCATGATGTCACTTTCATAGAAATTCTGGGTGAAGACTTCTGCCAAGTGACAAAAATGGGCTAAGTTTTGCATCAATCCAATAAGTTGAAAATTTTTTGTAGAATAAATACTGCCTAACCCCCCAAACATACCCACCCACTCTTGGACAAGTATGGCCTCTAGATATCGTAATCCACCACTAGGCCTTGAGAAGGCATTCAGTATTTTGTGGGATGGAACTATGACAGCTATCCCATCAATAACTCTGACTTTTAAAAGTAGCTCTGAGTGTTTCAAACAGGATGTGGTGGGCAGACAATGGTGGTTGGCAGACAATGTCAAACAGGACCTTGTTAGAATTGGTGTGCAGTGGTCTGATGCAGCAGATGCAGCTCAGGACAGATATGCTTGGAGAACTAAATTGTACAGTCTAGTTGAACCTCTATAACCCATGGCTGCTTGAGGATGATAATCACGATGAAACTCAATAAGAAAGCAATTTGGTACTTGAATAATTTTGGAGATCTCACACGATTTTCTATACTTTTGGATGAAAAATGGGAATAGACTACCAATTAATTGCTCACCTGTGGAATGGATAACCAGGAAATGAGGGGCAAAAGAAAAAGTGCTTGAAGATGAAAAAGAAGAGGGACCTCAATACATGCTGGGTTTGCAGATGAGAAAGGTTAATTTACTGAAGATTCAGATTTGAAATTTGATAATTCAGTGTACATGGTTCTTGTTCATCATGGAGACCAACAAGGATATGTCATGTCAGAAATCCAGGAGCATATTTTAGCACATATAATCAAATCTATGATCAGCAAAGGTTTCCTGTATGCATGTGGTCCAATATTATACTGAAGCAAAATTTTAAAATCTTTTGCTTAATATGTGCATATATTCAATCATTAATTAGAACATACTATTTCAATTTTTTCATTTTTCCTGTTTACCATTTCAATTAAGCTAGACATTTCTGTATAACATGAACTGTAAATCACATGATGCAAAAAAATGCTTTTTTTATTAGCATTATTAATAATAAACAATTAATTTTATAACTAAAAATAAATTATCAATCGATTTTTGCTATTATTAAGTAAATAACAGCAAAAGATTAGCATTTGTTTGCTATTATTTACTTGTATTATTGCATTATTTTACTTAAAATATGTGCAACATAAGTATAAAAAAAATTAGAAATACCTATCTTTTATATGCACCCTAAAAAGTAGCATATCATCGGTAGCATGACAGACTCATAATCTGCTAATCCAGGTTCGAGTCCCAGCTGGGTCAGTGTTGAGATTTATCTCCACAAAACTCTCCCCACCCTGCCCATGGTCAGTAGGGGACACCTCTGGGCTTGGAGAGTCCATCAGATGGGATGTTAAGCAGTGGCCCCGTGTGTGGGAGAGTCATACTCTGTGCACATTAAAGAACACACTGGATGGCTTTGATGAGAGGCTATCATCTGAATATCCAATAGCTGTTCAGTGGGTCACCTCCCCCAACCTTCTCTGAGCCTTCAGGGTTCTTGTGACCTGGCCATTTAGCCCATTGTTTGCAAAAAAAGTGCCGCTCAGAGGTAAAACAACCCAACTCAACCTAACTTGTAACTGCAGGCACTCACATTTGGAAGATATTGTAGAACGAATTTCACATTTCCCTGTTTAGAGGGGGGGGGGGAGGAAATCAAGGGGATGAGGTATATTTTTATTGCTTACAACATTTCCCCCCCATCACAAGCTTTCATTTGACATACAAGTTGTCAAATTATGCCTTCGCATTCCAAAGATATAGTGCAACAGTCATTTTCATATTTCTCCTTAAGAGAAATTTTTTTATAACCTGTGACACTCCCCATATCAAAAGCTTTCATTTGATGCATAGTTTATTACTTTTGGACTTTACATTCTGAATATATAGCAGAACAAGCATTTTCATATTTCCCCTTTTTTAGGGGAGAAGCAAACATGGTGTGGGGTGTGAGTGTGTAAAATTTTTATATCCTACATCCCTCCCTACATCACAAGCTTTCATTTGACACATAGCTTGTTACTTTCGGCACTTCATTCCGAAGATATAGTGGAACAATCATTTTCATATTTCCTCTTTTTTAGAGGGAAAGAAAGCATGGGGTGATCAATTTTTCATAGCCTATGACACTCCTTGTATTATAAGCTTTCATTTGATGCATAAATCCTTAAGTTTGCATAAATCTTGCATAATCCTTAATAATAAATCCTTAATCCTTAATGCATAAATCCATAAGTTTGTCTGCCATACTTGAAAGATATGGTGAAACAACTGTTTCGACAAATCCACAAACCAACAAGCTGACAAACCGATAAAGGACAAGTGAAAGCAATAGGAAGATAGGTAAAAATAGAAATGCTTAATATTATAATTACCTTAGAACTCCTTGAACCATGATTCCAATTCTAGTGCAAAGAGCATCAGCTTCTTCCATTGAATGGGTAGTTAGAAGTGCTCCTCTTTTGCTATCTGAGGAGAAAGCACTATAAATGGTATTCCACATGAATGATTTGGACTGAGGATCCATTCCTGTGGATGGTTCATCTAGCATGATCAATTTAGATTTTCCAAACAAACTGAGAGCATAACTGAGCTGTTAATGATAAATAATATTTATCTAATATACTTGGTATACTAATTTCAATATTAATTGTTTAAATTTTTTACTATAAATGAGTTATAAAAATCATTGAAAATGAAAAATATTAAGTCATTTACAATTAAATATAACATCACAGCAATTAGTTATAATGGGACAGGCCTTCCTGCTTAAACATTTTAGCTAATAACTTTTAAGCAAAGACACTTTAAGGAAATCTTTAGTTATAACATGCTGCATACAGTCTGACACTTGTATTTGAGGGTTTAAAATTTCTATTGTCAGGATCTACCAGATCAACTGGGACAGTATGTTTCCCCCCCCCCCCCATCTCTTTCTTTCTGTACCTAAAGCAGCAGAGCCCCTACCTGCATTCCATGTGGAATTAGCTCTTCTGTGCTGATTGTATAAGCAGAGCTAGTCAGAACCGATAGCAAAGACACAAGAACACAAAGGAAACTCCATCTATGAAGAGGGGTAAAGAATAATGAGGAAGAGGAACTTGAAGTTTTATTCTTCTATGCATCTTGCTTAGCAAGGTCAGCACTGGTGGCCCTACATGCCCTACATACATTTGTAGAAGTTGAAAATAGCAAGAAACCTATGCAGAGAATAGTAATCTCCTTGTACATCCCGAAGAAGGAATAAATTATTTTGTTATTGTTATTTAAGTTCAGTGGTTTGTTTAACCAAGACCAAAAAATTATTTTATTTAATTATATTATTTTATTAAATTCATCTAAAACGTGTATATGTCGCCTCACATCTGGTACTCAGCAGTTGAGTTTACAACAGCTATATAGACTGAAAAGTAGTTAGATCGGATACCTTTAATCAGTTATCACAATAACAATTTGTAATGCTCCAAAGATTATTAACTTTTCAAGTTCGACCTTTTGTCCGATCCAAATTTATTCAACATTCTAGATAGTTTGTCGGGTACCAGGCAATTTTAATTTGCCAAATAAATTTGAAATAGGGTTCTTTAGGTAGTCATTGGAAGGAGAGCTATGCACCAATCCCCTTTGATGATGCATAGAACCGGCCAGGCCTAGCACCTAATGTCTGACCCCGCCTTCTCGTGGTGCGGACCGTTAGTACCTTTCAAAAGAGATACTCTCTTGTGAAAGTTAACGGAAGGGAAGGGATGCCAGATTAGTTTGGCCTACTGATCTGGACAACTCCGGCTACTTTTCTTTTTTTTTCTACCCTGCTGAGGAGTGGTCAACCACAAAGGGTCCTGGTGCTCACCATATAAACCCACTGGACTGAATTATGGCTCTGAGCTTGATTATGGATCCTGAATTTGCTGCACTGGTGGGCTTCTGTGGGGGGAAAATCTTCCACTGTGTTTTCTGTTTGTTTGTGGGTTGAAAGCCCTAAGTGAATAGATTCACAGGATATGTTTATTAGCTGGTGGAAAATCCTAAGCAGAGGTCATTGCAGGCACCTGAACTCTTTGCTTCTACTGGCATTGTCAAATTCTACATTGGGGGAAGTCTTCCAGTGTAGATGGCTTCAGCCTTTAAGAATGGGTCTTTGCCCCATGTCTGCAATTAGGGGGCTGTTTGATGTTGTCGGCTTTCCCTCTCTCAATAAACACAGTTTCTTTAAACATCCCACTAACCATTTTCTCTCCATAGGTAGTTGGAATGTGAGGACTCTGCACAGAGCTCTTTCTCTTGATGTCCTCACACAAGAATTCCACCATTATAATTTGGATATTCTCGGCTTGCAAGAGACCAGATGGACTGATAAAGGTCAGATTCTTAAAAATAATCTTAAATTTCTCTTTTCAGGGAAGGAAGGCAATAAACATCACCAAGGTTCGGGTCTGCATCTCAGTAGACACGCTAGTGATGCTCTTCTAGGATATGAGTGCATTAATGAAAGGTTTCTTACAGCAAAATTTCAGACAAGCGATAAAGACTTGAATGTTATCTGTTGTTATGCCCACCACTGAGGATGCCGATGAGGATGAGAAGGATAGGTTTTACGGACAACTTCAGGATATTTTGAATTCTGTCAAGAAAGGAGATCTTACCCTTGTTTTAGGTGACTTCAATGCCAAAGTTGGTACTGACTCTGACCTTTGGGGAGGAGTGATAGGCCCTTTTGGTATTGGTAGCTGCAATGGCAATGGGCAATGTCTCCTACAGGTAAGTAAACTCAATGGTTTCAGAATAACTAACACTTATTACAAACACCGCAACATACATAAGTACACATGGGTTTCACCTTATGGGCTGTATAAGAATATCATTGATTATATATTAATTAACAACAAATGGGCTAGTTCTGTTAGGAATATCAGGTCATATAGGGGAGATGAAATTGGATCTGCCCATTATCTTGTTAAAAGTGTCTTGCAAAAGTATCTTGAAAACTTAAAAAGTGTTGTGCTAGGTTAAAATTTTACCTTTAATACTGAAGCTCTGAAAGACCCAGTTATAGCTAAAGCTTACCATGATAGGTTACTTAGTCATTATGACAGTCATGGTTTGCTTACTACTGAAGTTGAGGAAGAATGGGACCATTTTAAACAGGCTTTTTTTTGGAAACTAACAGTTCTCTTTTAGGGAAAAAGGATTTGGGTTGTGTTGGGTTGTTTTACCTCTGAGCGGCACTTTTTTGCACACCATGGGCTAAATGGCCAGGTCACAAGGACCCCGAAGGCTCAGAGAAGGTTGGGGGAGGGGACCCACTGGAACAGCTGTTGGAAGACAGATGGTAGCCTCCCGTCAAGGCCATCCAGCGTGTTCTTTAACGTGCACCGGGTATGGCTCTCCCGCACACGGGGCCACGGCTTAACGTCCCATCCGACGGACGGCAGCCTTTCCAAGCCCATCGGTGTCCCCTACTGACCGTGGGCAGGGCAGGGAATAGGGAAAAAGGAGCAGAGGAAGCAGAATTATTTGAGTGATAAGGCACTTAAGCTTATTTCAGAAAGAAAGAACTGCATGAATGTCCTTAATCAATACCCTACTACTCTGAATAGAAAGCATTACAGAAAGCTTAATAAACGTGTAAAGGATCAGTTAGCTGCTGATAAGAATCTTTCGCTTGATGGCTTGACTGAAAAAGATGAGGAAGCAATTAGACAGCACAACAGCAGAGAGCTGTACCAGATAGTTAATGTTTCGTGTGGTAGAAAACGGACAAGTATACAGGGATTGAAGGATAAATAAGGTAAGGTTATAGAAGGTGAGGATTCCATTATGGCTATGTGGCTGAGCATTTCAGTGATGTTCTAAACAATGTGGTTAGTTCTACAACCATTGTTTGTAAAGATGATAGATGCATTACTTGCTCTAATGTTGGCCTATAACACAGTCTGAAGTAAGTTTAGCTATTTCTAAACTTAAACTACATAAATCCCCAGGGGTAGATGAAATTACTACTGAAATGCTTAGAGCTGGGAATGTTTCTGTTACCACTTGGATGACTGAAATTTTGAATATCTTTCATGATAAAGGCATGGCTCCTAAGAATTTTACCAGAGCTATAACTATTTTCAAAAAAGGTGATCACAGTTCTTGTGATTACTATAGGGGTATCAGCCTACTCTCTGTTCCAGGGAAAGTTCTTTTTGTGATTGTCCTTAATAGAATTAAGAATCTGGTTGACAGGCAATTGCGTGATGAGCAATGTGGATTCAGAAATGGTAGGGGATGTGTGGATCAGATATTTTCACTTAGGCAGATTCTTGAGAAATGTTTAGAGTTTCAGAAACCTTTGGTTGCTAGCTTTGTTGATTTCAAAAAGGCCTTCGTCTCTGTTGATCATCATAATTCGTGGTCGATTGTAAGATCATATGGTATATCAGACAAGTTAGTCAACATAGTGAAAGCTCTCTATAATAAAACTGAGTCGTGTGTGAGAGTAGGAAAGTCTTGTAGCAATTGGTTTAGCGTTACTTCTGGTGTTCGACAAGGGTGCATTTTGTCTGCTTTTCTCTTTAGTTTGGTTATTGATTATGTTATGCGAGATTCACTTCAAGGGAAAGATTTTGGCCTTAAATGGGCTGGAGATATGAAAATTTCTGATTTAGATTATGCTGATGATTTAGCCATTTTGGCAAATGATGTTGATGAGATGAACTCTTTCATTCGAACTGTTGATGAAACTGGTACTAGAGTAGGTTTGGTTATAAACAGAGAGAAAACTAAAGTGATGAAAATTGGTCAGGCAGGCTGTGATTCTGTTAATATGAAATGGTTGCAATCTTGAACAGGTGTCAGTTTAATTACCTTGGGAGCTAAGTAACAGATACTGGTGATGTGCGGCATGAGATTAACAGACGAATAGGTATTGCTGCCGGGACTTTTAAGAATCTATGGAGATTGTGGAGAAATAGGCGTATACACCTAAAGACTAAAATTAGACTGTATAATAGTTTGGTTCTTTCTAGGGTTAGTTATGGTAGTGAAACTTGGGACACTTTGTGAACAAGATAACAGGAAACTAGATGCTTTTCATTTTAAATGCTTACACAGTATCTTGGACATTAGGTGGTTCAACTTTGTAACTAATGATGAGGTTAGGCAAAGGAGTCGGCAACCTGCTTTAAGCAGCATATTGTGCAGAGAGAGACTCCGTTGGTTTGGCCATGTTGCCTGTATGGATAATTATAGATTGACGAATAGGTTTATGAACAGTTTGCTTAAAAGATTCAGAAAGAGGGGGAGACCAAAGATGCGGTAGACAGACAATGTCAAACAGGACCTTATTAGAATTTGTGTGCAGTGGCCAGATGCAACAGATGTAGCTCAGGACAGACTTGCTTGGAGAACTAAATTGCATGGTCTGATTGGACCTCCGTAGCCCATGGCTGCTTGATGATGATGATGTATTTATTTATGTTACTTATCGAGTAAGAATTCAAAAAGGATTGTCAAGTTTAATTAAAGTTTACATCTAATCCAAAATCAACTAACACTGCTTAAGAGAAAAATTGAAAAAGTTTCTAAGAGAAACAAAGTTTATTTCCAAAAAATTCAAAGACTCACCAAATTCAATGGAAGAATACAAAAGTTGCAGTACTAACAACTCACATCTACCTAAATCTCTACTACATCTCTCTCCATTACAATACTACATCTCCACTGACAATACTCATTCTAACTACTACATCTCTACTATTTCTGACTACTGACTCTGTGACCTAACGTCACTTAGTTATGACATGCTGCATACAGTACGATATGTATCTGTTGCATGCCAGGAAAACATTTGACTAATCTGACGATCGCACTAGCTATAATGCAAGAGGGGTCATATCTTACATGTGCACATTAGCAGCTGGCAATCAAAAGGTCGGAGTTGCGCATGCGCAACTTCTTCGGCTAGGAAACAAGAATTGCATGTAAAAAAAATGAAATAATAATACCTAAAATGATAAAAAAAAAAATACCCCCTCAAGCAGCTGCTTGCCACAGAGTTTTGACAGGAACCTACAGTTCATATGTCATAGTAGAAGGTCTGAGAGGATGGCAGGACCTCAGCAGAAAAATAACACATATATCCATGCCTTACCCGGGGCTTGAACCCAGGCCCTTAGATCAGTAGCCAAGCATGCTAACCACTTGGCCATGGGAATATAACGTAAATAAAGTAAATCTGTTTATGGAAAAGTAAAAGTGAATGGGTGAACCATCACAACTCCCCCTCCCAAAGGGAGTCAAAATTTGACCTAACAGATTTTGAAGAGCAAATTTAGAATAATAGGCCACTTCTCATGTCATTTACACATCGCTGAACATAAAGTAAAAGTATGCTTATGCAAATTTTGATAAGACAAGCTACTCACACATCGACACAATTTTCCATCACAACCAGAGGTACTTCCTCCCAATCCACCTAACAAGAGTGTACAGCTACCTATTGTATATTACATACCAATGGCTGTTGCAGTTAACTGCATACTAGTGCTATCGGACCACCTAGTATCACATTCTGATACAAACTTCAAAAGTTGCATACAATAACCTGTACAAAAAGCTGGTTAATACTACTCTTATCCTGCTTAACTTCTAAAAAGATTAAAGAAAAAAATTCAATTACATCAAATTCTGCTCTTTCACAGAATATAATTGCAAACATATCAAGTGGGGTACGAAGCTTCCACTTATTCCCCTAACCACAATTTCAAATATGTGAAATCTAAATCTTCTCCTACCACACATAAAAAACAGGGTATTGGAACACTACTAAATCCTCCTAACTACATCAAACACACGAATCTAAGAAATTCCAAATTTTAAAAACACTCTGGAGTGTAATCATCTGCTAAATCTTCACATGAACACAATAATTGTGAGCTAGCTGAAATAAAAAAATGCATCAGTTACCTCCCCTTTTCGAGCTTTACGTTCCCCTCTTAAAGGAATTATGCTGGTGATTGTCTCGGTCACCCGACTATGCCATTGGGGGACAGCTATAAATGGGTACCAAAAAAAACAACAACAAAAAACTTCCAATACATCATGGTCGGCTCATATATGTATGCAAACAAATGCCACCAATGTCATCCAGATAATTATGCATCATTGATGCATCAATATCACTGATGACACCGAACAGATTTAACACACATATATATCATATCTAAGAGTAAAGAAAAACTGTATCAATAATTTATAATATATGATGATAAGATTTCATCCAATACAATTCCATTTACTATTTACATGAAAATACACTTTGCATACAAAAAATTCACTTCAAAATATACCTAGGAATATTTAATCACTATTACTATAAATTCTCTTTCATTACAGTACTTCAGTTAAACTTTAAATATTTTGAAATGCTTTTATTCAATTTTTTTCAGTTATTTATCCTTTTTTAAATATATTTCTCATTTTTTATCAAAATCATCTTGTTTAAACCGAAATCAATTTTTTGACACTACTTTCCTTAAAGCTTAGAGTTTACCATGCCATAAATGACTAAAAGTTAATGCATAAATGATAAAAACATTAGAAAAAATTAAATAAATGAAATATTTAAGCATTAATAGAAATATTATGAACTATTTATATTAGAGAATAAAATAATTTGGAAAAAAAAAGAAAATATAATTCCTTATTTTTAAAAATGTTTACAAACTTTAACTTTAATTTTTTTTGAAATTTGCTATTTTATTAATCACAATTAAATGATCTTTCTTTTGGTATATAACATGAGTATTTTTCTTCATTACTTATTTTAGGATGAGGTTCCATAGTTGTGTATTTTATTTTCTGAAAACACTTCAAAAATAACTTGGTCACCAGTGTAAGCCCAATTTCAGAAATTTGAAACTTAACTTTAAGGATTAATTCAATTAAGCATAATCATTCAAAAACTTTACCTGGGACAGAAAGTAAGCTGATAACCCCTATAATTTTCACAAGAACTGCAATCACATTTTTAAAAATAGGGAAAATAATAACTGCTCAAAGTGAAAATCACAACACCAGAAGGAATGGAGGTAAAGATATGTAAAGCACAGGAGGCAATCCACCATTGGAGATATGCAAATGATCAAAGTTCCACAGCGAATGGACACGACATCCAGCCGAGCAAATTCCCTGCCCTGCCTTGCCCACGGTCAGTAGGGGACACCGATGGGCTTGGAAAGGATGCCGTCTGTCAGATGGGACGTTAAGCCGTGGCCCCGTGTGTGGGAGAGCCATATCTTGTGCACGATAAAGAACACGATGGATGGCCTTGACAGGAGGCTACCATCTGTCTCCCAACAGCTGTTCCAGTGGGTTCCCTCCCCCAACCTTCTCTGAGCCTTCGGGGTCCATGTGGCCTGGCCATTTAGCCCATGGTGTGCAAAAAAGTGCCACTCAGAGGTAAACAACCCAACATCCAGCCGAGCTATGGATAAATATTGGGCCTCATAAGCTCGTATCATAGCGCAACTGACAGTGAGGTTGGAGTGCATGCTGCGAAAAGTAGAGTGTTGTTCACTGACAAGTGCCGATTATGTTTGGGCATACATACTGGCTGTTTCTCTGCACGGTGTTGGTGGCGCCAATGACACGTGGAAGCCTATTTCATTAGCTGTTATGTGGTTCCTCACCATGGTACAATGGTATTGGGTGGCATCACATATGGCAACTAAAACCTCTGCTTCATGTTTCTGGCATGCTAAAGGCAAGACATTACATGATGGCATTGTTAATCCTGTGGCATGACACTTCTTACCACCCTGCATGGACTGATTCTGCAGCAGGATAATGGCACCCCACAATACTACACACGAAATGATGGACAATCTCTGAGGTGTGGACATTTTTCCATGCTACAATACTTTTTATAGTTGCTTAGCTCTTTATAGTCACGTTGCTCCAAGAGCATGTAAGGAGAGTTAACGTTTCAAGTTTTAATGTTTTAAATTAAGCATTGATATTCTTTTAGAAGTTTTTATAAAGTCTTTTTTAATCATTAACAACGTTCATAAGAGTGGGTGGTGTGCAGCATGCTCATAGTTATTCCAGTTTATGCACAAATTAATAATGGATGAGTAATAGCAATGCCAGCTGAGTGATTATCAACCAACAATTACTAAGCATAAGCATGCCAGGAATGACATCAAAGGACTTAAAAAGTTATCAGTAATTAACATCTCAACATCCAGCTGTATCCACTACATTAAGTGAACATCAAAGAGTGCATTATATAAGGACTAGTAATACTTGGAAGAAACTACAAGATATAAGACTACAGCTGATTGTAACATCAAATAGAGGTATTCTTCTTACAAACTGCATAACATCAAGTAGAGATCTTCCAAAGCCATTGTACTAGACAAGATGGACTATTGTAACTATAATTTATCATTCTCTTGATTACCTTTACACTACGATAAAGGTTAATAACACAAGATAAACACATAGCATGTTAAACAAAGTAATGATAAAGCAGATTAACCCAAAAAGGGCTTATCCATATGGCTGAATCTGTAATAAGTTTGGTAAACACCCCATACTTGTGATAAATTTCAAAGACTTTATTATATAATACAGCTTTAATCGTGATTAAATTGATATTTATAGTAGCTGTGGTTTAATTATTTAATGCAATACTTTTTGCCAATCATTGAGCATATGTGGGACCTTATAGGTTACTGCCTTTGTCAACTCCCTCCAGTGGCAAACTTGATACAATTATAATTGCATCACCAGTTGGATGCTGTTTGGATGCCTAACCTCAGGGAACCATTAACCATTTGATTAATGGAATGCTGAGATGTCTACAGACTTGTATAACTGCCTGAGGTAGTGTGATGGTCCAATCATTCACTTTTACTTTTCCTTAACCAGTTTTACTTTATTTACATTATATTTATCATTTTGGGGATTATTTCATTTGGACTGATCACAATTCTTACTTCTGAGCTGTAGAAGTTGCGCATGCGCAACTCCGACTTTTGATTGTCAGCCGTTAATGCGCATGTGCATCATAGCTAGCACGATCAACACACTATTCAAATGTTTTCCCGGTGTGAAACAGACACATGCCGAATTTGTATGCCACATGTTATAATTAAGTGACATTAGGTCACAGTATAGTAGATTGTTAGGAGTGAGAAGTAGCAGAGATGTAGGAGTCAGAATTAGTATTGTGAGGAGAGAGAGTATTGCTAGTGCAAGTTGAGTAGAGAATGATATTAGTAGATTGTTAGGAGTCAGCTGAAGTATGTTGAAAATGTTGAATTAGTATGTGTTGTGCAGATAGAAGGAATTGTTACTAGAGATTTAGATAGACGTGAGTTGTTAGTACTCCAACTTTTGTATTCATCAAACAAGTTTGGCGAGTTTTTGAATTTTTTGGAAAAAAAACTTTGTTTTAGAAACTTTTGAATTTTTGCTGTTTTCCTCTTGAGCAACATAAATTGATTTTTTTGACTAGATTTAAACTTTAATTAAACTTGACAATCCTTTTCGAATCCTTACTTGATAAGTAACGCTAGACAAATACCTAACAAATTCTATTTCAATTTTATTTGGGAAGTTAAACTTTCCTGGTGCACGACAAAGTTACTCGGAATTTTGAATGAATTTGGATCAGACAAAAGGCCCAACTTGAAAGGTTAATAATCTTTGGAGCATTACAGAGCACCTACTATGTACAGATGAATATGCAATAAATGCATATATCTTGCATTCTCACATTCCGTTTTTTGATCATTTGCAATATAAATCATTTCCTTCATAGTGTTGCGATTTCCACTTTGAGCATTTTAGCTGTAGTAAAATCCTTAGGAACAACATTTTTATCATAAAAAATATTCAAATTTTCAATCAGCCATGTGACAGTACAAGTGTTCCAGCTCTAAGAATTTCAGAGGTGATTTCATACACCCCTGGAGATTTATGCAGTTTTAATTTAGAGATAGCCAAAATAACTTCAGAATGTGATATAGGGCCAACATTAAAGCCAGTAATGCAATTATACTCAGTGCACAAAATGGGAGTTGAACTAACTATATTGTTTAGAACAGGGATTGTGAGCCTTTTGGAGTTCGCATGCCAAACTTACAGAAATAACAGAACATTTTCCAGCTTGCAGACCAATGTCACAAAAATACTTTAAAATGTTATTTATTTGAGTAAGAATACATATCCATGTATCATACAATACAAATTAAATGGTACAAAATACCACTGATTTAAATATAAGGGCAAAAATACTAAATTTTAGATTCTGTCATTTGACAATAGAAAAAAAAAAAAAACATTTATTACAACCAAAATCATTGAATCAGATGTGAAAACTCACATGGATACTTATTATGTTCAGTTCATTACTGAGGCCACACAGCCATGATCATAATGAAGGGAGTTTTCATTGGCTGAGAGTGAAAGAGTTCAATAATCAGTTATTTGACAAGATCCTTGCAATGTATGGACGTAAAATTGTTTCCCTTTCTGTATACTATCCCCAAACATATATTTTCCCCACCTTTCAGTGGCATGCCAACAAAAATGGTCACACATGCCACCTTTGACATGCCATTGGTTCACTATCACTGGTATAGAACTTCTCTGAAATGCTCGGTTCACCTAGCCATTGCAGAATCCTCACTTCAAAAGCCTTACCATTTTTATCCTTCAATCTCTGTGTACCTGTCTGTTTCTTCTGACACAAAACATTAACTATCTGATATAGCTCTCTGTTGTAAAGCTGTCTAGATGATTCCTCTGCTTTGTCAGCCAAGCTATCAAGGCAAAGATTCTTATCAGTTGTTAACTTATCCTTTACATGTTTATTAGGCTCTCTGTAATGCTTTCTATTAGGACTAGTAGGGTATTGATTAAGGACATTCCTTCAGTTTTTTTCTTTCTGAAATAAGTTCACGTTAAAACGATCCCATTCATCCTCAACTTCACCTTTCCTCCAAAAACCACGACTGTCATAATGACTAAGTAACCTATAACGGTAAGCTTGGCTACAACTGGATCATTCAGAGCTTTAGAATTAAAAGTAACTTTTTTTAACACTAGTACAACACTTCTTAAGTTTAAGATGCAAGACACTTTTAACAAGGTAATGGTCAGATCCAATTTCAGCTCCCCTATATGACCTGGTATTTGTAACAGAATTAGTCCATTTGCTGGTAATTAATATATAATCAATCATATTCTTATGCAGCCCATCTGGTGAAACCCACATTCACTTATATGTTACTGCATAAAATGTTAGTTATTCTCAAACTATTAAGTTTACTTAGCTGTAGGAAAAGTCTGTCCCCAAAAGTCAAAGTCAATACTCAATAATATATGCAATATCAAGCTTTAGCATTGAAACTGTCTAGAATAAGGAAAATATCTCCTTTCTCGAGATAATTCAAAATATTCTGAAGTTGTACGTAAAACCTACCTTTCTCATCCATATCAGCATCCGCAGTGGGGGCATAACAGCAGATAACATTCGAGTCTTTAATGTTTGTCTGAATTCAGCTGTAAGGAACCTTTCATTAATGCGCTCATATCCAAGAAAAGTTTCACTAGTGTGCCTGCTAAGAAGCAAACCAATGCCTTGGGAATTCTTTTATCTTCCCTTCCTGAAAAGAGAAATTTAAGATTATTTTTTAAGAATTTGACCTTTATCTGTCCATCTTGTCTCTTGCAAGCTGAGAATATCTAAATTATAAGGGTGGAATTCTTGTGTGAAGATATCAAGAGAATAATCTCTGTGCAGAGTCTTCACATTCCAATTACTTATGGAGAGAAAATGGTTAATTGGATGTTTAAAGAAACTGTTTATTGAGAGAGGGAATGCTGACAATATCAAACAGCCCCCTAATCACAGGCATATGGTAGAGACCCATTCCCCCTTCTACTAAAGGCTGAAGCCATTTACACTGGAAGACTTCCTCCAATGTAGGATTTGACAATGCCCATAGAAGCAAGAGTTCAGGTGCTTGTCATGACCTCTGCTCAGGATTATCACCAGATGATAAAATGTATCCTGTGAATCTATTCACTTTGGGTTGTCAACCCACAAACAAACAGAAAACACAGCAAAAAATTCTCCCTCCACAAAAGCCCACCAGTGCAGCAAAATTCAGGATCCATAATCAAGCTCAGAGTTATTTCTTATTTTTAATTATAATTTAATTCCAGTCCTGTTAGTGTATATGGTCAGCACCAGGACCTTGTATGGTTGATCACACTACTCAGTAGGGTAGAAGAAAAAGAAAAGTAGCCATAGTAGTCCAAATCAGTAGGCCACACTGATCTGGCAGTCTTTCCCTTCCATTTGCTTCCACAAGAGTGCATCTCTTTCGAATGGTACTAATGGTCTGGACCACGAGAAAGTGGGGTTGGGTTGTTTTCCCTCTGAGCGGCACTTTTTTGCACACTATGAGCTAAATGGTCACGCCACATAGGACCCCAAAGGCTCAGAGAAGGTTGGGGAGGGGACACACTGGAACAGCTGTTGGGAGATAGATGGTAGATCCCATCAAGGCCATCCAGCGTGTCCTTTAACGTGTGCAGGGTGTGGCTCTCCTGCACACAGGGCCATGGCTTAATATCTCATCTGACAGACGGCAGCCTTTTCAAGCCCACTGGTGTCCCCTACTGACCATGGGCAGAGTGAGGGAGTTTTGTGGAGTTAAATCTCAATTTGACCCAGCTGGGACTCGAACCTGGGAACTGTAGATTGTGAGCCTGATGTGCTACCAATTGAGCCACCCCCATCCCAAGTGGGGATGGATTTTAGATGCCAGGCCTGGCCACTTCTGGCCATCGTCACAGGGGATTGTTGCACAGCTCTCCTTCCAGTGAACACCTAGCTACCATTTACTGGTAGCTTAACATTTTTTTTTACTATATGACTCTAAAAATGCCCTATTAAAATAAAACTAGTTATCTTTTTTGTAGAATATTTTATTTTCAGAAAATTCCAAATTAAATGCTTTGCCAGCTAAGCTATCAAGTCAAAGATTTTTATCAGCTGTTAACTTATCCTTTATATGTTTAATTGGCATTAATTTGGCATTTAACATGGCATAATTCATTTCACTGGTTATTTGAGAAAAAATGTTCTAAAGTTCATTTTTTTTTTGGCTGATCATAGTGAAAAAATAGCTGGGCCACTGTATGTAAACCAGTTTTTCAGGCAAGACCCTGGAAGAGTTAAAAGATCATTAAAACACAGGGGAAATAATATTGGAAGAGATATTCCAGTGCACTACAGCTCAGTTCAATATACACCACCAGTATTAGAATGCTAAGCATTTATTAATTTAAAAATTAAAAAAAAATCGTTTTTTAAGAACAATTATAGTACAATGTATTTTGAAATCTTAAAATTCTTAAACATTGAGTTGGGCCACATTTAACATAAAATCATGAAATAAGTAAACACATGTAATGATTTGGTGTACAAAAGAAATCTGTGTGGTTGTTCACAGATACAGAAATGTATGAAATCTTTAATATCAACTGTAAATGTGTGCAAAAAATTATTTACATAGTATTTGAGAATCAAAAAGTTATAACTTTAAAATTGAATGTATCACAATGTCATACTTATACATTTATTTGAAATACATCGAGTTTAAGGGTTATTAGAATTAGAAAATAAAAAGTTTAAAATGTTTTTATTAGATACATAGAATAATTTTTCACTACCTTTCTTTTTGTACCACCAGATAACTCTTCTACCCTCTTTTTTGCATGATTCTTTATATTCAGAGCAACCATAATCCTTGTAATAAATTAAAAAAAATTAAGAAAGAGTCAGTAATTTTTAAAACATTAATTTTAATTGAAAAATACTTGTATAAATTTTTTTCATGCAAATGAGATTTGGATTAAGAGCCCTTGAGGGACACACTTTGCAATGATCTCAAAGATCACTAACTCAGAAAGACCTCAAGGTTTTGAGAAGCATGGATAAATGATAACTATAAAGGGTCAATAGGAGCATCTTGTAAAGAAAATATGTAATTCACTTTTTTTTTGGGGGGGGGGGAGAGAACGGTTGGGTATATGGGTTAAGAACTCAATGCTTATCCAGTGGACAGCAGACTTTGCAAACAATACTGTTTCATTTCTTATTTCGGAAAAGATTTTGCTGTAAAAAAGCACATACTAAAGAACAGAGTGAACTGATGGAATGCATATGTGTTTAGTTTTATAAATGAAAAAGAACACATATTTTCTAAAAATATTTATTAAAAACAGCTTTTCTCACAGGTTTTATAATGCATATTTACCAATCTTTTTTTTTTTCAAGTTGCTACAAAAGATGAGGAGTGTCCTTTTTAATTTATGACAGTTATGTTTATAGTTAAATTAGAAATGCATGATGGACCACATTTTTTAACTGATTTCAACTGTTTGATTGGACTTAGGCCATGCTTTTAGGGTAGGAATGAAAAACAAACAAACAAAGCAATGTCAATGAAACTAACCTGAAAATAAACTTGGTTTTTCAGTTGCAAATGTAGTCATTGAGTTAACATAGATAAAAATTATGAGAAAGAAATTCTGAATCACTTCATAAAATTTAACATCAAAAGCATATATTAGAAGATTTTAAATTAGATGAAATAATTGTCACTTTAAAGCAGTCATGTCAAAATCCTTAGTGCATCAGGGCCACCACTGGGATTACAAATATACAAGTGAGTTGTATAAATTTTTGAAACTTTTCTTATTCATGCAATAATTTTATTATTCATTATTCAATATATATTTAATTAATAATAAACCATTTTCATTAATGATAAAAAAATGCATGACAATAGTTTTAATGTAATCAATTTAATGCATTAATAATACTTAACTTTAATTACTTAATAATGATGCATAGTAGATCAATTTGTTTAACTACAAGGTACTAGGTTCACACCAGAAGTGAAGCAGATTGAGATTTGCCCCCAAAAAAATACCAGTCAGGACTTGTGTTGAGTATGGTTAGTCATGTGCACATGCCTGGATTGGCTCTGAAGGAGTCACACTCAAAAACAGTGACTGACCCTGTGGGGGTCAGTCACTGTCTTTTGGATAATCTGTAATAAAGTAGAAATTGATGAGTGGTTGGTAGCTCAGTGGTCAGAGTACCTGGCATGTCATCAGGAGGTCATGGGTTTCAATCCCATCAGGTTCAAGACAATTTTTCCCCAAAACCCACTGTTATCCTGATTCTTTAAATAGCCTAATAGTAATTAAATGATTAGTAATCAATGATGTGATGTGGATTAATTTGTGCAAATAGTTTATTAGGAGGCCATGGGTCCCACCTGTCCCAAGATAATTTTTCCTCAAAATCTGATACTGATGCCATGAGTAATTTCATACCTTTCAATATCACTCTAAGCCTATTTGGCATCAAAAACCTCTGAATCTCACAAACAGGAGAAATATACTGAATTAATTTCAAGATTTATTATAGATTATTTGTTTTATTCAAAAAAAAAAATTAAAAATTTCGAATCAGTTTTAGATCAAACTTCCCACTTTTTAAAAATAACTTACTGAACCCATCACTCAATGTTCTTCCCAGAAACTTCAAACCTTTTGCTTGTATTTAAGCTCACATACGTTGGGTTTCAATTCTTGCGATGACACCATTTTAATTAATGATGAAAATTGCATGCCATTAATTTTAATGTAATCAATTTTATTCATTAAGAGCAGTTTCTTTTCATGATAGTTACAATGATGAGTAATTTTGCATGAACACAAATATTTTGCAGTATACCTGACACTCTTTGACAGCATACTGATTAAGAAGTCTTCCATTAAGCAATATGCCAATTCTTGGATGATGTATTAAATGAAACAATAAAAAAAACAGTTGGAAATATGCAGAATTGTAGATCATGGGGATGAAATTCTGTTTATACTGATGGAAAATGAAACTTTGAATCATATGAGTAAACTATAAGTGCAAATACAGCCAAATATTGCAAATATTTGGTATGTAAATTGAACTGTCTTTGGGTTGGGTTGTTTTACCTCTGAGTGGCACTTTTTTTTTGCACAGAATGGACTAAATGGCCAGGTCACAAGAACCCCAAGGGCTAAGAGAAGGTTGGGGGAGGGATCCACTGGACAGCTGTTGGGAGACAAATAGTAGCCTCCTGTCAAGGCCATCTAGCATGCTTAATGTATGCATGATATGGCTCTCCCACACATGGGACTATGTCTTAACATCCCATCCATCACACACGGCCTTTCCAAACTCATTGGTGTTCCTTACTGACTTTGACAGCCAGAGAGTTTCATGGAGATAAATTCTCAATACTAGCCCAGGTGGGACTCAAACTTGTGACTTTCCTGCCTCCCATTTTCTTTGGGTTGTTGGGTTGTTTTACCTCTGAGCGGCACTTTTTTGCACACCATGGGCTAAATGGCCAGGTCACAAGGACCCCGAAGGCTCAGAGAAGGTTGGGGGAGGGGACCCACTGGAACAGCTGTTGGGAGACAGATGGTAGCCTCCCGTCAAGGCCATTCAGTGTGTTCTTTAACGTGCACAGGGTATGGCTCTCCCGCACATGGGGCCACGGCTTAACGTCCCATCCGACGGATGGCGGCCTTTCCAAGCCCATCGGTGTCCCCTACTGACCGTGGGCAGGGCGGGGAATTTTGCGGAGATAAATCTCAACGCTGACCCAGCTGGGACTCGAACCTGGGAACTACAGATTACGAGCCTGGCGTGCTACCGACTGAGCCACCCCCGCCCCCATCTCCCATTTTCTTTGGGAACTGAATTAGAGAAATAGAAGTTTGGCATAATGACCTCATTAAACTTTTGTTTCAAAATCAAGCCTGTATATTGCCAAAAATATTTATTAACAATTTTCGAATTAATTTGATATATACCTAACCCTTGCATCATGGATTGAGGTCCATTATGGACACTATTAATATATTCTGAAGACTGATTAACATCTTTTTTCCCTTGGTTTTTTTTTGTGTGTGTATGCCTCAATTATCCAAGATGTAACGGTTAAAAAAAATTATTTTTATCCTCATCAAGTTTTTAAAATATCCTGCACTATAATGAACTTCACTTTTGTTCCACAATGTGATGGTTAAACACAGTTGACAGTGCAAAAATACATTAAGAATTACAATGATGTAATTCAAATGACACCAAAACAAACAGAAGAAAATCCAGGTTGCATTTCCTGTTGGTACACTTACCAACCTATGCCTACCACAAAATATTAAAAGAGCCACATTTGGCTTAAAGGCTACAAGCTTGAGATGACTATTTTAAAGTGCATTAAGTTAGTGTTTCCCAACTTTCTCAAGTCCACTACACATTTTTGAGAATCAAAAATTGTTATGGCATATCGGCAAAATTAAAAAAAAGTATATATATATCTTAGTGCACAGCTATATTTTAGAAATAATAATTTATTTCATTAGCTAATATAATCAGCTATTATTTTACAATCAATGATTTTTTTTAATGTTTTATATTCACCTGAGAAGGCTGACCAACTAAACAATATATGGATGAAAAAATAAATTATGTAGATGATGAAAAAACTAAATTTTTACTTGATGCATTTTTCTTTTAAATTTCAATAAAATTCGCATGACATAAAAATTTTTTATGACAAATCTTCTTGATCAAAAGATTAAAGAAACATTCCCAATTATTTGATAAAATAAAATGAAAATCTATTCAAAATTACTTGTAGAATAAAACAAAACTAATTTATGCAATTCTTTCAAAAGCATTTCTTTTTTTTTGTAGACATCTGCTCCATTGGATATTAAATAATTTATGTCACAGAATACCAGTCAAAATATTATGATTAAAAAGATAAAATGAAACACATTGAAAAATGAACAAATGAGAGACAATGGTAGCATTGTTTGCCAGGAAAAACAACCTGTTCACTCTCACTTGATTTTTACATAAACAAGCAACTTGCAGCACCATCACATCATTGTACCTATTTCCCTCACAAAAGGACTTTGACTTTGTATTAATAAAATACACAGATTACATGTAGAAATAGACTTCAACAACTGAAAAAACATCTGAAAAAAATTATTGCTGATGCAGTGGGAATTGAACCCACAACTTCCTGATTGACGTCCTCATTAACATTTAAATCATTAGCAACAATTGGAATAGTTGCCTCTCCTGAAATATAGATGGCGCAAGGTCCACCACATCTCAGTGAAAGATTTATAGGTATTATTCTGGAATATTATTAGCATCTTATGCATGGTTTAACTGGTAGAGCACTCTGGAATATATCTAGAGAGTTGCAGGTTCAATTCCTGCTGCATCAGCAATAATTTTTTTCAGATGTTTTTAATAATCATGGACATTTTTTTGGTTCCAAAAGTGAATAAGAGTAACATGCAACATCACTTTTTATACTTGATGACTAGGATATTTAATTCACTTGATGTTAGTTCAAGAAATGAAAAGTCAATTGATGTTTATAAAAACATTATAACAGCTCAAAAATTTTTTTTGTATGTATATGTTTGTTTTATATATTCCAATTTGGAGTCTTGTGAAAGATTTTTCCTGTTTTAATTAGATAGCCTTTTTAATTTTGCATTCACAGTATATAAAAAGGGCCTTGCCATTATCATTTGCAATAGTTATAGCCAATATAAATTGACTCATTACTACTCCCTTTTGATAATGTTGCTGCATTTGTAGCCTTCAGAAAATATACTAGACTATTACTCGTGTGAAAAAAATTATTGCTGATGCGGCAGGAATCTAATCTGCAACTCTACAGATACATGCCAGAGCACTTTACCTATTAAACCATGCATCAGATGATAATTTGCTTCCACGATGTGACTTATAAATCTTTCACTGAAATGTGGTGGACCTTGCACCATCTATATATTTCAGAATAGACAACTTATTTTTCTAATTGTTGCTAAAGATTCAGATGATCATGTTTAAGCATTATTATGAAAAATCCATTCATAGTAAATAAACAGGTTACCTGTCAGATATAGAATTCAGTAATTACTCATGTGAAAATATTATTGCTGAATGTGGTGGTAATCTCCAGACACCTGTCAGAGTGCTCTATCTATTAAACCACACATTGGAAAATATTTCACATGGATAATTATTGAATTCTATATCTACAGGTAATCTGTGCATTTACTATGGCTGTATCTGGTAGGAACTAACACTAAATACTTAAGCTTTATATGTAATCAGTTCAAATTGACATCATTATAAACATTTTCATTCCAGTTACCTCTGAGCTGTGCTCTTTTATTGCACACAATGTACTTAAGTGCCAGGTGACAAGGACCCTGAGGGCTCAGAGAAGGTAGGGGAAGGCTATCTACTGGACAGTTGTTAGGAGACAGATAGTAGCCTATAGACTATGCAGCATATTTTTTAACATGTACATGATATGGATCTCTCACACACTGAGGCATGACTCCCACACACTGAGGCTTCCATCCAACAGATGGCGGCCTTTCCAAGTCCAATGGTATCCCCTACTGACCTAGGGTAGGACCTAGGGTAGGACAGGGAGTTTTGCAGAGATAAATCTCAATGCTGGTCCAGGTGGGGTTTGAACCTGGGAACTGTAGATTACAAGCCTGGAGCACTACTGCCTGAGCCACCCCTTCTCCTTTCATTCCAATAATATGGTAAACTATGAAGTTCAAGTTGCAGGGGCGGAGTATGCAGTTTGTTATTAATTACTAGCAGATTTACCCAGTGTTGCTTGGGTGGTAACTCGGAATCTCCCTAAAGCATGTAGTAGATAACATTCCCCATATCTCAAGCTTTCATTGGCGTAAAACATAATTATAATCGTTTCCCCCTCCCTGCAACCCCCTGGTAAACATTTTGTCACCCTCTTCTAGGGGAGTTCTGAAACTCACTAAAGTATATAGTAGACAGTAGTCCCCATACTGGAAGTTTTCATTTGGCATAATACTGATTATAATTGTTTGCCCCTCTACGTTACCCTCCCCCCTGGTAAAAAGTTTATCCCCCTCTTCTAGGGGAGGTCTGAAACTCTCTAAAGTACATAGTAGATGCCATTCTCTATGTCACAAGCTTTCATTTGATATAAAAAATTCATTGCAATCGATTTGTCCTCCCCCTTGGTATAATCCTTCCCCCTATTTAAGGAAGTCTGAAATTCTTTAAAGTTGTAGTAGTGACACTACAGGATTTTGAACAACTGCTAATTTTGAGTCAATGAGAGACACCGGTGTTTAACTGCTAACATTATGAGGTTTTTTAGAAATACACCCCAATTTTGGTCGACTCCAGTGGATTTGCACATAGTCTATATTCTTCCCTTGAGTTAAGGAAATATACATGCAAAATTTGGTGCCTCTAGCTCTTCTGGGGGCTGAGAGCATAAGCGACACAAATAAAGAAGCAAACAATTTTCATCTTTATATATTTGATTCTATTTTCAATGTAATCACAGGCATATCCAAATAGTTTTAGAGATGTGGGATGGTGATTGACATGTGTGAATTAAATGGAGGGTGGATTGGGTTGGCACTGTCTCTGATTTTCTGCGATTGTCTTAAAAAATATGTTTTTCAAGCCTTCAAGGATTTTTATAATACCATTACCCAGTCTTGGGTACATCACTTAGTGTTTTCCATTTTATGCAATTTAAAAAAAAAATTGGCTAAGTAAAAATGAATTAAACTTGATAAAACTGAAACAAAACAAAAAAAAATAAAATCCATGCCCTACTTATGAAATATTTGTATTGTTCCAAGTATTGCATCCTACATCTTAGGAAGCCAGTGCAAAATTTTAAAATTGTTTTGGAACTACATAATTACTTAATTACACTAAAGCAAGCAATGATTCTTGATCCTATCCTCATTGTATGCCATCACATATAGATTAACTTTAATTTGGATTTCAATTTAGTCCTGTTGAATAACATATTTAAAATATTGGACTTAATAACAAAATTATAGCTGAAGGTAAATTTATTAGAAGACTATATTTACACTAATTTTAAATACTCTTTGCAACAAAAGTTTCAGTTCTTTACTCTTTGAGTCTCAGATGTTATGGACCATCAATGGTAACCTCAAGATCACCAGTGGTCTATTGATTATGGTGTGGAAAACTCTGCACTAAAGGTTTTAAATGGCTATTGATGAATGAAAATGCTTATCTGTGATTAATATAAGAATATCAATTGTTATCTTGTACAAATTCATTTCATATATTTTAAGTTTCACTTTATTGAAATGATAAGAGTTATTATTCTTTGATGTCTGAATAAATATAAATTTCATGAATTAAAAATAACTTAAAATTCTCTGTCATTGAGCAGTAAAATTTTAAAGTTTGTCCTTCAAATTATTTGCATGTTAAAAGTTCTTAGGAAAGAAACTCAGAAGCTTTTCGGAGCAAAGAAAGCGCTCCGTTACTGAAGATGGGGCGCTGTCTTTGCTCCAAAAAGCTTCTGAGTTGTCTCCTAAGAACTTTTAACGTGCAAATAGTTTGAAGGATAAACTTTAAAATTTTACTGCTCAACAACAGGGAATTTTAAGTTATTTTTAATTAATTTGTGAACAAGAAAGTTCTTTTTTGTAAATTTAATGCTTCATATACGTAAAATAATCTACTTTTATCAATTTGCTTTTCAGTATGCATAAGAACTGTTTCTACATTCTAACTTCAGTCTTTCATATTGTAATAAAGTTCTCACTTATTCTGGGGAAGTGACACAAAATTCCAGAAACATGCTTAAAGAACATTTTCTTTCAAAACATATTGGCAATTAATTTTCACAGAATATTAAAAATTAAGTAACAAAAATTATAAATAATATATATATTTAGCCATTGCTAATCTAAATATTTATAAATAAAAATAAGAATTTTTCATTAATTCATGGATAACTATAAATCAAAAGTTATTAAATTTTTGTTTTCAAAACCTTTATATTCATAAACAAAAATACTTTGCATGAGAATTAAATACTTTTATGCCTCATTATTATAATATGCATTACAATAATTTCACTTATGGTGCAAAAATTAAATTGTTAAAAAATAGTACAGATTTCAAAAAGAGACCAATGATAAGTTGTTTTACTTTTCAAAGTGCAGGGTTTGGGCTCAAAATGGGCTAAATGGTTAGTTTGCAAGGATCCCAAGTGGTCAGAGAAGGGTGGAGAAGGGGATTCACTTCACAGCTGTTAGGAGACAGATGGAAGTCTCCCATTAAGGCCCTACAATGTCTTTAATATGCCCAATTTATAGTTTGGCTCTCCTGCACATGAGTGATTTGGCCTTCTGTCCTATCCAATGGATGTTAGCCTTACCTAGACATTAGTGTTCTTTTTCACATTGGCAGAGTAGAAGTTAATGAGAAAAATCTCAATGCAGGTACAGGCATGATTTGAACCTGGAATATAAACTTTAAAAATGACTTTGCCAGGCTTATTTTAACCACAGTGGAAGGAATAACAGATGCTCTAATGAGCATATCCAATGCAAGACTCTGAAGCCATGATGACCATGTTGATGCATCCAAGAAATGAGTAGTCTACTTGTCTTCTTGCATGCATATTTACAAATATGAACTTTCAGTATGTATAAAAATAAGTCTATTACTAATGTTTTCAACTCTATTCTCTAATTTTATGAAATTTTATCCATATGCCAAATAATTAATAAAACAAGTAGCACAAACAGAGGGGGGTGCAACGGCACATTTGCACCCCCTGCCCACTCATCTTCTCGCCTGCTTATTTTACTTCAGACATATTTCTCCAACATGGAGGGCAGTTATGATGGCTATCATGCCAGAATAAAGATATGTGTATATATATATATATAAATGAAAAATGTTTTTATTATCCCCCCCCCCCTCCATTTTCCACTAAAATTAATTTATAAATATTACATCTCTACAAAATAGCATCAAATCATGGTGATACATCAAATGAAGGATTGTAATTTTAAGAATTGAATCTAAATGCCATACATGATGGCATTTTGGAAAAATTGTCATATTTGCAACTTTCCAGAGATTAGTAATAGTAGTAAACAATGTCTAGTGAAGGTGGTTTTGATGTCTCAAGAAGGGTGACAGGTAGAAGTTGATGCTTATGAGTTTAGAGAATCTCCTCTTATTCCTCCCTCTATGCAACTGACTCAGCTAAACCTTGTCTCTAATTGATAAGCTCCAATGAGAGAAAGCTAGAGCACAAGGATATTTACACTCCTGCCACTAGGTGTGTGTTTACATGAAATCAGACATTCAATAAAGCTTTGGCTTGATTCAGCTGAATTGTTTTACTTAAAGCATGACCAACTCTTATTAATAATTCAAAGGAATTACCTTGTAAATCAAAAAACTGCCTAATTATCATATAATATTTGGCTTTACATCAAAAACTTTTACCAATTTATTTCTAATTCAATTGTTTATTACATAAGTTTTCATAGTTTTATTTCATACCATTTTATGCACTATGACATATGCTCTGTGATTTAAATGTAAATTACCTGTTACATTCTTCTGTAATAATATTACTGGATACACCTCTGATAGCAGCATATAAATGTAAATGATCTTCTAAAGTTGCACGTTTCCAGAAAGCATCATGCTGAGGGCAATAACCAATTTTGTTGAATGCATCAGATATATTAAATGTAGTTCTGTGACCAACCACATGCACCTGGTGAAGAAAATGAAAACTCTCAAATATGAAGATATGTTAAATATAAATTCATACTTTATGTTGTGCTTTCAGCTTATAACATATTTTGTTATTTAAATATTTCTTAAAAATCATTGATTTAGTTATGGATACAATGAAAAGATATTTTCTAAAGTGCCGATTATCTTTCAATTATTTCATAAAATTTAACTTAAGTTTACAAACTGTAGTATTTCTTAATAAATGTAATTTTACTTTTTTTTATGTGACCAAATAGCAAACACTATGACATAATATCACAGCATAAAAACTTACATCTTACTAAATATTTATAAAATATAATAAAAAATACAAGTATATATCAAATATCAATAAAATGCCATATTTACTTGAATACAAGACATTTCTTTCCTTATTAAGCATTAAAAAATGTGGGGTCATATTAAATTTGACTTTTGGGAACTTATAGTTATTGTTGCGAATTACAAAATATGGATAGCACTGGGCGTGAGTTTAATAAGTATATTTTAAAACTAATTGTAATACAATGCAAAATGTTACAAAGAAGATATGGATATAGTTTCTCATAAACAAATCGACTACTAACATGCAAAACTCATTAACATTCCTGCACAGAGTACACAACACAGCTCTGTCTATACTACTAAACTATTACCTCTATACTGTCTGTCGTGTCTCTTGAATACCTTATATACCAGGTATAAAGAATCCTTCTTCTTGTTAGATCACTAGACGTATCCTCTAGCAAAACATAACTACCGCCCGTGCACACACCAATACAAGATACTTCTTGACTTTTATTTATCACGCACAGACTCAGACCATCTGAATATCCTTTTCAGATCTCCCACCTTAACACACTGCACTGCTATATTTTTATTCTTCTTCTTCAGAACTGTTCTAAGTTCCAAATCGTTGGCTAATTGAATCTCATGTAGAAGCACACACGAGGGCTCCAGTCACGTTAACTCGTGAAGTCACTGTTGCTCATTCATCTGTCGTAACATTATATACAAGAAATAATTTTATGATCAAGCCATAGGAAAAGTAGATAATGTGGAGAGATAGGGAAGGTATAATTCGAAACTTGTTGAATTGGAATTGGAGAAATTATAAAATCCTGAGCCAGTTTTATTTCCTGTTTCAAAAACACAGAAATTCAGAATTGTATTTGGGCTTGAGAGGTATTTATTATTATTATTTATTATTAAATATAGCACATAGTTTAAAGTAAAGAACGAGTGATAAAGCTAATATAATTAGAAATATATTACAATTTTTTTTGATAAAGCTGAAAGAAACTGGTATCAATAGAATGCAACTGGTGGAATATTAAATTCCAATAAAAGTATTTAAAATTTTTTTTGCATAATTGAATTACCAATGATTTTGGCAATCCATTCTGCTTTTCACATATAATTTAGATATTCTTCTATTACCACATTACTTAAACAAGATAAAAACGTTATCAGTTTTTTAAATAAAGATTTTGGATGCAGACAGTAAATTTTAAACTCTGCCTACTAATTTTAGTCTACAAATTAAACTGCCTTATATTTTAAATTCACTACCACTCTTCAAAAACAATCATTCAATTTAAAACATATATGACCTTTTTGAGCCGTCCCGTGGCCGAGTGGTTAGCACGCTTGGCTACTGATCTAAGGGACCTGGGTTCGAGCCCCGGATTAGGCATGGATGTGTGTGTCGTTTTTCTGCTGAGGTCCTGCCATCCTCCCAGATCTCCTACTGTGGCATATAAACTGACAGGCTCCTGTCAGACCTCTGTGGCAAGCAGCTGCTTGAGGGGGTATTTATTTATTATATGACCTTTTTGTTCTTTCTTAACTTCCAAAATCCCCACCCTCCCCCCAAAAAAAGTTAGTTTACATCTCTCTCAATTTTAACAATAACCTAACTTTGATTACTGAATACCTGTTATCTGTTAAGTAAATGATTCTAATAAATCATTAAAAACAAACATGTGGTAAAATGTTTATACAATTTGTAGCTCATCTAAATGAGTCAAATAATATTATGAAAATCTATTGCAAAGAACAGTAATTACTATTAACCTTTGTTACAGTGTTGGATTTCTGAAGGATCACTCACTGTGGAGCTAAGGTTTATTTTAAAGTGTTTTCAGAAAATAAACAGCTTTAGAACCTTATCCTGAAGTAACTAATGAATGTAAATATGTGATATTATATACCAAAAGAAAGAGCATTTAACTGTGCTTAATAAAATGGCAAAAATTCAAAAAAAAAAATGGTAGGTTAAATTTTTTAAGAATTTTTTCAAAATTGATATTTATCAATTTTGAAAATTTTTCAATTTTGATATTTGAAAATTTTTCAATTTTTTTTTATCAATTTTGAAAATTTTTCAAAATTGATATTTGAAATTCTACTAAAGATAAAGTGGAAAAAAGTGCTTTTTTCCACTTTATCTTTAGTAGAATTTCAAATATTATATATATATATTCCTGTTTTTTCTACATTATTATTCTGATATAAACAATTTATAATATTTCTATTATTGTTTAAAATTTTCATTCATTTTGTTTTTTCTGAATTATTTATGCATGTAACACATAATGAATATTCTTAAACTTTTGATGATTGGCTAATTCAAAGCCTAAGAAAAGCAGTGTCATAAAAATAATTTCATTTAAAAAACAAGATAATTTAAATGAAATTTAAAAATATATCAGAAAATTAATAAAGAATTAGGAAAAAATTCAATAAAATGTTTCAAAGCATTTAAAGTTTAACTGAAGCACTGAATTTCAGAATGAGCTGCATTATTATAAAGCTGTATAAATGCTATGGAAAAGTTTAATTGTAAAATTCCAGCAGAAAGTTTGGTTAAAAATCGCACCTTCCTGACTTTAATTAATTTGGTTGAAATGTAATTAAAAGTATTGAAAAACAAAGTCTTCCTCTATAAAAATCTTTAGTAATCCTAAAGTTCTTCCATCATCTGTCATTATAGATCACTAGTGTCACACCATGCCAGAATATTCTAAGATTCAGTGCAAAATAAAAAGAAATAGTTGCTGTCCCAGATCATAGATAGTGCCAAGCCCAGGTATTGAAACTATGGGAAGAATGATGTCATATTAGTGGAAAAAAACAAAACTAACATTAGTTCAGTGGCATTAGAATACTCTGATATGTACCTAGAGAGATGTGGGTTCAAATCCCATATGCCAGTAAAACTTTTTTTTTTCCACAAAACCGTTTATTGATTATTGACATTAAAAAGTCAACTCTGTGGATATTATTTATTGATTAAATGTAATGAATATGAAATAAAAACGTGCAAAAAGAAATTTAAATCAGGACATCAAGGGGACAATGAAGGGGACAATCAGGACTCAAGAAATTTCTGATGATGTCAGAGAAAAAATAAGCTGTGTTTGCAATTAATAAATAGAGCAAAAAATAAATAATACAAGCAAAATAATAAATAGTAGAGAATAAATTCTTACACTTCCATTGGTTGCCCTCTCTTCACCAATTATTATTTTCATTACACTTGTCTTCCCTGCACCATTTGGGCCCAGTAGTCCAAATATTTTGCCTGGTCCAATGGAAAAACTCAGATTCCTAATAGCTACTTTGCTTTGTCTGTTTTTACAAGTGCAGTGCTCATGGTATTCTTTTCTCAGTTGGTTTATCACCACAGGTTGCTGAAAAAAAAGAACTTTGTTTAACAACCTGTTACCATTACATATTGGAATGTATGGGAATATATCCATGATAATTCTCCTAAAAAAAAGTGTTTGGTAATCCCTCGAAAATGCTTATATATATATAAAAAACAATAAGAATAATCAGCATTCTGAAGTTTTAAAATAATTTCTATTAAAAACATTGACAAAAATAGACAAATTGTAATAAAAGAAATGTCCTTATATCATACCTTCATAACACTATTAGTACAAAGTTAATCAATGAGTATTATATGGACATTCAACTATTACTTTGAAGCAGTTAGTCTAGCAAAATTCTTTAAAAACTGAAAGCCATATTCATTTTCTGTTCATTTATGGGTCTGAGAAAGAAAAAAAAAAACTAACATTCTACTCTCTACTATTTAATGTTGCTTTATATATATTTGCATATCTGATGATTTTTTTCTCATATATGTTAAATTCATAGAGGCATGTATTCTACACATCAGATTATATCATGAATAGTCTGATTGATTGGTTGTTTTACCTCTGACGGGCACTTTTTTGCACACAATGGGCTAAATGGCCAGGTCATAAGGAACCTGAGGGCTCAGAGAAGGTTGGGGGAGGGGACCCAATGGATGGCTTAGGAGACAGATGGTAGCCTCCTGTCAAAGGCCATTCAGCATGTTCTTTAATGTGCACAGCATATGGTTCTCCCACACATGGGGCCACAGCTTAACATCCATCTGATGGATGGCAGCCTTTTGTAGTCTGACAAGCATTTACAAGCATTTGAGGCACAATTTAATCAATGGAACAAATGGTAAATATTATATTCACAATAAAAAACAGACCAAATAGTACACATCAGTGATGTAGTGTTAGGTGATATTTTCTCAAGAAAATGGATGAGATGAACTAAGCTAATAATATTTAATTTGAATAGAATTACTAATTTCTACTTAAAATATCATTTATGACATTACCCTGTAATGTAAGAGTAATTGTAAATCCCAATAAATAAACAAAATTTGTCAACCCTAACAATTAGCTACAATTATTCCTCCTGTTGCAATGTTATCTGTTTCATGACGTTTGAATAAAATAAAAAAGGCTATAGATTGGGTGAGAAGTGAAATTGAGCACTCTAGTATCAATAGGAATTATGCACAGCATCACTGTTCACATCTACTGAATGGGTAAAGCTTACTGTAACAAACGCAGAAATACTACAAAAAGTTTCCAGCCTTTTGCGGTTATGTAAACAAAATCTTATTCTGATTTGTATTGTGCATTTAGTGTCTGTACAACATTGTGTTTAGTGATGTTTTAGGATAGAGAGTTATTTTGAATATTTTCATCTATAATTTGTGAATGACATTTTGTGCTTTGTTTGAAGAGTTGTGACTAAAATGAATGAAGCCATGAAAGAAATGAAAGTTAGATTGGCTAGCATAAAACTTAAAAAAATTATTTACTTTTATTATATTTAATCACTATTAAGCAGTTTAAGTAATAGGATGAAGATGAGTGAAATTAGTTTTTTTTTATTATTTTATAACTTTTGTTTATTATTTGAAAGTAATCATCAATTCACTCTGAAAATTATATTGGGGAGAGCAGTTAGAAACATTTATCTATTAGGTATATTGAACATTTTAGGGGTAAATTTCCTTTGGACAAAGCCACAGGATATCTCATAGAGTTTGAAACTAAGTAGAACAGTAGTTCCCCACTATGGGAAAGAAATTGCCGAGCCACAAGGGCTGATGCTGAAGATGGTACTCTTATAGCTGTACAGAAAATCAAAACATTTCACCCAACCTGGAAGCGTTTGATTAAATACTTTCTTGCAGTAATTAAAACTTCAATATACTATAAACCTGACCTTCAATTAATTTTTCTATTTATTATTTCCATACCTTTGCTTTATTTTACTCTTTTTTGACAAACAGACTTTTTCAATGAACAGTATGTTTTCTTCTTAACACAAGGTCAACTTGCACACATGCAAACACAAAAGTGACTGCTGAAGGAAATTCTCTCACTCCACCCATCTACACCATTTGTTCTCTCCAGTGCCTTCAGTCTATTCATAGCCCCTTAAATAGTGCCAGCTTGGATGAATGATTCTCAGTGTGCTCACATTCTTACATATTCCATTAAACTATTAAGTGGTATTGCCATTTTTTATTTCTTCTTTTAATGAAGTTAATTCATTGTACAGGGGAAAATGTAATGTGAGACTATAAACATCAGTATTAGAAACATTTTATCTCTTATGGCAGAGAGTTCCAACTTTTGCTGAAGAATAACACTGGTTGTGCCTGAAGGCAATCTGAGGATTGTTATAGGTGAAAATTTCATTTTTCACCATCTTTGGCAAATCAAGAACTGCTTCTTGATATTCATGCAAGCTAAGTTGAATGAGTTTGTATTTGCAAGCTTTTTTATATAATTGCATTTTAGTTCCCTGATCTCATGAGATCACTTAAGGCAGCTGATATTCCTTCAGTTCTCCTTTCAATTTGTTCTGCCCCAGATTAAGCAATGTCTAAACTCTCCTCAAAGTAATTTCCTTTTGCTCAAGAACATACTGCAGTCCAATAAAAATATTTTACTATCATCTTGCTGTAATCATAACCATTTCTGCACTATTCTGAGTCCTACTTACTATTATCAACATGACCAACAGACCATTGGTCCTTCACAATGACGCATCTAGACAGAATCACTCTACCCAAATTCTTTTAAGTCAGGGTTTAGACCTAAAATTTTCAATACACTTAACTTTTTACACACTGTTTTTTTCTCTCTACTTAGCACAATTTTCTTCATCATTTCATGTATCTTTTAGAAATTTTTACCTAATTGGGAAAGAACCTGTAAAACTAATCTCTTCATTATTTATACTATCTATACTACTAGTTCTAACACTCAGCAACAAAACTATTGCATAAAACTACACATTTAAATAAATATCCCAGTTTTAACTTATTAAAATGAGGGTTCCAGTTTTAACTTATTAAAATGAGGGTTTGTTGGAACTTGATAAATTAAAATGGCATGTTCTGAATAACATCTTTTTGAATGACAAAATTTCATTGCTTTTATTTTTAGAGTAATCAAAAGTTTCCTTTGGGAAAATCCAAAACATAAGAGCAACCCAAGACCATTTTTTTTGGAAAATAAGGTATTAAATATCAAACCCAGTAGGCTGGTCACTTTAATCTAGTTGTCTCATTCTGAATTATTTTTAAAGGAATTTTTACAAAAGTATGGTTCTGGACTTTTTAGTACATGAATATACTTTACAAAGAAGTATGCATGCAAAACTAAGGGAAACTTCTTCCATAAATTCTATGCAAAAAAATTATGTTTTAACTTTTTATTGTTATCTTAATGCTAGCAATTTAAGTTAGTACAGGCTTTTACCAATCTTCTGCAGTTACTTGGCACCTATATAGATTTTTGCAGCAATTGCTGATATTAACACCTAGAGCATATATCAAAATATAGACTATCTACTTCACAAGTGTTATTAATTTTCTAATCAAACTCAGTAACTTTTATATTATAGAGTTAATGATTGTGAATTTCTATATTCTCTGTAGTACAGTAAGTAGTACAGTATTCTCCATAATAGTTTAAAAAATGACTGAAATCTGAAATGGACTATTCTAAATAGTGTTATTCCTTTGTCCTTACTACATTATACCCTTTTTTGGACCATCATGGGTGTTAATCCTGCAGAATCCATGTGGACTTTTGTAATACACATGGCCCCCTTCTCAATATATATTTTTACCTTAAAGCATATATTACATTACATTTAAAAGTTTTTAAATGAAAGATAAACTTATATTGCAAGAAAATAAAATTTATTTCATAAAAAATATACAAAATATAATAATCAAGTTATCAGATTCCTATGTTGCACAATACTAGGTACAATTTTATAAAAGTGGGAGTCCACTACACTCCCATGTCGTATCTACTGAGTTAAAAGACTTAATTTTCATTCCCAGCAATATCATTCGAAGAAAAAATGTGTATATTGTTATGAATTAAACAGATGGAAACTTAGCGAGTTCAAAAATGGTATTTAACAATTATAATTCTAAAATAATGTAATTTATTACAAAAGTCCGAATAAAACATTTATATAAACTAAATTCAACCAACACAAATCTTCATCAGTATAAAAATAAACCTTCAGAAAAACATAACACCTCATTACTATTCCTACAAAGAATGGTTTCCTCTATAATTCTTACTATCCACTCAAAGCATAAGGCTTTTTACAACACTCAATAAGTGGCACAATCATATTTGTGAACAAACCTGAAATCAATCAAGAATAACCTTACCAATTCCTATATAAACTAAATAACTATACACTAAATGACTTCCTTCTAACATTTTAGTCATCAAGTACTCTAAAACTGTGGCTAATACTGGTTTCTCAGAACCAATTCTTTTCAGATGTTGATTATCACACACAAGCTGATGAATTGTTCTTTTTCTTACTCATTCACTAGCAAAATTCACACAATAAAACTTATTTAGCACCAAATAAAACATTTCTTCTTTACACTATAGTGCACAGACTAAGACAAACTATGTTTTCCTTCACACATAATCTTTCAAATTACAACTCTTATTCTTTATTTTTAAATTAAGTTCATTTAAAGTGGTTAGTGATGTAATCCTCATGCTGAAGTAAACATGAGCATCAAAATGATACATCATCACGGTTTCATTATGGCTCGTTCATCTGTCGTAACATTGCCCTCTCCTTAGATCTTGTTCACCCCGAACAATTTTGGATTCCAAAGCTTCTTCAGTTCTTAGATGAAATGGGGCCAAACGATCCACATGAACCACCCTGCACTTTGTAAATGGACATCGATGAATGTGATACACCACGTCGTTAATCCTGTTAACTATCGTATATGGATCTTCCCAAGGTTTCTGAAGTTTTGGAGAAAGTCTCTTCTTTCTATGTGGATTGTATAGCCAGATAAGATCTCCCTGATTGAAAACTCTTCCATTTGTTTTACTGTTGTACCTTGTTTTGGTTCTCTCACTTGCCAAGTTGATGTTATGTCTGACAGAGTGGTGGATTTCTTTTAGTTGTTGATATAATTGTTGCATGTATTGTGCAGTGGACACAGGCATTGTTTTGGGTTGACCATATAAAAGGCCACAGGGAAGACTTAATTCTCTTCCAAAGAGCATCATGGAAGATGTCTGTCCAGTTGTTTCTCATGCACTGCTATTATGTATGTCAACAAAAAGAGTGGTATATGGCGATCCCAGTTACACGGTCATCAACAATGCTAGATGTTGTACAATTGTCCTATTAAATCTCTCAATCATACCATCCGAATGAGGGTTTAGGGGTTCTGGTTTTCTGAATGCATAAGATTGACAGATGCTTTTAAACACATTGGATTCCAAATTCCGTCCTTGGTCTGAGTGGAGTTACAAAGGTACTCCATACCTACTAATCAAGTTATTTACTATCATATCTGCAACTGTTATTGCCTCCTGATCTTGGATGGGACAGACTTCAGGCCCCTTCATGAAATAATCCTTTATCACTAATAGCAATTTTCATCATCAGTCCAAGGAAATGGACCCATTACATCAATGGCTATCTCTCAAAAGGGGACCAAAGTTATACATCTGCATCTTACCCCGACTCCTAGTCTTAGGGCCTTTCTTTGCTGCACAGGCCTCACATTGCCTACACCATCTTTCAATGTCTGCCCTACTTTTGAGCTAATGAAATTGTTACATAGCTTTCACTTATGTCTTATTAACACCGAAGTGTCCTCCAGTGTGTGATGCCCCCTCATTCACTTTTACTTTACCTTAATCAGTTTTGCTTAAATTACGTTATATTTATCATTTTGGGGATTTTATTTCATTTTTGGCATCACAGTACTTGTTTCCAAGAGCATAGAAGTTGCACAGGTGCAACTCCGAACTTTTGATTGTCACCTGCTAAAGCGTGCATGGACAAGGACACGCCCCCTCTTGCGTCATAGCTTGCGCGCTTGTCATCTTATGAAAATGTCTTTACCGGTGCAACAGCCACGAGTTGCCCAGCCTGTACGCTTGTTATAACCATGACATGTAGTCACAGAGAGTCAGTTAGAAGTTGTCAGTAGGAGTTGGAAGTAGTCACAGGAGTTGGTGTTTGTTAGTTGTCAGTTAGTAGTGTCACAGAAGTTGGTTTTAGACACAATAGTGATGATGTAGTCAACATCTCATTGAAGTTGGTGAGTGTTTAAAAATAATTTTTTGGAAATAAACTTATTTGTTATAGAAACTTTTTTGAATCTTTGCTATTTTTTCTCTTGAGCAACGTTACTTGTTTTGATTGTAAGTTAAATTAGAATTGACAATCATTTAATTTTTGAATTCTTACTCGCTAAGTATCGCTTGCTGGTATTCGAACCCTAATTGAACGTTATTTGGCAATTTGTTAATTATTGCCTGGTGCCTGACTTTAGCTATCTGGAGCTTGAATAAATATTGGACCAGACAAAGGGTCCAGAACTTTAATAGTATTTAAATCTTTGGAGCGTTACAAGTGGCACTATCATGCACATCTTTCATCACTAGTTCCACTTGGGAACAAGGAAGGATTATGTGCCAACAGATCAGTCTTCCAGTGGGATTCTCTCATCTTGTGTAATAACACTGTCTTTCACTTCTAAGGAGTCCCACTGCACACAATAACTTTCGGTAGTTGGACTATACTTCAAGATTTGCTCCCAGTTAGGTTTTATGTCAGATTTTTCAATCAAATTTATTATTGACCTTATATCTTCATTGTCTAGTTGGGCCTTTCTAATTTCTATTGGACTCC
The DNA here is from genome assembly GCA_038380435.1 of Ryuthela nishihirai. Lineage (NCBI taxonomy): Eukaryota > Metazoa > Arthropoda > Arachnida > Araneae > Heptathelidae > Ryuthela > Ryuthela nishihirai. Next base: position 1,167,145 of record JAWZYU010000094.1, read on the forward strand.
AGATGTTAGGAGTATCATTGTTTTCTTGTGTCGATGTTATTCGTCTTATGGGCATTAATATCTTTAGTACCATATTTCAATTCTTCATTATAGTAATGCTTACAGTTGTCAATATATTTACGTTTGGAAAGAGCATCTGCATTCCTGTGTTGTTTGTCACTATGATGCTCAATGGAGAAATTGTACTCTTGTAAATGCTGTATCCACCAAGCAATTTGTCCCTCAGAATTTTTAAAGTTTAGTAGCCACCTGAGTGCAGAATGATCAGTACAGATAAGAAATTTCTGGCCACAGAGGTGACGAAAATGTTCTATTTCTTTTACTATTGCTAACAGTTCTTTACAATAATTCCATTCTGGTTTGGATAAAGTTTTTCTAAAATATGCAATAACTCTTTCTTGTCCATCTTGTTGTTGTGAAAGTACAGCACCAACTCCTATATTACTTGTGTCAGTATCTAATATAAACTGTTTTCCAGCTTGTGGGTATGCTAACACTGGTACTGCGGAAAGAGCTTGCTTCAACTGTTGGAAGGCCACTTCACATTCGGTGGTCCACATGAATCGCTGGCCGTCTTCTGTCTGACAATGTAATGGCCTTGCAATGATGGAGAAACCCTTGACAAATCTTCTATAATATGTGCAAAGTCCAATAAAACTATGAAGTTGATAAACATCCTGTGGTTGAGGCCAGTTTCTTACAGCTTCTACCTTATTAAGATCAGTCTTAATCCCTGATGTAGTTATGACATGACCAAGGTAATGAACTTCTTGCTTGAATAGTTTACACTTAGTCGGTCCAAATTTTAGCTTGGCTGCCCTAAATTTTTCATACACTTGACGAAGATTTCACAAATGTTTCTCAAAAATCTTTCCAAGAACACTGATGTCATCCAAGTAAACCAGGCAGACCTTTAAACTATCATGCTGTTCAGTTCAGTCTTAATGTCTTTATACTGGTCAGTTATTTCATGTCTTTGAGCTGCATTTCAGCTCTCAATTCATTATTTTGTGAGGCAATTTCTGTTTTCAATCCTCTCCAAATATTTTTGAGAGGCTATTTCAGCTCTAGGTTACAATTTTACTGCTTTGGACAGCTATTTCACTTCTTATATCAGTTATCAATTTTACTAACTCATCTATACTTCTCCATCCATCCATCCATCCTCATCCTCAAGCAGCCATGGGCTACGGAGGTCCAACCAGACCGTGCAATTTAATTCTCCAAGCAAGTCTATCCTGAGCTACATCTACTGCAACTGGCCACTGCACACCAATTCTAACAAGGTCCTGTTTGACAATGTCTGCCCACCGCATCCTAGGTCTCCCCTTCTTTCTGAGGCCTTAAGGCACACTGTTCATAACCCTATTCGCCAATCTATAATTATTCATACGGGCAACATGGCCAAACCAACGGAGTCTCTCTCTGCACAATATGCTGCTTAAAGGAGGTTGCAAACTCCTTTGCCTAATCTCATCATTAGTTACAAAGTTGAACCACCTAATGCCCAAGATACTGCGTAAGCATCTGGAATCAAAAGCATCTAGTTTCCTGTTCTAGTGAAAGTTATTCAATAAATAATCTCGATTCTGGCACCAATTGTTGTGATTTAAACGGATGGAAACTGAGTGTGAGTTCAAAAACAGTACTTAACAATTATAATTCTAAAATAATGTAATTTATTACAAAAGTATGAATGAAAACATTTATACAAACTAAATTAAACCAACACAAATCTTCATCAGTATAAAAATAAACCTTCAGAATATATAGCACCTTATTACTATTCCTACAAAGAGTTGTTTCCTCTATAATTCTTATTATCTCCACTCAAAACACAAAATAAGGCTTTCTACAACACTCAATAAATGACACAATCATATTTGTGAACAAACCTGCAATCTATCAAGAATAACTTTACCAATTCCTAAACAAACTAAATAACTATACACTAAATGACTTCCTTCTAATGTTTTAGTCATCAAGTACTCCAGAACTGCAGCTAAGTATAATGGTTTCTCAGAACCAATTCTTTTTAGATGTTGATCACCATGCACAAGATGATGAATTCTTCTTTTTCTTACTTGTTCACTAACAAAATCCACACTAATAAACTTATTTAACCTCCTACACACACACCAAATAAAAACATTTCTTCTTTATACTATAGTGCACAGACTAAGACAAACTACATTTTCCTTCACACAAGATCTTCCTAATTACAACTCTCTTATTCTTTATTTCTAAGTTCTTTCGATGTGGTTAGTGACATAGTTCTCAAGTTGAAGTAAACACGAGCATCAAAATGATACATCACATCAACATAGTAAGCAGTCCCTTTTACATTAAAATAACTTTTAACATTAAAAGTTTACCCATTTCCTTTTAAAATATGCTCATGTTCATAACAATCTTCATTTGCAAGACAGACTTCTTTGTAACACCTGAAATATCTTTTTTCAGCTCTAAATTTACTTATAACTATAAAATGGAAATGGTCATAAATGAAAAGACTTAATACATGATATATACACTGAGGGAAATTGAAAAAAGAACACCCAGAAGGAATTCCTTTAGGAACATCATATTATAATCTGTTAATAGTTAAGGACAGTAGAAACTGTGATCAAATATTGACAGTCATTGGATGAAATAATGCCACTGAGGATGACAACATAGAAATGTATGCAGCATGTATTTAAGGACACGGGCATGAAGAAAGAAGTTATTCATCTTGTGCTGTGTTGTTCAGTGCTCTTTGAAAAAGCTATCATGCCTGGACAATGCAGGTGCGCAACATTTGTTCAGTTAGTGGAGTTTGAATGAGGTCCTATAGTGGGTCTTCGGGAAGCAGGTTGGTCTTTTATTCAAATTGTACACCGCATTGGACGAGAGGTATCAGCAGTGGTAAGATGGTGGTGTCGATGGTCTGAAGAGCATCGACACCACCATCTTACCACTGCCGTACACTCGCAGACGTGGTTCTGGGCAACATAGAGTTATGGATGCACGAGAGGATTGGCATATCAGGAGGGCAGCAGTGGCAGAGTCGATGGCTACTGCATCACAAATTCGATCCTCTATATTATATATTCGATTATAGACACCAAGGGTGTCTATAAGAATGATACACAATCGTCTTTTGGAAGCAGGACTATGGGTACGTGTCACTGACATGGTTACCACTTTCACCTTGTCACTGTCGAGCATGTTTGCAGCAGAGTCAAAAACGAGTTCATGGATGAAAGGATGGCAGTCTGTGGTCTTCAGAGATGAAAGCTGATTCTGCTTAGGAGTGTCTGATGGCATCCGAAGGCAACAAGGTGAGCAGCTTCTTCGATCGTGCATCTGCCAGCAAGACACCGGGGCATTATGGTGTGGGGAGCGATTAGCTATCACTCTCATATGTGTCTGGTGTTTATATAGGGTACAATGAATAGAAATATGTACAGCAGCAACATATCGAACAGTCGGTCATCTGCCATATTTGAGTGTAATCCCAAATGCGATATTCCAGCAGGATAAAGCCCACCCACACTCCACCTGGGCAACTCAACATGCTCTTCAGGCAGTGCACCAACTCCCTTGGCCAGACGCTCTTTGGACTTGTCTTCAATCAAGCATGTCTGGGACTGAATCGGACAAAGACTTCCGGGGGCCGTGGCAAGCAATGACCATTGCTGAATTATGCATCCAAGTTGAAAGTGCATGGAATGTTATCTCCCAGCGTGATATCCAGCATTTGTATGACCAATTGCATGCCAGATAGGAAGCTTGTATTGCTGCTCGAGGAGGTTCAACACGTTATTAAAATGTGTCTTCTGTAAAATGTAATACTCATTAAAAGGTAAAATAAACATTGAATCACTTCACATGTGTGATCACTGTCCTTTCTCAACAAGTTGTTTCTACTATATAAATCTCATAGATTACGCTTCAATTGTTAATGGTGTTCTTTTTCCAATTTCAGCTAGTATACATACATAAAGAATGGATAAATAATCTGAGCCAAAATACAACCATTTATAAGTGTGGAAGAACCAGTATCAAAATTTTGTTAAAACAGGGAGTGTTTAATAAGCTTTATTAGAATTACAATGTAAATATTCAAATGTAACAAAATATTAAAAAACACTAAAAATAAGCTTTATTCAAAGAACATTTACCTCAGAGTTAGTTAACTGACAATCTTGTTTTATTTTTGATCTTTCTTCCTCTACATCTTCATCCTCTCCATCTGGAATATCATTATTTGTTACAGTGGGAAATGATGTTGGAAAACAGAAGGCATCTCCAATGTGGCCTCCAGCTTTAGCAATGTCTACTATTCTTAGAAGTATACTGAGGATCACAATTTGCACTACTACCTATAAAAAACCCATTAATATTAGTGTATAAAAGAGAAGAGAAAAAATAATACATATCTTCATGATTCATATCAATGAAAACACATTACTTGTTTATCTATCATAGAAAAGATATTGTTAATAGCTGCAAACAAATCACTTGCCCATTTATCCAACTCCTCTACAAAAATGTATGCTGGCTGGGAGGTAGAAAAAATGAAGGGGGATAGCACCACAATTGAGCTGGAAAAGGTAAAAGAGGGGGCCCAAGAGACTGGATTTCCATTGCAATGTAACATTCAGTTTGTTTTCGAAGTTATAAAATAATTTCTTGAAAAATATGTGAAATATGCACAAGTTTTATTATTTTTGGCCATTACCCTTAATAGCATTTTCAAAGGGGGAAGGGGGGGATTGCCCCTTTGGCCCTCCTCCTAGATCTGGTTCTGTATGTGTGTACATGTTCAAATGAAATTTAAATAAGAACAGCTACATGTTAATAGAGAGTCAAATTTGAAGTTCTGTAACTTTTTAAAATAAACCTTTTGTAGAAAAGTGAAACTCACAATTGCAGCCAGATCTACATTTTCAATAGTATTTGTTTAATATTTAAAGGACTGAGATTTGGAATATTTAACAGCAACACTCCATTCAAAATAATCATGAAAGTTAATTGAAACAGACTAAATAAAAGCAATAGCTTTTAAAATAACAAGGTTTGCTAAAACACAAAAGCACATTTCTATAAGTTTATGCAAAATTATTTTAGTTTTGCCCAATTTTGCATTTTTCTTTTAGACTAAAAGCAAATGCTGTCATTAAATAATTCAGTATCAACAACACTTTACCCAATGGAAATGCACATTAAGGTGCATATGAGTTGCATTCATTTAAAAGTTGTGCTTGTTAGGCAACAATAGAATTGCAAATAAGTTTGGTGAACTATTCTATCTCTAGTGATATGTGCATGACACTGTCACTACAAAGAAAGCATGCTTCTGAGGATCAAAGTCTCTTGTATATGTGAAACTGAGAACAATTTCATGTCTACTTCGAGTGCTACTGAGAGTAATTTAGAGTCAGAAGATAGCGATAGAAATGTAAGTGAGAATAAAGAAAAGCTAAGTGAGCATCTCACTAAAGAATGTGTTGACACAGTGCCTAGTTTACTGCAGGATTATCAACATGGTGTGTTGAACAAAAACGAGAAATGGAAGTTGTTTGAATAAAAAAATCCTGATATATCAAAAATTACAATAGAGCTTCACAGTGCAGTAATTAAAATTAAATCAATATCTTTAATAATCTATGCCACTGCTAAATGTTTTAAAGTTCTTCAACAAATTTCTACGCTATCTAGTATCAAAAGTAATGAAGGAGATTGTACGTACCATAGAGGTGACAAGTGAGAGGAACTTCGTATATGAAAGCTGATAGCAAGTGACAAGTTCATTTTAAAAAGTCCTTGCTGGTAAGTAATGAGTCACAACAAGTTCGAAGTAGAGAAGGTGATGAGGTATGCTGATGATTTGGTTGCTTACAGTGAACCCTTCTGCTGTGCTCAGGAAACAACTGCTTCTAGCGCAATGCCTTAAGCTGCTTACCTGCTCCCCTGTCGATGCACCCACAATAAGGGTCAAAATGCATGCCATGGATTTTAATATTTATAAGCATCTATGCTACCTTAAGTATCATTAGTTATTATTGATACTACTGTAGTCATCAACTTCGATCAGCAGAAGAAAATTTCACTGTAAGCATCCAGCTCATCAGGATATCACATCACCTTCTCCCCTTTGAATCTGTTGTAACTAATTACTTCTGGCAGAGATTATATAAAATGAACTTGTCACTCACTTTTAACATTCATCTGTGAAGTTCCTCTCACTTATCATCTCTATGGTATGTAAAACTCATTCATTAAGTAATGCTTTAAAAGGTATGTTAAAGGTTTCCAGATAGTTTGGATGCCAAGCAATTTCTCTTGCCAATTAAATTGAATAAGAGTTCTTTTTCTTTCTTATCAATTGTGTTAATGAAGAAAAGAACTTAAATCAAAGATTATCAACATTAATTTTAACCTTAATCAAATATTAATCAAACTCTGCTCAAAAGAAAAATTAAGAAAATCAAATGTATTTCATAAAACAAATAACATTTATTTCAAATTCTAGACTTACCAAAAAACCGTTTCACCACAAAAGAAACTCTTTACAAAACTAAACTTCTCACAGTAGCAGCAGCACTACCAACTCAAATGCATAACTCATCTCTACACTGCCATCTGTCGGATGGGATGTTAAGCCATGGCCTGTGCACATTAAAGAACACGCTGGATGGCCTCGAAGGGAGGCTACCATCTGTCTCCCAACAGCTGTTCCAGTGGGTCCCCTCCTCCAACTTTCTCTGAGCCTTTGGGGTCCATGTGACCTGGCCATTTAGCCCATGGTGTGCAAAAAAGTGCAGCTCAGAAGTAAAACAACCCAAAACCCAACCATCTCTACACTGACTAACCGACTACCAACTGTGTCTGTACTAAAGTCACTTGCCATACATCTTTGTCCTCACAAGTATCGCAAGGGCTCAGAGAAGGTTGAGGGAAGGGGGACCCATGGAACAGCTGCTAGGAGACAGAAGGTAGACTTCTATCAAAGTCATCCAGTGTGTACTTTAGCATGCACAAGGTATAGTTATCCTGCACATGGGGCAATGGCTTAATATCCCATCCAATGGACAGTGGCCTTTTCAAGCCCATCAATGTCCCCTACTGACCATGGGCAGGGCGGGGAGTTTTGCAGAGAAAAATCTCAATGTTGACCCAGCTGGGACTCGAACCTGGGAACTGCAGATTATGAGCCTGGCAAAATATCGACTGAGCCCCCCTCACTCCCATGTTCGCAGCATGCTGTTTGAAGTAACATTTGCATAAAATGATGATCACACTCATGTTAGCTATGATGTAAGGGAGGCATGTCCTTCCAGCATATTAATGGCTGTCAATCAAAAAGTGGTTACATCTAACGGTTTGGGCAAGGAGAAATAATGGATCTACTGAAATGTAAAAAGCCCAAAGTGATACTTATAACATAAATAAAGTAAAACTGGTTAAGGAAAAGTAAAAGTGAATGGATGAACCATCACTTTTTACTTTTGATACTAGGTAACAAAGAATTTTGTTGAAGTACTTTAAAACATTTAACAGTGTCATAGAGTATTAAATATATTAATTTAATTTAAATCCTGATATATGACATCTTATTATTATTTAGAAAGTTTCTTCAATATTATATATGTTATTATACTAAATGACACAGTTTAGTCGAATTCCTTTGTGATGACTTCTGGTGTCTTGATCTGTCTGCCGAGTTAGAAAACTACAGCTAGGCCAAGTAAGTGTTAGAAAGTGAGAAGCATAAGAAGAAATCATTTGATGGTAAGTGGTTAATATGATCAATGAGGAAATGAAAGCTTATTTTGTCCTGTGTATTATCAGTACACAACAGTCCAGAATAAAAATTAACAATGAGAGGAATGTTTAAACCTCAAGTCAGTAAAACAACATCTTAAGTGAAGTGTTCTCATTTTTCAATACTTCCATTTCAATGACATCAGACTGATGATCTAAAGGACAGGCTATCCAAGATCTGCAATGTGATTTATTATCACATTCACATAGTCAAAACAGTGTATTTTTCTTGATGAGCATATAGCCATTTCTAATGAGAGAACCTCATGAAATTCCAAGGGCATCTGTCATATGTACAATTCAACCTGATGAAGAGGATCAGATTGGTGTGAAGTTTTATAAACTCTGTGAGTTCAATCTGGCTATTATGCAATGTTCAAGATTGCAATGAATGATATGAAATGTTCAAGTTGCATTGCAAAAATGAAATGACAAGGGTAAGTTGTAGATGAAAGAAGTAATGATTTTAATAACATTATATTCAGGAAGCGATGATTATATATCATTACATTTTTCACAATATGAGTGAAGGAAAAATATGGCAATGATAGGAACTATTCAAAATAGCAGTTGCACTCCTTATCTTAATAACTGGTATTCATTACCAGCATTCTATGCTAAATTAGATGACAGGCAAGCTAAAAGAAATGGAATAGTAAGAGGCAAATAGAATATATGGCAAAAGTTCCAGCAGTACAAAAATTAAAAATAGGATGAGGGTGTAACACCTAAATATGGAGATAATCTAATAATAATATATTATAATATTATAGAGATCATCTAAACATAAAAATGCAGATTCAACTGACAGCAACAATTTGCCCTTTTTCTCAGAGGGGCATGAGAAAAGCAACTTTTTAAATTTAAGGAATAAAAGAGAAATACTTTTTATGTTGCATATGTACTAATAAAATACTTATATCTGCATTTATCCAATCATCCTTTAGTTCAAATTAAGATTTTTAAGAAGTGCAGAAGTAGGTAAACAAAAATCTTCACTCTCTTTGAAAATGAGATTCCCATATTCACCAGAGGTGATATGCATTCTTCTATTTCTAAATATCTCAGAGTGTTTCTGAAGATCCACATCTAATAAAGAAGAAAGTTTGTGTGTTTTTTTGGGTGTCTGTCCGCTTTTGCACTCGGCCTCCAGAAGAACTAGAGGCTCCAAACTTTGCATGAATGTTCCCTTCACCCAAGAGAACTTTGGCTATTTGCGAAACCACTGGGGTCAACCAAAATTGGGGTGGGTGGGTTTGAATTTCTCAAAATCCCCATAGACTTAACATTAATGGTTTGAAGTTATTCAGAATAACTGTTGCCACTAATAAATTTGAAAAAAGGAATACATCAAACTAAACTAATATCTGATATCCTGTGATTAAATATTAACAGTTGGAAAGTTATTCAAAATAACTGTTGACAAAAATAATAAATTTGAAATAATGAATGCACCAAGCTAATTTCTTTTTGATTTCACATGAAAAACTCATTGTTCAGTTTGCTGGGTCAAGAGCGCGAGCTTCTGTGGATACTGAAGTTATTCTAATTAAATACGAGCAGAATATGAGATTCAAAAACTAAATTCGTATAGTAAGTTAAAATCATTAACTTATTGAAAAATATGCAAAAGCTAATAAAAGTATATACAAATTATTAATAAATGTTTTAAATATTATGTTAAGTAATAAATAATTTTGTTTAATAATAATTTTTTTGTACCTTTACATTTTTTATGCACCTCAGACCATAGTTAATTTTCTTTTGCTATAAAGTTACATATGCCTGGAAAATTGTATCCGAAGAACTCTGGTGGTATGAAGTGATTTGAAAAGTTTGATTATCTGAGCAAGGAAATTCCAGTTTTTGATTTAGAAATGTCTGATGTGGGGAGGATAATAGATACCCCGAACTATGTCCATTTCTTTTCTCTCCTAAAACAGAGGGAGAAAATTTTAACCAGAGGTATTGGGTTGTTTTACCTCTGAGTGGCATATCTTTTGCACACAAAAGGCTAAATGATCAGGTCACAAAGACCACGAAGACTCAAAAGAATGTTGGAGGAGGGGACCCATTGGAACAGCTTTGGGAGACAGATGGTAGTCTCCCGTCAAGGCCATCCAGTGTGTTCTTTAATGTGCACAGGGTATGGTTCTCCCACACACAGTGCCACGACTTAACATCCCATCTGAAGGACAGTGGCCTATCCAAGCCCAGTGATGTCTCCAACTGACAGTGGGCAGAGTGGGGAGTTTTGCTGAGATAAATCTCAATGCTGACCCAGCTGGGACTTGAACCTGGGAACTACAAATTAAGTGTATGGTGCACTACTGACTGAGCTACCCCCACCTCCTGGAGGGGGAAGAGATCGAGTGTTGCTGATATTTCTGACAAATGAAAGCTTGCAAGGTGGGGAATGCCATCTACTCTATATTTTAGAAAGTTTCAGACCTGAGCAATGCTGGGTAAATCTGCTAGTCCTTAATAAGCATTAGAAGCAATAACACTGGAATGACAAATCTTAATTTTTTTCTGATTCCTGCATAAAAACATGAGTAGGTCATTCTAAAAGACCTTTTCATGCTGAATTCAAATATGCTTTTAGATTTTGGGAAAAATGTGATTACAATTTTAAGTTTTTTCAAGGTATGCAGTCAGGGTCAGATTGGGAACCAAAAATGGCCCTGGCAAAGACATGGAAATTAGCCATACTGCCAAGAACAATTCTAAACCAAATTTAGTCCCAGGCATGAAGTATTCTAGAATGGACCCCAAGCAACACCTTTAGGGATCACCTATGGTTTTTAGAAATTAATGAAATTTTTTGGGTTAAATGGGTATTAATGAAAATTAAGATTCACATTTTTGAAAATTTTCAATAATTTTAATTGTGTCCTCTAGAGTTGGAAAACTTGAAAATTGCAAACAATACATTTATACTAAGAATCCGATAAATATTCAAAACCTCAGACTTTGCCTTATAAATGCATTAATATGCACTTGAACTATATGCTGTGATTTACACAAAAATTAGGGCCACTTTTATAGGATATAATTAAACAGTAAAGATAATTATAAACAATAGATTTTAAAATTTCAATTTCAATCATTAAATTTACATGTTTGCTAGTCAAAAACTGAGAAAAAGGACTGCTTTAATTTTGTAAGCATATGCAAGGCATATACTTATGAATATATACTAATTGCACATACTTACAAATATATACTAATTGCAAATACTTTAATTTCATAAGTTTACAGACCAAGTATATGCAAAGCATATACTTGGTCTGTAAATGGTAGCTAGGTAGTCACTGGAAGGAGAGCTATGTGCCAATCCCCTGTGATGAGGCATAGAACCGGCCAGGCCTAGCACCTAATGTCTGACCCCTACCTTCTCGTGGAAGGGGAGGGCTGCCAGATTAGTGTGGCCTACTGATCTGGACAACTATGGCTACTTTTCTTTTTGTTTCTGCCCTGCTGAGGAGTGGTCAACCACACAGGGTCCTGGTGCTGACCATAAACCCAGTGGACTGGACAAATATATGGCTCTGAGCTTGATTATGGATCCTGATTTTGCTGCACTGGTGGGCTTCTGTGGAGGGAAAATCTTCCGCTGTGTTTTCTTTTTGTTTGTGGGTTGACAGCCCCAAGTGAATAGATCCACAGGATATGTTTATCAGCTGGTGGATAATCCTGAGCAGAGGTCATCGCAGGCACCTGAACTCTTTGCTTCTATTGGCATCGTCAAATTCTACATTGGAGGAAGTCTTCCAGTGTAGATGGCTTCAGCCTTTAGTGGTGGGGAAACGGATCTTTGCCCCATGTCTGTGATTAGTGGGCTGTTTGATGTTGTTGGCATTCCCTTTCTCAATAAACACAGTTTCTTTAAACATCCCACCAACCATTTTCTCTCCATAGGTAGTTGGAATGTGAGGACTCTGCACAGAGCTCTTTCTCTTGATGTCCTCACACAAGAATTCCACCATTATAATTTAGATATTCTCGGCTTGCAAGAGACCAGATGGACAGATAAAGGTCAGATTCTTAAAAATAATCTTAAATTTCTCTTTTCAGGGAAGGAAGGCAATAAACATCACCAAGGCTTGGGTCTGCTTCTCAGTAGACACGCTAGTGATGCTCTTCTAGGATATGAGTGCATTAATGAAAGGTGTCTTACAGCAAAATTTCAGACAAGCGTTAAAGACTTGAATGTTATCTGCTGTTATGTCCCCACGGAGGATGCCGATGAGGCTGAGAAGGATAGGTTTTATGGACAACTTCAGAATATTTTGAATTCTGTCAAGAAAGGGGATATTACCCTTGTTCTAGGTGACTTCAATGCCAAAGTTGGTACTGACTCTGACCTTTGGGGAGGGGTGATAGGCCCTTTTGGTAGTGGTAGCTGCAATGGCAATGGGCAACGTCTCCTACAGGTAAGTAAACTCAATGGTTTCAGAATAACTAACACTTATTACAAACTCCGCAACATACATAAGTACACATGGGTTTCACCAGATGGGCTGCATAAGAATATGATATATGATATATTAATTAACAGCAAAAGGGTTAGTTCTGTTAGGAATTCCAGGTCATATAGGGGAGCTGAAATTGGATCTGACCATTACCTAGTTAAAAGTGTCTTGCAACTTAAACTTAAAAAGTGTTGTGCTAAGGTTACAAAATTTACCTTTAATACTGAAGCTCTGAAAGACCCAATTATAGCCAAAGCTTACCATGATAGGTTACTTAGCCCTTATGACAGTCATGGTATGCTTACTACTGAAACTGAAGAAGAATGGGGCTGTTTTAAACAGACTTTTTTGGAAACTAACAGTACTCTTTTAGGAAAAAAGGAGCAGAGGGGACAGAATTATTTGAGTGATAAGGCACTTGAGCTTATTTCAGAAAGAAGGAACTGCAGGAATGTCCTTAATCAGTACCCTACTAGTCCTAATAGAAAGGATTACAGAGAGCTTAATAAACGTGTAAAGGATCAGTTAGCTGCTGATAAGAAACTTTGGCATGATGGCTTGGCTGACAAAGCCGAGGAAGCAGTTAGACAGCACAACAGCAGAGAGCTGTACCAGATAGTTAATGTTTTATGTGGTAGAAAACAAACAGGAATACAGGGATTGAAGGATAAACAAGGTAAGGTTATAGAAGGTGAGGATTCTGTCATGGCTAGACGGGCTGATCATTTCAGTGATATTCTAAACAATGTGGTTAGTTCTACTCCCATTGTTTGCAATGATGATAGATGCATTGGTGACTTTAATATTGGCCCTATAACACAATCTGAAGTTATTTTGGCTATTTCTAAACTTAAACTTCATAAATCCCCAGGGGTAGATAAAATTACTATGGAAATGCTTAGAGCTGGGAATGTTTCGGTTACCACTTGGATGACTGAAATTCTGAATATCTTTTATGATAAAGGCATGGTTTCTAAGGATTTTACCAGAGCTATTGTTATCCCTATTTTCAAAAAAGGTGATCGCAGTGCTTGTGATAACTATAGGGGTATCAGCCTACTCTCCGTTCCAGGTAAAGTTCTTTCCATGATTGTGCTTAATAGAATTAAGAATCTGGTTGACAGTCAATTGCGTGATGAGCAATGTGGATTCAGAAGTGGTAGGGGATGTGTGGATCAGATATTTTCATTTAGGCAGATTCTTGAGAAATGTTTAGAGTTTCAGAAACCTTTGGTTGCTAGCTTTGTTGATTTCAAAAAGGCTTTCGACTCTCTTGATTGTCATAATTTGTGGTTGATTGTGAGATCATATGGTATACCAGATAAGTTAGTTAACATAATGAAAGCTCTCTATAATAACACTGAGTCATGTGTGAGAGTTGGTAAGGCTTATAGCAATTGGTTTAGCATTACTTCTGGTGTTCGACAAGGGTGCATTTTGTCTCCTTTTCTCTTTAGCTTGGTTATTGATTACGTTATGTGAAATTCACTTCAAGGGAAAGATTTTGGCCTAAATGGGTTGGAGAAGCGAAAATTTCTGATTTAGATTATGCTGATGATTTAGCCCTTTTGGCAAATGATGTTGATGAGATGAAGTCTTTCATTCTAGCTGTTGATGAAACTGGTACTAGAGTAGGTTTGGTTATAAACAGAGAGAAAACTAAAGTGATGAAAATTGGTCAGGCAGGCTGTGATTCTGTTAATATGAATGGTTGCAGTCTTGAGCAGGTGTCACAGTTTAATTATCTTGGTAGCTATGTAACTGATACTGGTGATGTGTGGCATGAGATTAACAGATGAATAGGGATTGCTGTTGGGACTTTTAAGAATCTATGGAGAGTGTGGAGAAATAGGTGTATATACCTATTTAAAATTAGACTTATATATATAGTTCAAATATATAAGAATTTCTAATATATTTGAACTGTATTATAGTTTCATTCATATTAACAGAATCACAGCCTGCCTTACCAATTTTCATCACTTTAGTTAGTTATGGTAGTGAAATTTGGACACTTTGTAAACAAGGTAACAGGAAACTAGATGCTTACGCAGTATCTTGGGCATTATGTGGTTCAATTTTGTAACTAATGATGAGGTTAGGCAAAGGAGTCGGCAACCTCCTTTAAACAGCATATTGTGCAGAAAGAGAGTCCGTTAGTTTGGCCATGTTGCCTGTATGAATAATTATAGATTGGCGAATAAGGGTTATGAACATTGTGCCTAAAGGCCTCAGAAAGAGGGGGAGACCTAGGATGTGATGGGCAGACAATGTCAAACAGGACCTTGTTAGAATTGGTGTGCAGTGGCCAGAGTTGGGTTGTTTTACCTCTGAGAGGCACTCTTTTGCACACCATGGGCTAAATGACCAGGTCACATGGACCCCGAAGGCTCAGAGAAGGTTGGGGGGAGGGGACCCACTGGAACAGCTGTTGGGAGACAGATGGTAGCCTCCCGTCAAGGCCATCCAGCGTGTTCTTTAACGTGCACAGGGTATGGCTCTCCCGCACACGGGGCCACGGCTTAACGTCCCATCCGACGGACGGCGGCCTTTCCAAGTCCATCGGTGTCCCCTACTGACCGTGGGCAGGGCGGGGAATTTTTGCGGAGATAAATCTCAACGCTGACCCAGCTGGGACTCGAACCTGGGAACTACAGATTACGAGCCTGGCGCGCTACCGACTGAGCCACCCCCGCCCCTTGCAGTGGCCAGATGCAGTAGATGTAGCTCAGGACAGACTTGCTTGGAGAACTAAATTGCATGGTCTGGTTGGACCTCCATAGCCCATGGCTTCTTGAGGATGATGATGATGATGCATATACTTACAAAAAATAAATTAAAATATTTCTATTTTAATTACACATATCTGTTTATACACTGACGGTTTTTTTGTATTTTATGTTCCCTTATGTAAAATTTATAATAAGAGTTAAGAATACGTAGTAGTAAATATATTATCTCTATTTCATTTTTTCTATATATGTTTTGTACAAATTTACATAAAACATAATATTCAATTTACAAATTTCATCAGAAAAACCACTGTCTCCTTGGAACCCCATGAAATAATTCCCATGCCTGGGGTGTCTAAATTTTAAATCCATTTTCTTCAACATATATTCATCATATAAACCAACAAGCATCAATAACACTGAGTTATATTAGAGATGACACTACCATGGTCTCAAGAGCTGTTCAGCTCTTATAAATATATTGCCTCAGAAAAACAACTAAATCATGTTCTTCTTTTTCACAATCTGAAAACATGCAATAATTTTAGTTTTTGAGTTGTAATAATTCTATTATTTATATCTCCATACAGTCATTGCATAAAATATAACAGGATTTTGCTGTAGTACTATTATATATTGACTTCATATTTTTTGATTAAAATGGGAAAAAATTGCAATATTGTTTTAGCATAATTTTAAGGCTTACTCCTTCTTAGGCAATGACACTACATAAGGCTTGCTCAATGGCCCCCCACCCCTCTTCCTGATTACATGCTACATAACAGTTTTGTTTTCATAAATCTTCGTTTTTGGTAGGGTAATCAGCATATTAAATGAGTGTTATAGTAGTAGTAGTTAAATTTTTAATTAATGATACATTACATTAATGTTTTCACCATTTGGAACCCCATGGTGTAATGCAAAATGTAAAATAAATTACTAACTGCAGAAATTTTTTTTTCAATATTGCATCATATCAAATCAACATTATTCTACTTCCTATACACCATGTAATATAATCCTTAACTTTCTCCTCTTCTCAAGGTATTTAGTGATGTGTGGACAACATTCTATCCCAGGCCTGACAGATTATCATCTACCACATCATTTTGTGCAGCCAGTGAGCTACTTTTGACAAATTAAATTTGTGAAAGAGAAAAAGAACTTATGGAGGAGAAGAAATGCAACTTTGGCAAAGTGAATTCACATTAAAAGAATTAATATAATTATATTTTTAATGCTTCACTTTAGATTTTTTTTGCATTGGCTATACATATGTTATTAATTATATATTTCTTTAGTGGCCACAATCCCATTTCAGTTTTCCATGCATGCCATTCGGCTAAAATATTTGCATGGGCCTGCTCTAGCATTACCGACTGCAGTTTCCAGATTAAAGTTCTGCTTGGCCAGCATTGAGATTTATCTCTGCAAAACCCCCTACCCTGTCTTCATCCAGTAGATGACACTGATGGGCTTGGAACACCTGCCACCTATTGTACTGGATGTTAAGCATGGACCTGTGTACAGGATAGCCATACACTTTGCACGTTACAGAACACACTGGGTGACCATGGTGGGAAGCTTCTTGCATCTGTCTCCTAACAGCTGTCCAGTGGATCCCCTTCCTCCAAACTTCTCTGAGCCCTTGGGGTCCTTATGACCTGCCACTTATTCCACTGTGTGCAAAATAGTGACACTCAGAGGTAAAACAACCCATCCCTAGGCTTACCAAAATGAATGAAAAGAAATATATATTTGTGACACACTGTTTCGTAAATATTCATAACTTTTCAACTCTGAGTAATAATAAGACCATTTGAAAACATTGTAAAACTCAAAATATTCTCTCTCATTTGTGACGAGGCACACTACTTTAAGAAAATTTTTGGATATTTTTGGGGTCAACGTTTATATTGATTAAAGTTTTATTTTTACATTTTTGTTACATTATTCTTTGGGAACGAAATAAATCCAAAGCACTATATTAGTTTTCTCAAATTTTGACATTATTCAGTTTAAGTGGTTTAATTTCTCATGGAAGAAAAATTCATCTGGAACTTGGAAAATGTATTAAAAAAGTCATTTTCAAATCTTACATTTAGTAAAATAGTTAAATTTTCAAACACAGAAACTAAAACTACTAAACTAAAACAAGTATAAAAGATACTTTAAGTAGAGCAAGGGAGATTGAATTCATTTGCCTCAACCTCCCTTGCTCTATGTAAAGTATTTTTCAGATCAGTTCCATCCAATCCATGCTAAGTGAAAAGCACAAGGGTAAATATCTATATTTTTAAAAACTGCAGAAAAAATGGTAAATAGGGGAATATCGATTTCCAAGAGAATGAAGTTTTTTGCTTACCCAGTTTTCATTCTTTAGAAGTTTTAATTCAAATTAATGGATTACTGTGAAATTGCAAAGTAGTATTCTCTTAGTAGTTATAAAACGAAAAAAGTATTTGCCTTCTATTCCTTAAATTAAAGAAGTTGCTTTCCTCCCACCCCACTGACAAAAAGGGGTCAATTACAACACTTGTTAAAAGTTTCACCTTTTTCATATTTAGTACCTGCTAACAATGTAAATTAAAGCTTTTTAGTACTTAAGAAATTGAAAATTATATTTCATTAGTACCAATCTAACCAAAAAATAATTTTTTAATATCTCTTAAAAATAGGGCAGTTGTGTTTCCCACCCCCTGGATCTAAGAGGCCAACTTATTATTGCAAATGCAAACTACATGACCTTCACATTCTACCATCAAAATTTCTAGCCTAAATACATCACTTGCAATATCTGTTTCAATGTTTGAAATTTTTAACTCTTTTACTCTAGAAGGTGAGCTTTAAATGTTTTTGCGTTTTGTAAAGTGCAAATCACAATATTTCTTTAATACCTATTCCACTCAAAAATAATAATTAATTCATCTCTAAAAACAAACAATTATTTCTTTAAACAAAGAAGTTGCATCCCCCCCCCCCCCCTAGAGAGGGGTAAGTGATTCACTCATTGTTGCTTATGCAAACCTCATAACCTTCACATTCCACCACCTAAATTTCGAATTTCTTGCATAAATACTTCATTTGCAATATTATTTAAACTTTTGCAATTTTCAACTTTTCCACCATTAGGGGGTGCAGTTTAAACTTTCGGGAGAATTGGAAAGTGTGGATCTTAAAATTTCATCAATGCTTATACAACCCAAAATTAATTTTAAATTTATCTCTAAAAACAAAAATGTTGGATGTCTACAGACAGTCATGGACAAACAGACAGATATATGGACGAATGACAAAGTGCAAATATTATCTCCCTTTTTTAAAAATAAATGAGATAAAAAATGCCTATTCACACTCCACTTTAAACCATTGGATTTAAAAGCCTTCAAATTTTACACATAAACCTCACCTTTGGAGCAAATAACCTTCTTCTTCCCAATGGCCGAATACTAGCACACTTCACTCTTAATGAAAGGAATCCTGGCAAATTGGGTTGTTTTCAAATTGTAACTAGAAGGATAACATATCTCCTCTGGCAAATATGATATGCTCGTTTTCAGAGAAAATGAAATTTATTATTTCCGAATTTTGTGCCCTTTAACATTAGTAATTGGCACTAATGGAAAATGTATATTATATTATTAACCTTATAAAATGAAAAGGATATCATTATTAAAAAAAAAATTATTATTCACGTGACAGGAATTGAACCTGCAACTCTCTAGATACATACCAGAGTGCTTTACTGTTAAACCACGCATCAGATGCTAAAATCTTCCAGAATAAGACTTATAAATCTTTCACTTGTGCCATCTATACTTCAGGAGAGCCTACTTTTCCAATTGTTGCTAATGATTTAAATGTTAATGACGAGGTCAATCATGCTTAAATATTTATTATTCAAAATTAATCCATAGTAAATACACAGATTTCCTGTAGAAATAGACTTCAACAATTATTGAAAACATTTGAAAAAAATTATTGCTCACTTGGAGGGAATCAAATCTACAACTCTCTAGATCACATGTCAGAATGCTCTACTGATAAACCATAAATCAGATGCTAAAATCTTCCAGAATAAGACCTATAAATCTTTCACTGAGATGGTGCAAGATCTGCCACATCTCACTGATTTATAGGTCTTATTCTGGAAGATTTTAGCATCTGATGTGTGGTTTAATGGTAGAGCACTCTGACGTGTATATAGAGTTATGGATTTGATTCTCGCTGCATGAGCGATAATTTCTTTCAGATGTTTTTAATAATTGTTGAAGTCTATTTCTACAGGTAATCTGTGTAATTACTATGGATGGTATATATCATTTCTCTCTTAAAATAAAAAAATTAGATTTTTTTACTCCCTAGGGCTAAAGGGTAAATCATCCGTGTATAAAATAAATAAATAAATAAATACCCACTCAAGCAGCTGCTTGCCACAGAGGTTTGACAGGAGCCTGTCAGTTTATATGCCATAGTAGAAGGTCTGAGAGGATGGCAGGACCTCAGCAGAAAAACGACACAAACAGCCATGCCTTACCCGGGGCTCGAACCCAAGTCCCTTAAAATCAATAGCCAAGCGTGCTAACCACTTGGCCATGGGACAGCAAAATAAATACCCCCTCAAGCAGCTGCTTGCCACAGAGGTCTGACAGGAGCCTTTCAGTTTATATGACACAGTAGAAGGTCTGAGAGGATGGAAGGCCTTCAGCAGGAAAACGACACAAACAGCCATGCCTTACCAGGGGCTCGAACCCAGGTCCCATAAATCAATAGCCAAGCGTGCTAACCACTTGGCCATGGGACAGCAAAATAAATACCCCCTCAAGCAGCTGCTTGCCACAGAGGTCTGACAGGAGCCTTTCAGTTTATATGCCACAGTAGAAGGTCTGAGAGGATGGCAGGCCCTCAGCAGAAAAACGACACAAACAGCCATGCCTTACCCGGGGCTCGAACCCAGGTCCCATAGATCAGTAGCCAAGCGCTCTAACCACTCGGCCATGGGACGGCTCATCCATGTATATAAAATAATTTTTTTTTATTATTATATTGAAATATTATTAAAAATTTCAAATTAAGTACCAAATTTATTAAAATAAGATGCAACTGGTTCAATTTTAACTACTTTGATTAAAACAAATACGCTATTAATTACAGCGTTCTTCATCAACACATTGAATCACCAGAAATTCTAGCATAAATATATTGTTTGTAACATCACCTCAAATTTAACATTTTCTACATTTAGTACCCTTTATGATAATAAAGTGAATTTGGAGAATTCAAAAATTGGAAATTCTAGCATAAATATATTGTTTGTAACATCACCTCAAATTTAACATTTTCTACATTTAGTACCCTTTATGATAATAAAGTGAATTTGGAGAATTCAAAAACTATGAATCATCATATTTCATAATACCTACTGAGCTCAAATGGAATTTTTCGTTAATCTCTCAAAACAAAAAGTTGTATTTACCGCCCACCCTGGGAGTGAAGGGACAAATGGTTGCTGCCAAAGTAAACTCCTTGATCATCACATTCCACCACTTCAATATCAAATTCCTACCACCAAATAGATCGTTTGAAATATTTGTTTGAAATTTTAAAAACTTTCCTCCATCAGAGGGTGCAATTAAAACTATTGGGAGATTCTAAAAGCGTGAATCATAAATAGTTTATCAATACCTATCCAACTGAAAAGGAAGTTTTATTTTATCTCTAAAAGCAAACAATTTTCATTTAAAGCAAAAAAATTGCCTTTTTCCACTCCCTCTGGAGGTAAAGGTGAAAATCATTTCAAAACCAAAATTTCAAATTTCTGTCATAGTTACAATGCTTGCAAAATTGGCTTGAAATTTTTCATGCAATTGTAGCTGTAAGATGATTCCATGACCGAGTGGTTAGCGTGCTTGGCTACTGATCTAAGGGACCTGGGTTCGAGCCCTGGGTAAGGCATGGATGTATGCGTCATTTTTCTGCTGAGGTCCTGCCATCCTCTCAGACCTTCTACTGTGGCATATAAACTGAAAGGCTCCTGTCAGACCTCTGTGGCAAGCAGCTGCTTGAGGGGTTATTTATTTTATTTATATCCAACACAAAAAAATAATTTTTATCTTTAAAAACAAAAGGCTCAATATCTACAGATGGACAGACATACAGAAAATGAAAACACAACAGGAAAACGACAAACAAAAATGAAGAAAAAAACTACATGAAATATTCTGGTGGGAAATGTAGAAAAAAATTATTTTAGACTCCAATTTCAGCAAAATGGATTAAATTCAAATAAAGAAAACATGAATTTTCTTTATTTGAAATCAACCGTTGATTTTCTGAACTGCATTAAAGATATAAATTTACCTAAATATTGCTACATGTTATCTCTAGATGTAGTTAGTCTTTATCCAAACACTTCTACAGATAAAGCAATCGAACTTCTAAAAAGCAAGCTCAATCTTCAAATAAATATCAGCCTAATCAAATCAAAGCCATAATTGATGCCTTGTATTTAAAACAAACAATAATTATTTTACATCTAATAATAAGATATACAAACAAATTAAAGACACTCCAATGAGTTCACCTTTATCAGGACTTTTTCATCATCATCATCCTCAAGCAGCCATGGGCTACAGAGGTCCAACCAGACACAGCAAATTTAGTTCTCCAAGCATATCTGTCCTGAGCTACATCTGCTGCATCTCTGCACTGCACAACAATTCTAACAAGGTCCTTTTGACATTGTCTGCCCATCACATCCTAGGTCTCCCCCTCTTTCTGATGCCTTTAGGCACACTGTTCAAAACCCTATTCGCTAATTTATAATTATCCTTATGAGCAACATGGCTAAACCAACAGAGTCTCCCTCTGCACAACGTACTGCTCTGAGGAGGTTGCTGACTCCTTTGCCTAACCTCCTCATTACTTACAAAGTTGAACACCTAATACCCAAGATACTGCGTAAGCATCTGGAATCAAAAGCATCTAGTTTCCTGTTATCTTGTTTACAAAGTGTCCAAGTTTCGTTACCATAACTAACACTAGAAAGAACCAAACTATTATACAGTCTAATTTTAGTCTTTAGGTGTATACGCATATTTTTCCACACTCTACATAGAATCTTAAAAGTGCTGGCAGCAATCCCTATTCATCTGTTAATCTCATGCTGCACATCACCAGTATCTGTTACATAGCTCCCAAGGTAATTAAACTGTGACACCTGCTCAAGACTGCAACCATTCAGATTAACTGAATCACAACCTGCCTGACCAATTTTCATCACTTTAGTTTTCTCTCTGTTCATAACCAAACCTACTCTACTACCAGTCTCATCAACAGCTCGAATGAAAGAGTTCATCTCATCAACATCATTTGCCAAAAGGGCAAAATCATCAGCATAATCTAAGTTGAAAATTTTTGTATCTCCAGTCCATTTAAGGCCAAAATCTTTCCCTTGAAGTGAATTTCGCATAACATAATCAATAACCAAACTAAAGAGAAAAGCAGACAAAATGCACCCTTGTCGAACACCAGAAGTAATGCTAAACCAATTGCTACAAGCCTTACCAACTCTCACACACGACTCAGTGTTATTATAGAGAACTTTCATTATGTTAACTAACTTGTCTAGTATACCATATGATTGTACAATCAACCACAAATTATGACGATCAACAGAGTTGAAAGCATTTTCGAAATTAACAAAACTAGCAACCAAAGGTTTCTGAAATTTTAAACATTTCTCAAGAATCTGCCTGAGTGAAAATATCTGATCCACACAATCCTTACCACTTCTGAATCCACATTACTCATCATGCAATTGACTGTCAACCAGATTCTTAATTCTATTAAGCACAATCATGCAAAGAACTTTACCTGGGAAAGAAAGTAGATTGATATCCATAAAGTTATCACAAGAACTGCAATCACCTTTTTTGACAATATGGATAACAATAGCTCTGGTAAAATCCTTAGGAGCCATGCCTTTATCATAAAAGATATTCAGAATATTAATCATCCACGTGGTAACCGAAACATTCTCAGCTCTAAGCATTTCCGTAGTAATTTCATCTATCCCTGGGGATTTATGTAGTTTAAGTTTATAAATAGCTAAACTTACTTCAGACTGTGTTATAGGGTCAACATTAGAGCAAGTAATGCATCTATCATCTTTACAAACAATGGGTGTAGAACTAACCACATTGTTTAGAACATCACTGAAATGCTCAGTCCACATAGCCATGATGGAATCCTCACCTTCTATAACCTTACCTTGTTTATCCTTCAGTCCCTGCATGCCTGTCCGTTTTCTACCACATAAAACATTAACTATCTGGTACAGCTCTCTGCTGTTGTGCTGCCTAGCTGCTTCCTCAGCTTTGTCAGCCAAGCCATCAAGCCAAAGATTCTTATCAGCAGCTAACTGATCCTTTACATGTTCATTAAGCTCTTTGTAATGCTTTCTGTTAGGACTAGTAGGGTATTGATTAAGGACATTCCTGCAGTTTTCTTTCTTTCCGAAATAAGCTCAAGTGCCTTATCACTCAGATAATTTTGCCTCTTCTGCTCCTTTTTTCCTAAAAGAGTACTGTTAGTGTCCAAAAAAGCCTGTTTAAAATGATCCCATTCTTCCTCAACTTCAGTAGTAAGCGTACCATAACTGTCATAATGACTAAGTAACCTATCATGGTAAGCTTTGGCTATAACTGGGTCTTTCCAAGCTTCAGTATTAAAAGTAAATTTTTTAACCCTAGCACAACACTTTTTAAGTTTAAGTTGCAAGACACTTTTAACAAGGTAATGGTCAGATCCTATGTGCCCTGGTATTTCTAACAGAACTAGCCCATTTGATGTTAATTAATATATAACCAATCATATTCTTATGCAGCCCATCGGGTGAAACACATGTGTACTTATGTATGTCGCGGTGTTTGTAATAAGTGTTAGTTATTCTGAATCCATTGAGTTTACTTACCTGTAGGAGACGTTGCCCATTGCTATTGCAGCTACCAATACCAAAAGGGCCTATTACTCCTCCCCAAAGGTCAGAGTCAGTACCAACTTTGGCATTGAAGTCACCAAGAACAAGGGTAATATCTCCTTTCTTGACAGAATTCAAAATATCCTGAAGTTGTTCATAAAACCTATCCTTCTCATCCTCATCGGCATCCTCAGTGGGGGCATAACAGCAGATAACATTCAAGTCTTTAACGCTTGTCTGAAATTTTGCTGTAAGAAACCTTTCATTAATGCACTCATATCCTAGAAGAGCATCACTAGCGTGTCTGCTGAGAAGCAGACCCAAGCCTTGGTGATGCTTTTTGTCGTCCCTCCCTGAAAAGAGAAATTTAAGATTATTTTTAAGAATCTGACCTTTATCTGTCCATCTGGTCTCTTGCAAGCCGAGAATATCTAAATTATAACGGTGGAATTCTTGTGTGAGGACATCAAGAGAAAAAGCTCTGTGCAGAGTCCTCACATTCCAACTACCTATGGAGAGAAAATGGTTAGTGGGATGTTTAAAGAAACTATGTTTATTGAGAGAGGGAATGCCGACAATATCAAACAGCCCCCTAATCACAGACATGGGGCAAAGACCCATTCCCCCACCACTAAAAGCTGAAGCCATCTACACTGGAAGACTTCCTCCAATGTAGAATTTGACAATGCCAATAGAAGCAAAGAGTTCAGGTGCCTGCGATGACCTCTGCTCAGGATTATCCACCAGCTGATAAACATATCCTGTGAATCTATTCACTTGGGGCTGTCAACCCACAAACAAAAAGGAAACACAGTGGAAGATTTTTCCCTCCACAGAAGCCCACCAGTGCAGCAAAATCAGGATCCATAATCAAACTTAGAGCCATATATCTGTCCAGTCCAGTAGGTTTATATGGTCAGCACCAGGACCCTGTGTCCACTCCACTCCTCTGCAGGGTAGGAAAAAAAAAACGAAAAGTAGCCATAGTTTTCCAAGATCAGTAGGCCACACTGATCTAGCAGCCCTCCCCTTCTGTTCCCTTTCACATGAGAGTATCTCTATTTGAAAGGTACTAATGGCCTGCACCACAAGAAGGTGGAGTCGGACATTAGGTGCTAGGCTTGGCTGGTTCTACATCATCACAGAATATTGGTGTATAGCTCTCCTTCCAATGACTGTCTTATCTAACATAATTATGCAAGACATTAAAGATCATATAATAACTAAAAGAGACTTGAAATCATTAGTATGGAAACATTACATTATTGCTAATGAATCTGCTTAATGAGCCTCGGGAGAAAAGGGGAATGACAACAACCGCTAAATTTGCTGACAATGCTATGCCAGTTCACAAATGTATAAACTTTTAACATAAGTTTTCATTGTTTATTTCATCAGAAGCAAGTGACAGAACAGAGTATTATCAACCACCTCAACAACGAGTTGCCAATCCATTTATTAATTATAGTCCTTATGTTAATTGGCCTTTACCTGAGATAAGGTCTGACGGTTCAAAAGGTCCGTATCGTGCACATTTATCAAGTCCATGGAGGAGCATTTCCGTTTATACGAAGTGCCCGGGATCCAAATACATTCTGGTGTTAGTAGATTATTTTTCAAACCTATTAAAAATGCAATGGCAACAATTTTAGCAAAGAAGTTTATAAATGAATTTATATGCAGGTATGGGGTATCCAAGAGTATAGTTTCGGACAATGGGCCTCAATTCACTAGAAATGTGCTTGGCTGAAGTATGTGAAGTGTTTCAAATAAAACACATATATACAACTCCATATCATCCACAATCAAATTTAACCAAAGGAATTAATCGAAATATTGGTAGCTGCATATATTGAAAACAGACATAGACTGGGATATATACATAGAAAATAGACTGAGATAAATACTTGCAACAGTTTCCCTTTGTTCTATGCACTTCATTACATGAAAGCACTAAATTCACACCATCAAGGATATTTATAGGAAGAGAGCTGACATTACTCTGAGACAGACTCATTGGTCAACCTGTATCTCCACAAGCCACTGAATTTAGAACGGAACAGCATATTCAAGCCATTTCAGAGGCACAAGATAATTCCCTACGAACACAACAAAAGCAACGAGAAGATTATAACAAAAGACGATGACAGACCCAAGGAATTTAAAATGGAAACGAATTAAAAATTTTCGTTTCCATTTAAAGAGAATTATCCAAGAGAATTTAAAATTCCAAGACAATTTAAAATGGACGATGACAGACCCAAGGAATTTTATATGGAATTTAAAATGGGTGATAAGGTCTTGATTAAAACACATAATAAAAGTGATAAAGAAAGAGGATTCATAAAGAAATTTGTGTCATTATATGCTGGATCATACATTGTAGAATATTAAACTATTACATACAACAGGAAAGAATAAAGTCAGATTCAGCTGTTCCATCAATGTCAAGAGCATAACGAGATGTCAACGAAATAACCACAGCCTGCAGAGTGACAACCGGCAATGAAGTAGTCAACATAGAATAAATGACGTCACCAACGAGATCTTCAGAAATGAATACACCTAGCATATAGATCGACAAGGGAAGGATGTCACCAGGAACCGATTGGATGATAATTTATTGCAACGGAGTGCGAACAATGAAAATTTAAGAATATTATTATTCTTCCACTTTGGCACTAATGATTTATAATGTTTTATTTCTTTTCTCTGGAATAGATGAAGACTGAGGAGCTTGAAGTCGAATTACTGTGATTTATACTTAAATTTTGAAATGTTTAATTTCTTGTTGAAACTTTGGATTTTGATATTTATTTTTGAAGAGTGAATTTACCTCAAGATTTATAGTTTGAGTTTATAATATGATGTGAATGAACTTTTTTATGTATTTTTGTTCATCTGAAGTTCTAGTTGTTATATTGTATTAACGTGATTTAAAGTGTATTTTTGTAGATTTTTTTCGTTTCAGCTGACAATGTTGTAAGTTTACATTGGGAAATTTAGAAAATGTAAAATGTTTATGGATACGAATGATGAGAATGAAAGAGAATTTAGTACACAGTGATTAAATATTTTGCATTTTCAAGTGAATTTTTTTGTACGCAAAATGTATTTTCATGTAAAAGTGAATGGAATTGTATTGGATGAAATGTTATTGTCACATATTATAAATTATTGATACAACTTTTTCTTTACTCTTAGATATGATGTATGTATATGTGTTTAAATCTGTTCAGTGTCATCAGTGATATTGATGCATTAATGATGTATTAGGTGTAATTATTGGGATGACATTGGCAGCATTTGTTTGCACATATATGAGCTGACCATGGTGTCTTGGAATTTTTTTTTGCACCCATTTAGACTATCCCCAACAGCATAGTCTGGTGATCGAGACAGTCACCAGCATAACTCCTTTAAGAGGGGGATGTATAGCTCGAAAAGGGGAGGTAACTAATGCATTTTCTTATTTCAGCTAGCTTGTGATTATTGTGTCTAGGTGAAGAATTAGTGGAGAATTAGTGGTACACTTCTGCTTATTTGTAAAATTTGGAATTTCTTAGATTCGTGTGTTTGATGTAGTTAGGAGGATTTAGTAGTGTTCCAATACCCTGTTTTTTATGTGTGGTAGGAGAAGATTTAGATTTCACATATTTGAAATTGTGGTTAGGGGAACAAGTGGAAGCTTTGTACCCCGCTTGATACGATTGCAATTATATTCTGTGAAAGAGCAGAATTTGATGTAATTGAATTTTTTTCTTTAATCTTTTTAGAAGTTAAGCAGGATAAGAGTAGTATTAACCAGCTTTTTGTACAGGTTATTGTATGCAACTTTTGAAGTTTGTATCAGAATGTGATACTAGGTGGTCCGATAGCGCTAGTATGCAGTTAACTGCCACAGCCATTGGTATGTAATATACAATAGGTAGTAGTACACTCTTGTTAGGTGGAATGGGAGGAGGTACCTTTAGTTGTGATGGAAAATTGTGTCGAAGTATCTCATCTTATCAAAATTTGCATAAGCATACTTTTACTTTATGTTCAGCGATGTGTAAATGACATGAGAAGTATCTTATTATTCTAAATTTGCTTATCAAAATCTGTTAGGTCAAATTTTGACTCCCTTTGGAAGGGGGAATTGTGATGGTCTGCCCATTCACTTTTACTTTTCTTTAACCAGTTTTGCTTTATTTAGGTTATATTTATCATTTTGGGGATTATTTCATTTTTCTGGACTGACTGCAATTTTCATTTCCGAACTGGAGTTGTGCATGCCGAACTTTTGATTGTCAACCTCTTACATCATAGATAGCATGATCGTCCTATTATGCAAATGTCTTTCCCAGCATGCAATAGACAGGAGTCGGACTTGTACGCATGTTATAACTAAGTGACGTTAGGTGACAGAGTTAGAAAGAGAGTTAGTAGAGTGGTGATGTTGGGTCACAGAGTAGAGTTGTAATATTGTAGTGGAGAGGTAGATTTTGTGTAGTGAGTAGCAGAGATGTAGGAGTCAGAAGTATTGTGAGAAGTAGGAGATTTAGATAGATATGAGTTGTTAGTACTCCAACTTTGGTATTGTATTTGGTGAGTCTTTTGAATTTTTTGGAAATAAACTTTGTTTTAGAAACTTTTGAATTTTTGCTATTTTTCTCTTGAGCAATGTTAATTGATTTTTGATTATATTAAACTTTAATTAAACTTGACAATTGTTTTCGAATTCTTACTCGACAAGTAATGCTTGATAAATACATAACAAACCCTATTTCAACTTTGTTTGGCAGGTTATTATTGCCTGGCGTCTGATATAACTGTCCAGAATTTGAATAAATTTGAATCAGACAAAAGGTTCAGCTTTAAAAGTTAATAATTTTGGAACATTGCAACATCATTAAATAAATTCATCTTATTATGCTCCTAAACCCATTCCGACTTTCACGATGTATTGTATTTACCTTAAGGACATCATTTTCATATAACTGACATGATCACATGATGAACATTCAACAACTTCTGTGCTAATTATCAGTGGAAAAAGTATATATATATTTGTTCATTTAAGATAACATACAGAATATAAGGAATACAAAACCAAATTTTGCTTGTATACTTACACCAATGAAGCATACAGGTATGTTAGTATCCCACTTGAAGTAATCACTGTTATCGAAAGGGAGTCCATTAATGGTTTTGAATGACTTTGCAATAGACACCTAGGAAGACACAAAATTGCATATATACACATCACTGTTCATAATTGATATTCTATACTTTATTAAACATTTAAAACAGAGTGATATATTTAAGAACAGTGCAATTTTTATTCATTCATCTATCCATTCTTTCCTTCATTCATTAATTCATTCATCCATACACACACACACACAGATATATAAACAGACTGTGATGGTTCACCCATTCACTTTTATTTAACCAGTTTTACTTATTTACATTATAACAATCATTCTGAGGGCCTTATATTTCAGCTGAATCATTTCTTCTTGTCAGTTCTACACGAGGAGTTGCGCATGTGCAACTCTGATTTTTGATTGACAGTCACTAATTGCATCGTGGAAGGACACGCCCCTCTTGTGTCATAGCTAGCACATCATCATCATCATCATCCTCAAGCAGCCATGGGCTACGGAGGTCCAACCAGACCGCGCAGTTTAATTCTCCAAGCATATCTGTCCTGAGCTACATCTGCTGCACCGGCCACTGTACACCAATTCTAACAAGGTCCTGTTTGACATTGTCTGCCCACCGCATCCTAGGTCTCCCCCTCCTTCTGAGGCCTCTAGGCACACTGTTCATAACCCTATTCGCCAATCTATAATTATTCATACGGGCAACATGGCCAAACCAGCGGAGTCTCTCTCTGCACAATATGCTGCTTAAAGGAGGTTGCAGACTCCTTTGCCTAACCTCATCATTAGTTACAAAGTTAAACCACCTAATACCCAAGATACTGCGTAAGCATCTAGAATCAAAAGCATCTAGTTTCCTGTTATCTTGCTTACACAGCGTCCAAGTTTCACTACCATAACTAACCCTAGAAAGAACCAAACTATTATACAGTCTAATTTTAGTCTTTAGGTGTATACGCCTATTTCTCCACAATCTCCATAGATTCTTAAAAGTCCTGGCAGCAATACCTATTCGTCTGTTAATCTCATGCCGCACATCACCAGTATCAGTTACGCAGCTCCCAAGGTAATTAAACTGTGACACCTGCTCAAGACTGCAACCATTCAGATTAATTGAATCACAGCCTACCTGACCAATTTTCATCACTTTAGTTTTCTCTCTGTTTATAACCAAACCTACTCTACTACCAGTCTCATCAACAGTTCGAATGAAAGAGTTCATCTCATCAACATCATTTGCCAAAAGGGCTAAATCATCAGCATAATCTAAATCAGAAATTTTCGTATCTCCAGCCCATTTAAGGCCAAAATCTTTCTCTTGAAGTGAATTTCGCATAACATAATCAACAACCAAACTAAAGAGAAAAGGAGACAAAATGCACCCTTGTCGAACACCAGAAGTAATGCTAAACCAATTGCTACAAGACTTACCAACTCTCACACATGACTCAGTGTTATTATAGAGAGCTTTCATTATGTTAACTAACTTGTCTGGTATACCATATGATTTCACAATCAACCACAAATTATGACGATCAACAGAGTCGAAAGCCTTTTTGAAATCAACAAAGCTAGCAACCAAAGGTTTCTGAAACTCTAAACATTTCTCAAGAATCTGCCTAAGTGAAAATATCTGATCTACACATCCCCTACCACTTCTGAATCCACATTGCTCATTACGCAATTGCCTGTCAACCAGATTCTTAATTCTATTAAGCACAATCATGGAAAGAACTTTACCTGGAACGGAGAGTAGGCTGATACCCCTATAGTTATCACAAGAACTGCGATCACCTTTTTTGAAAATAGGGATAATAATAGCTCTGGTAAAATCTTTAGGAACCATGCCTTTATCATAAAAGTTATTCAAAATTTCAGTCATCCAAATGGTAACTGAAACATTCCCAGCTCTAAGCATTTCCGTAGTAATTTCATCCACCCCTGGGGATTTATGAAGTTTAAGTTTAGAAATAGCCAAACTAACTTCAGATTGTGTTATAGGGCCAACATTAAAGCCAACAATGCATCTATCATCATTGCAAACAATGGGAGTAGAACTAACCACATTGTTTAGAACATCACTGAAATGCTCAGCCCACCTAGCCATGACAGAATCCTCACCTTCTATAACCTTGCCTTGTTTATCCTTCAATCCCTGTATACCTGTTCGTTTTCTACCACACAAAACATTAACTATCTGGTACAGCTCTCTGCTGTTGTGCTGTCTAACTGCTTCCTCAGCTTTGTCAGCAAGGCCATCAAGCCAAAGATTCTTATCAGTAGCTAACTGATCCTTTACACGTTTATTAAGTTCTTTGTAATGCTTCTATTAGGACTAGTAGGGTACTGATTAAGGACATTCCTGCAGTTCCTTCTTTCTGAAATAAGCTCAAGTGCCTTATCACTCAAATAATTCTGTCCCCTCTGCTCCTTTTTTCCTAAAAGAGTACTGTTAGTTTCCAAAAAAGCCTGTTTAAAATGGCCCCATTCTTCCTCAACTTCAGTATTAAGCAAACCATGACTGTCATAATGACTAAGTAACCTATCATGGTAAGCTTTAGCTATAACTGGGTCTTTCAGAGCTTCAGTATTAAAGGTAAATTTTTTAACCCTAGCACAACACTTTTTAAGTTTAAGTTGCAAGACACTTTTAACAAGGTAATGGTCAGATCCAATTTCAGCTCCCCTATATACCCTGGTATTTCTAACAGAACTAGCCCATTTGCTGTTAATTAATATATAATCGATCATATTCTTATGCAGCCCATCAGGTGAAACCCATGTGTATTCAGTCATCATATTATGCAAATGTGACTTTCCCAGCATGCAACACACACACATATAAGTTGCATGCTACATGTACAGTAAGTGATGTTAGGTCACGGAGTCAGTGTTAGAGCTAGCAGACAGTGTTGTGTTGAGCAGAGTATCTTTGTAGAAGTGGTGAGTCTAGATTTTTAAATTCATTGTGGTGTGGTTTTTCATTGTGGTGAGTCTAGATTTTTAAAATAAAATTTATTTGTTTTATGAAATAGTTTTTGACTCTTATTTTTTCTCTTGAGCAGAGTTCGTTAATATTTTGACTATAATTAACTTTAATGATTGACAATCTTGATTTAAGTTCTTTTCTGAAACATAATGCTAATCATACTAAGAAAAGAACCATCATTTAAATTTTTGGCAAGATTAATTAATTGCCTAGCACCTGATAAGCTATCCAGTATTAAAAATATATTTTGGAGCATTTACAAGACATGATCCTGAAGAAGTCATAAACTACATGTTGAATCAGAATGTGCAAGTTAGTTCTCAAAACACATCTAACCTAAACATGTGCTTCATTTGGACACTGCAGACAATTCTAATAAAATCCTGTTTAACATTGTATACTACCTATCTCTCACTCAAAGTATATCCCTTTAGGAATACTGCTCATAACTATTCCTTAATTTCCATTTTGCAATGAGAAACAAAGCCAATCCAATCTCTCCCTATATAAGATACCACCTGAAGGTGGTTGAAAACACCATCCCACCCATTATTTACAAAATCAAATCACTTACTACAAGGGATTATAGGAAAGTATTCTACTTAGATGTAGTTCAGATAGAACTATTTTTTTCACTGTTTTCCAGTGTGGTTCTCCTTAAGCTAAATTTCCCATTCTCCAGCTCAAAATGCTATTAGCACAGCCCAAATGACATCTTTGGTGTAGATGTTGTTTTATCTTTAGAACAATCCCCCACTAGCTGGCTGAGAGCTCCAGTGAATTATTTTTTAAACATCCTACCATCTGTTTCTGAATAAAATGAAGTCAGGTGCCAAGGAAACTTTTTTTATTGGAGGTTTTCAGTGAATTGCACAAAAATACTGCCATATACGTTTCTGCATCATTTTAGTATATTTTGTGATTAAAAAACTATTTTAATGATTCTAAATTATTTTTATCTACTATTGGATATCTTTTACAAATGGTGTATGAAGAGAAAAATAAAAATCGACATTTCTTTGATCATGTGATTGGCAATGTCACAGGAGCGTGATATTAATTGGCAAACATCTGGTTTGATTTCAAACTAAGTACAAATGTTTGGCTTAGTGCACATTACACTGTTCATATAAGATATTTCATAAAGTGTTTTTATGCATTCTTTTGTTGATGAAATATAGTTTAAGAAATAGTGATGGACAATAACTTTATCTCATGGATATTAATCATATGGATATTAGTGAACAGGGAAATCATGAGTTTTATCTATATTATGTCATTAACTCTGAGTGATTCAGATGAATTCTGATTTCTCAGATTCTGAATGGGGATATCAATTTAAACTATTTCTAGAATTATTTATATTGTTCTCAAATATATATTGCAATTAGAAATAATAATTATTTGAAGCTTGACTAATAATTAAATCATTATCAGTCCCAAAAAATAATTAGCCAGGCAATGCACACACTACTGATAGTCTTTAGTGTTTTTATTTTGCTCAGATAGGGGTGCTGTATTTTATAACTGAAGCACATAACATCTTAATAAATAAATAATTGCATCTTAAATAATCTAAACAAAATAGATAATTCAGAAATAATCCAAGTACAGTGAACCCTTGCTTCAATGGACTAATAGGGGGAAGAGATGGCCATTAATGCCAAGTCTGTTAAAACTGAAAGTTTATATAACAATGAAGAGAGTACCTGACCATATCTTGTAATAACTAATGCAATACATTAGGAACACCATTAAACAGACTAATATATGTATCAAATATCTGCAATAGCAATAAGAGAAAAACTAAAATAAACAATACTGTATATTTTATGAAGCTTTTATCTTGAATCTGAGGAGCTATCCATGCTCCCATAGCCCCTTATTAGTAGAGGGCTGTGTGAGGAGCTAGAATTCTGTTGCCTCTTACTAGTAGAATGTTGTGGTTAGGAAAATTTGGGAGGAGTAATATAGGTTTGAAAAAATTTTAGAGTAAATTGAGACTTTTACAGAAAAAATGCAGATCAAACTAGTTTGGTACAGTATAGATAGATGCTGACCATAGAATTGAGGTTTTACTCTAAATAAAAAAAAGTGCTTCAAAAACAATCAAACTGAGAGAATTAAAAAAAAATACATTATGCAAAGTAATGTATGTAGTTCTGTCAAAATAAATGTTTTCTCAGCATAACTATAAACTAGGTATTTACTAGACTACATCTACATGATTTTCACAGATGGAAAGGAGAAAAATCCATTCTGTTTTGCTGCAAAACAATGGATTTTTGTGTTAAGGGGGAGGGGGAAGCGTGATTTCAAAGCTCAAAATTTAAGTGATCTAATACTTAATGTTCATTAAAAATAATCCCGTTTAAAATATTAGTGAAGGTTGGGCAACTGCATTTTTTATTGTCCTCCCTGAGGATGGTTATAATTATTACATCTTTTTAATTTGCATTCTATAGTTCAGCTTATATTTAATTTTAGTAAAATATGTCAGCTTATATTTAATTTTAGTAAAATATATGTGCATTTTAAGAAATTTGAATAAAATTATTTCTATTTTTAACTAATTTTGAATGTTTCTGAAAGTCAAGGTTTTGATATACAATGCTCAAAGTGGAAATCACAATATCAAGAAGGAATAGAAGTAGAGATATGTAAATTGCAGGAGGCAATTGGCCATCAGAGATATGCAAATGATCAATGTTCCATGGCAAATGGACATGTGACACCCAGCCGAGCTGTGGAAAAATACTGGGTGCCATGCTTTAAAAACGTTCGGAACATGCCTTGGAGATGCTGGCAGAACCCTTATGTGCAATTGATGCCTTCTGAGAGAGAAAGAATCATCGATTTGCAAGAGCTTTCGGTTGGGTTGTTTTACCTCTGAGCGGCACTTTTTTGCATACCATGGGCTAAATGGCCAGGTCACTGGGACCCCAAAGGCTCAGAGAAGGTTGGGGGAAAGGACCCACTGGAACAGCTGTTGGGAGACAGATGGTAGCCTCCCATCAAGGCCATCCAGCGTGTTCTTTAATGTGCACAGGGTATGGCTCTCCCGCACACGGGGCCACGGCTTAACGTCCCATCCGATAGACAGCGGCCTTTCCAAGCCCATCAGTGTTCCCTACTGACCGTGGGAAGGGCGGGGAATTTTGCGGAGATAAATCTCAACGCTGACCCAGCTGGAACTCGAACCTGGGAACTACAGACTACGAGCCTGGCGCGCTACCAACTGAGCAACGCCTGCCCCTGATTTGCAAGAGCCTTCAAGCAATTGCCACACACAGGGGGAACAATGTGAGCAGTGTTGCATGCAATATCATATAGCATCAAATTACATGAAGGGCAGGTACAGGACAGCATGTCGTACCACAGAACATGAAGATTGCATGCTCCATAAGAGGGCCATTTGCAACCTTTTCAACACAGCGACTGTGCTGCAGAGTGATTTGCAGACTGTTATGGGTAGTGTGGTCTCCATGAAAACCATTAGACAATGTTTGCCTGATGCAAGAATGAGAGTGAGACATCCAGTCTGGCATCTGTCATTGCAGTGACATCATTGGTTATGCTGTCTCCACCGGTGTTGAGCGAGGCAACATTGGACTACAGAATACAGTGTTGTTCTCAGATGAGTTCCAATTCTGTTTCAGCATGCCAGATAGTAGTTGTTTGTCTGCATGGCATCAGCAGCGTCAACAATATGAGGAAGCCTATCCCATTAGCTATCATATAGCTCCCTACCATGGTACAATAGTATTGGGTGGCTGGACACCTCTGCTCCATGTTTCTGGTGTGCTAATCTGCTGAATTTGGTGAGATGTTACATCAATGACATTGTTAATCCTCCGGCATGACCCTTCCTTACTACCATGCCTGGACTGATTCTACAGTAGGACAATGCCACCCCACACACTGCATGTGCAATGATGGACAGGGAATGAAATTCCATGACTCCCCCCCCCCACACACACAAAGGCTCACTATACTGGATAGTATTATATTATACAGAGGGCGCTACATTTGATCCATCTACTGATTAAGAAATCCTTCTATAAAATAATTCCTAAAAGCTGTACAGCAGGGAAAGGACCTGTTATTGTGAGCATGACTTTTAAGGCTGATACTGAGCAATAACTTTTAAGGTTTCATCTGGTTGTATAATCATCGAGGTGCAGTGGGAAGACTTTTGAATTTTGCGCATCACCTAAATATTAGAGCCTAAATTTAAAATGTAAAAATTTCGATCAAATATATATGCCAGCTTTTGGTAAAGTAGAATCCATTTTTGAAATTTGAATTCCAAACTTAATATTTAATACTACA
The DNA here is from genome assembly GCA_038380435.1 of Ryuthela nishihirai. Taxonomy (NCBI): domain Eukaryota; kingdom Metazoa; phylum Arthropoda; class Arachnida; order Araneae; family Heptathelidae; genus Ryuthela; species Ryuthela nishihirai. The sequence continues at coordinate 1,203,615 of JAWZYU010000094.1, forward strand.
CTTTACAATTTAAGTTTCTTTAAAATTAGGAAAGGAGAGGTTGTTAGGAAAGTATGTGAAAAGAGAAGCATTCACAAGGGATGATTGGCTGAGGTCATTTGTAGTGAAGACCACACTGGACCTCGTCAGCTCGGGAAAGGAAAAGACCAATGGATGCGCATGGCCTTCAAGGGGAGTACAACCTGGCTTGGGAGGAGTGAAGCTGTTCAGGGCTCTCATCCCTAACCCCCACCATTAATGAAGGGGATCAGGCCAGCCAAAAGCAGATCAATGGGGATCCAGGCACCTCTGAGTCCTCACTGAAGCATATGTCATGGCTAGTGGTAGGTGCAATGATGGACAGTCTCTAAGGTGTGGACATTCTTCCATAGCCACCATATTCTCCAGATTTGTTGCCCATTGAGCACGTGTGTGACTTTATGGGTTACTGCCTTTGCCAGCTCCCTCTGGAAGTGAATCTGGTACAGTTTCATGCTCAGTTGGAACGCCATACCCCAGTACACCATTAAACATCTGACTGATGGAATGCGAGAAATCTACAGTCTTGTATAACCACCCAAGGTGGCCTACTATGTACTGACAAATCTGCAATAAATGCACATAGCCAGCATTCTCATGTTCCATTTTTTGATCATTCGTATATCTACTCCCATAGCTTCCATCCTGTCAGTTTCGGGCATATACATTATTTCCTTCACAGTGTTGTGATTTCCACTTTGAGCAGTGTATTTGATTGAAACTTTTTAATTTATTTTCTGTCATCACATTAAAAAAAAGAGACTTATTTAAGAAGTTGCTGAGATTTTAATCTGACAACCTATTAAACTGGGTGTTTCATTTCTATATATTTCATCTGTCTTTATCTTTGAACTTAGCAAACAAAACCTATAATGTAAGAACAAAGGTCATACAAAGTAATCAAGTTATGCAGCCCATAAAGCTGATGTTATATCTCAGCTAGGAGGAAAATATTTCAACTTTGCACATTATTACAGCAGTTTAAGGAACTTTAATTGACAGCACATAATTAGCTCATATCTTACTAATGTCAATTGTTTCAGAACAGTCAAAGGGATTTTCTTTTTCGCAATATGTATGTGTTTAGTGCTAGTCACATGTATGCGTTTAGCACTGAATGTTATTTAAGTGCTAGTCACATGTATGTGTTTAGCACTGAATGTTATTTAATGTCTCATTCTTACCTAGACTGACAGAATGCATTTATACAATCATGCCCAAAAATCCTTTATTCATTTTGAAACTTCATACCACTCTTCAAAATATATCTTAAAACACTTTGGAAAAAAATCTGTTTAAATGAAAGTGGTGGTAATTTCAATATATTCCAGAATTCTAATTGTATTTTGCACTTTGTCAAATTGTAATAAATAAAATTTCTAATAGGTTGTGTGACCTATCAATCAATTACTATATATTTCAACCAAGAAATGGGTGGACCACTTTCTTTTTTTGACATTGAAGGCAATTTAGTTGCATCATCCATGTCACTAGAAATAATCAAAAGTAGAAGTGTGCCTGATAGAGGTTATAACATTCAAACCCCTTCTAGAGATCTGAATAATTTATATTGCCTAAAACAATCCCGAAAACCAGAGTTCCTAGTAAAACACTTTGTAACCCAACTCCTAAACTGTAATTTCTAAGCACATCACTGATTGGAAGAGTGGATTTCCTTTTGACTTTTGATAATACAATGTCGATATAATGAATGGCAGAATAATTAAATATTCGGTATAAGGAATTTTTTTTTATCCGGACCAAAAATATCCCAACACAAAATAATACTATCAGCATAACAATACTTTAAAAAAAATGCTATCATATGTATGAGGCAGGCATTTTTTCTGATCTTGCTGCATGGCATAGTTGCTCTTTACATGTGCCTACAAAAGGCTTTGAAGAAAGTGGCATTGCCACATTTTCCTAGCATAAAAGGGGAATTTCAAACATGGAGATCTATGCAGTTCTGATTGTATTGCAAGTAATAGCAGTGTCAGCAGAAAGTTATTTCAAAGCAGTTCCAATACAGGCGTTTTTCTATTTCATTGTTTATTAAAGTTATTTATATATTTGTTTATTAATAATTACAGTTTTAGCTAAGTTCATTAATTAGTTTGGTTATTAGCAGCCATTATGGTGCAATGTCTTTGCTGTTTTATAATGATGTGGAAAGATATGCTGGACAATGTGTTGCAGAGAAATTCATTTAAGAATTCACAGAGAAATGTTAGTTGGAACAGAGAATTATAACAATAACTGACTTTTTTTAAGAAGTAAATCTAAGACAAGGAAAATTTCTTTCATAATGATTATTTTGTAGTAACTATTAGCACTTTTTTGTTATTGCATTTCAGTACAATGAATATATTTTGGTTACCCACTCAATTTCATTATACTGACACATCATTGTAACATACTCACTGTGCCACTAGAAATGACAATATATTACGGATCATTCCTCAAACAGGAGTTATTAGGGTGACAAACTTCTATCCACAACTCCAAAATTGCAATTTTCTGAGAATCCCACTGATTGGAAGAGCAAGTTTAATTCACAGTGGACTCTCAATAATCCTTGTGAACATAATTGCTGTGCTGTTAGAAATACCAATATTTTACTTATCAACAAGTCATATACACACATTGACCATGTCATCTGTTTGAGTGACTTTGTATTATTTCCTGTTAATGAAGCTCTTTAAAATCTATATTATGTAGAGTATCATAATTTTTTTTGAAAATTCTGATTTTATTAACTGAAAACATGATAATAAAAACTGGTGTAAAATATACTGCAAAATAAGTTTAGATCTAAATTTTGATTTTCATATAAAGTATTTAATTAAACAACAACTGTTGTATTTAATTTTGAGTGAGATACATTGGATACTACTAAAATAAAACTAAAAAAAAAATTCAAATAGTTTTTCAGATTATTTATCTATTTCTCCCAATTACTGTGGATAATCAAGTCTACCTACATTTAAAGGTGAGAGCACTACTGGCATCAAACATGAATCATGTTGCCTAAATTAAAATTGCTCCAATAGCATGGCTGAGTGGTTAGCATGCTTGGCTACTGATCTAAGGGACCTAGGTTCGAGCCCTTGGTAAAGGCATGGATGCTTTTGTTTTTCTGCTGAGATCCTGCCATCCTCACAGACCTTCTAAAGTACTATGGTATATAAACTGACAGGCTCCTGATAGACCTCTGTGGGAAGCAGCGGCTTGAGGGGATATTTATTATTTCATTTTATTATTTATGCAAAGGTTACTAAGCAATGGTTTGCAACACAAAAACAGTGAAAGTTGATTTGTAACTGCTCTCAAATTGAAGTTGGTTTTCAGTTGTGTTGCTGTGGTGCATTTGAAAAGTGACTAGGATCATAGTTACAATGATATAGTTCCTGTTTATTTTAAATTTCACTTTCAAGTTTCATTGAATAATATCGATAAAAGTAGCTTAAGATTACTGTTCATAACTTTGCAAAAATAGATACACTTACTTTAATTAAAAAGTACATAGTTCCACAGGGCACATAGAAAGGACACAAAAAACAATAGACAAAATGAAGGGTGGTGGCTGTTTTGTTCAAATCTGGATTGATATCCATTATTATCACTTGAATGAATGGAAACATCGTTAACTGTGGAAGAATAATGTATTTAAAACAAATAAAGTCACAATAAGCAAAATACATTAAAAGTATACAACGATAAAAAAATTTCATATACTTAAAGCTTGCAATATGAACATTTTATTTAAAAAATTCAAAACCAGAAAACATATAAAATATGCTGTTCAAGAACATGGAGATAATTTTTCTGAAGTTCCCTAAGAAACCACTCATTTACTCTTTCCTGACTGATGGTATTTTGGCTTGGGCTATTTAAACTCTGAGTGATGCTTTTTCACACAATGGGCTAAATCATCATGCACCAAAGGTCTCAAGATCTCAGAGTGGGCAGGGAAAAGGATCCTCTAGACACGTTAAGAGACAGATAGAAGCCTCCCATCAAGTGTACCCTTTAATGTGCACAAAGTATGGATCTCCTGCACATGGGACCACATCTTAGCATCCCATCTGATAGATTTTTCTGAACCATTAGTGTCCCCTGAAGCATTTCAAGATTATCAGAGTAAGAATTTCAGATTTTAAAAATATAACAAATTTTCTATTATCCTGCACAGCAACTTAGAATTCCTGTGTCTTGTCTTCTTAAATTTATTATACAGCAGAATGCACTCAAATGTGAAAACACCCACTTTTTTTTTTTAAATTTTCTCACTCATCATTTGTTGCTTTGCCAGTTTGTATTTGTCAAAACAGTTGTTCTACCATATCTTTTGAACATAATCATCATCATCATCATCATCATCCTCAAGCAGCCATGGGCTACGGAGGTCCAACCAGACCGTGCAACTTAGTTCTCCAAGCAAGTCTATCCTGAGCCACATCCACTGCATCCGGCCACTGCACACCAATTCTAACAAGGTCCTGTTTGACATTGTCTGCCCACCGCATCCTAGGTCTCCCCTTCTTTCTGAGGCCTTTAGGCACACTGTTCATAACCCTATTCGCCAATCTATAATTATTCATGCGGGCAACATGGCCAAACCAACGGAGTCTCTCTCTGCACAATATGCTGCTTAAAGGAGGTTGCAAACTCCTTTTCCTAATCTCATCATTAGTTACAAAGTTGAACCACCTAATGCCCAAGATACTGCGTAAGCATCTGGAATCAAAAGCATCTAGTTTCCTGTTATCTTGTTTACAAACTGTCCAAGTTTCACTACCATAACTAACCCTAGAAAGAACCAAACTATTATACAGTCTAATTTTAGTCTTTAGGTGTATACGCCTATTTCTCCACACTCTCCATAGATTCTTAAAAGTCCCAGCAGCAATCCCTATTCGTCTGTTAATCTCATGCCGCACATCACCATTATCTGTTACATAGCTCCCAAGATAATTAAATTGTGACACCTGCTCAAGACTGCAACCATTCAGATTAACTGAATCACAGCCTGCCTGACCAATTTTCATCACTTTAGTTTTCTCTCTGTTTATAACCAAACCTACTCTACTACCAGTCTCATCAACAGCTCGAATGAAAGAGTTCATCTCATCAACATCATTTGCCAAAAGGGCTAAATCATCAGCATAATCTAAATCAGAAATTTTCGTATCTCCAGCCCATTTAAAGCCAAAATCTTTCCCTTGAAGTGAATTTCGCAGAACATAATCAATAACCATGCTAAAGAGAAAAGGAGACAAAATGCACCCTTGTCGAACACCAGAAGTAATGCTAAACCAATTGCTACAAGCCTTACCAACTCTCACACACGACTCAGTGTTATTATAGAGAGCTTTCATAATGTTAACTAACTTGTCTGGTATACCATATGATCTCACAATCAACCACAAATTATGACGATCAACAGAGTCGAAAGCCTTTTTGAAATCAACAAAGCTAGCAACCAAAGGTTTCTGAAACTCTAAACGTTTCTCAAGAATCTGCCTAAGTGAAAATATCTGATCCACACATCCCCTACCACTTCTGAATCCACATTGCTCATCACGCAATTGACTGTCAACCAGATTCTTAATTCTATTAAGCACAATCATGGAAAGAACTTTACCTGGAACAGAGAGTAGGCTGATACCCCTATAGTTATCACAAGAACTGCGATCACCTTTTTTGAAAATAGGGATAACAATAGCTCTGGTAAAATCCTTAGGAACCATGCCTTTATCATAAAAGAGATTCAGAATTTCAGTCATCCAAGTGGTAACCGAAACATTCCCAGCTCTAAGCATTTCGGTAGTAATTTCATCTACCCCTGGGGATTTATGAAGTTTAAGTTTAGAAACAGCCAAAATAACTTCAGATTGTGTTATAGGGCCAACATTAAAGCCACCAATGCATCTATCATCATTGCAAACAATGGGAGTAGAACTAACTACATTGTTTAGAACATCACTGAAATGCTCAGCCCACCTAGCCATGACAGAATCCTCCCCTTCTATAACCTTACCTTGTTTATCCTTCAATCCTTGAATGCCTGTCCGTTTTCTACCACACAAAACATTAACTATCTGGTACAGCTCTCTGCTGTTGTGCTGTCTAACTGCTTCCTCGGCTTTGTCAGTCAAACCATTAAGACAAAGATTCTTATCAGCAGCTAACTGATCCTTTACAAGTTTATTAAGGTCTCTGTAATGCTTTCTATTAGGACTAGTAGGGTATTGATTAAGGGCATTCCTGCAGTTCTTTCTTTCCGAAATAAGCTCAAGTGCCTTATCACTCAGATAATTTTGCCTCTTCTGCTCCTTTTTTCCTAAAAGAGTACTGTTAGTGTCCAAAAAAGCCTGTTTAAAATGATCCCATTCTTCCTCAACTTCAGTAGTAAGCAAACCATGACTGTCATAATGACTAAGTAACCTATCATGGTAAGCTTTGGCTATAACTGGATCTTTCAGAGCTTCAGTATTAAAAGTAAATTTTTTAACCCTAGCACAACACTTTTTAAGTTTAAGTTGCAACACACTTTTAACAAGGTAATGGTCAGATCCAATTTCAGCTCCCCTATATGCCCTGGTATTCCTAACAGAACTAGTCCATTTGCTGTTAATTAATATGTAATCAATCATATTCTTATGCAGCCCATCAGGTGAAACCCATGTGTACTTATGTATGTCGCGGTGTTTGTAATAAGTGTTAGTTATTCTGAATCCATTGAGTTTACTTACCTGTAGGAGACGTTGCCCATTGCTATTGCAGCTACCAATACCAAAAGGGCCTATTACTCTTCCCCAAAGGTCAGAGTCAGTACCAACTTTGGCATTGAAGTCACCAAGAACAAGGGTAATATCTCCTTTCTTGACAGAATTCAAAATATTCTGAAGTTGTTCATAAAACCTATCCTTCTCATCCTCATCGGCATCCTCAGTGGGGGCATAACAGCAGATAACATTCAAGTCTTTAACGCTTGTCTGAAATTTTGCTGTAAGAAACCTTTCATTAATGCACTCATATCCTAGAAGAGCATCGCTAGCGTGTCTGCTGAGAAGCAGACCCACGCCTTGGTGATGCTTTTTGTCGTCCCTCCCTGAAAAGAGAAATTTAAGATTATTTTTAAGAATCTGACCTTTATCTGTCCATCTGGTCTCTTGCAAGCCGAGAATATCTAAATTATAACTGTGGAATTCTTGTGTGAGGACATCAAGAGAAAAAGCTCTGTGCAGAGTCCTCACATTCCAACTACCTATGGAGAGAAAATGGTTAGTGGAATGTTTAAAGAAACTATGTTTATTGAGAGAGGGAATGCCGACAATATCAAACAGCCCCCTAATCGCAGACATGGGGCAAAGACCCGTTCCCCCACTACTAAAGGCTGAAGCCATCTACACTGGAAGACTTCCTCCAATGTAGAATTTGACGATGCCAATAGAAGCAAAGAGTTCAGGTGCCTGCGATGACTTCTGCTCAGGATTATCCACCAGCTGATAAACATATCCTGTGGATCTATTCACTTGGGGCTGTCAACCCACAAACAAAAAGAAAACACAGCGGAAGATTTTCCCTCCACAGAAGCCCACCAGTGCAGCAAAATCAGGATCCATAATCAAGCTCAGAGCCATATATCTGTCCAGTCCAGTAGGTTTATATGGTCAGCACCAGGACCCTGTGTGGTTGACCACTCCTCAGCAGGGTAGTTTGAACATAATGGACAAATTTAATTATTTTTGTATCATACGAAAGCTTGTGACAGGAGTGTCATAAGCTATAAAACGTTTACCCCCAGCTTTCTTCCCATTGATAAAGAGGAAATATGAAAACAATTATTCTGCTTATCTACTTAAGGCAAGGGCTAAAAGTAATGGCTATGAATCTGTGAAAATTTGTGACATAGAGAGTGTTACTGGCTATAAAAAAATCCCCACACTTTCTTTCCCCCATAAGGGCAAAATATGCAGAGGATTGTTTTACTATATCTTTCAAACATGAAGGCTGAACATAACAAAGTGTAGTCAAATGATAGCTTGTGAAGTGGGGAATGCTGTGGGCAATAAAAATATAGCCCTTGCTTTCTCACCTGCTACTCCCAAAAAAGGGAGAATCATGAAAGTCATTCTTCTCCAATATCTTCTGAGATGTGAGGACCAATAATTACAAATTAGGTGTCAAATGAAAGCTCATATGAGGGGGCCATCACAGTCTACTTGGAATTGTACCCCCCCCCCCTCCATCATCCCTCCCAAACTTAAATTTGTGATGTCTCCAATGCCATGGGCTACCTCAAACATGACTCCAAAAAAGAAGGGGAGAAATGACATTGATGTTATGAGCCATATATGAAATGAACACTTCTAAATGTTTTTAGTGAAAAAAAATATCCTTCTATATGGACCATATTAGTCACTGAATTAATATTTATTGCAACTTACCTACTCAACAAGAATGCTGACACTCTGCCTTACTTTGAAATGAATATGAATTCAGTGACTAATTGCACAATCAATATACTTTAGTTTTAATTTTCTACTTTTTAGGTCGCATATGGAAAAATAGACTTTTTTATTTTTTTTAAATATGTTGAAAAGTATTTGTCTGCCATATGTAAATTTGCATTTTGAATATCTTTCTTCAACTACAAAAAGAATGGTACCAGCTTAATAAAATTAATAGTACATGTAAACATAATTTGTGAACATCTCCATTAGATATGAATGCTTTCATTTATTTGTCCAAACTCATGATTTAAAACTTAAAAAAAATTATTACAATATCATTATCATGTTTAAATACAATTAAATGAAATACTAGATTCTTGCACCCTCTTTATGCATAATATAATAAAAATAATAGTACTATCAGTCTGCCTTAAAAAAAAAACACTATTCTTTGGTATTATTGTTGTTTTTGCTGAAAAATTCCAATTCTTTTCATAATTGATATCAATATACCATTATATTCATAATTTTATCACCATCTTGTGACAGATATGATTAAAATTTATAAGAAATTTATACTTATTTGCAGAAATGTACTCTTTCACTACAAGAAAAACATTTCTGCCAGGTATTTTCATTTCTCTTAACCCAATCAAGAAGAGAAAGAACATTATGTCATGTGACACTATCTCATGTAACCATTTCAAGAAAAAAAAAAGTGCTCAGGAAACACATCACAAACTGAGAAACACTTCTGTGAATAACAATAATAAATTTATGCTTCAAATTATTTAACACGATTGCTCTAAAATAGGCATACAATTGAAAAGATAATTTTGTAGCATTTTAAACATATTGAAAATAATAAGCTTATCATATTAATTAGTATTTGCATTGCTTTATTTTTCAGTGAATATCATGAAGCTAATAGTTGATTGATTGTTTGGGTTTATGAGTGTACAAGTAACTAAGACAACAATGTGCCATATAAAAGACACATATCTACAGCAAAGTTAAAAAAGGGACAAAAGACATAAATACATAAAAAAGACTCTGCAAAAAACAAGAATACATAACAATGAAAAACCAAACAAAATATCATGTAGTATAAAATTAATAAGGTAATAAAAAAAAAACAAATGACCAAATAAAATATATCTGAGTATAAGGGGCTTAAAAAGAATATGATTAGAATCAGTAATGGTCATGAGCCAATAGTTGGCCCGAAAATCTTGGTGATAGAGTTTAGTAGACTTAGCAGAAAAAAGACAAAGCTGGCATTAGTTAAACTGGAAGAATACTCTGGCATGTTTCTGGAGAGATGTAGGTTCAAATCCTGTATGCCGCCAAAATTTTTCCGCAAAATATTCATTGATTTATCAATGTCAAAAAGTCAGCAGGTAACACTGCGATTGTCATCTATGCTTAAATCATTAACAAAGCTAAATAGCATGATGAGACTATTATTTATTTCCATCTTACTCAGTGCAATATAAAAGTAATAGTTGCCCCCCCCCCCCCCCAAGATCATAGATGGCGCCAATAGTTGGCCCGAAAATCTGTGATAGAGTTAGTCTTAGCAGAAAAAAGACAGAGCTGCTATTAGTTCAACTGGAAGAATACTCTGGCATGTTCTGGAGAGATGCAGATTCAAATCCCATATGTTGGCAAAATTTTTTCTGCAAAATATTTATTGATTTAGCTCTTTATTTTTTTTATCATTAAATTCGTGTTTTCAATACTTTTTAATTGTTGTGTAAAATGTATATTATCATTATAGCATCATTAGCCAAAAATGATTGTTTGAACTCTTACTATTCTATTATTGGCTGAAATATTCTGTGGCAGCGGGAGGCAGTTCAAATTTTGCTTATATTTCGGCCATTGGACACACATATATCTTACCCTCTTTTCACATCTTTGCCCTATTCTCTCATCTCCAGCCATATAAGTGCTGCAAAAGCAAGTTTGACTTTGCTTGTGGGCTCTTGCTGGAGGCATGGTAGTGCATGAATAATAAAAAGTGAAACTGACGCTGTCAAAATGTATTTAAATAATGAAAAATAAACATAATAATATAATTTTTAATTTTCATAATGGTTTATGATTTTAAAAATATTTTAAAAGTTAAAAAAAAAAAGTGTTTTACTAGGGATAAGCAAGCAGTGCTTTCAATCAGGGATGGAATAAGTAGGCCCTGGGCCATGGGACAGTCTTTTGCTAGCAGTAATTTTGCTTACTACTAAGCTGTTAAAATAATATTGTATTAACTGATTGAAATAATTTTAGACAGTCATAAAAATGAAATATAAATCAGTGGTGAATCCTATCATTGCATCTGAGCAGTGTAATCAGTCAGTGGATTTGTTAAAGGAAGACAGGGTGCCAGCAATCTTGCTGAGTAAGTAGGGTTGGGTTGTTTTACTTCTGAGCTGCACTTTTTTGCACACCATGGGCTAAATGGCCAGGTCACATGGACCCCGAAGGCTCAGAGAAGGTTGGGGGAGGGGATCCACTGGAACAGCTGTTGGGAGACAGATGGTAGCCTCCCATCAAGGCCATCCAGTGTGTTCTTTAACGTGCACAGGGTATGGCTCTCCTGCACACGAGACCATGGCTTAACGTCCCATCCGACGGACGGCGGCCTTTCCAAGCCCATCGGTGTCCCCTACTGACCGTGGGCAGGGTGGGGAATTTTGAGGAGATAAATCTCAACGCTGACCCAGCTGGGACTCGAACCTGGGAACTACAGATTACGAGCCTGGTGCACTACCAACTGAGCCACCCCCGCCCCGCAAATGGTTCCGGTGATGATAGCATGATGTCACACGGAACTGAAAATAGAGGCAGTGTCATAGCAGACAGCAGGTATGTAAGTGGAAGTGAAACAGTGAATGTGTGTTTTAGCTATGCCAAAGGCAATGAACACAAGTGCATTATCAGCAGCTAGCCCATTTGAATGGGGTCATATTGTGGGGATGCATGAGGCAGGTTGGTCTGCTCGTCATATAGCCAATCATCTTCGTCATGCAGTGAGCACTGTAACATGCTGTTTGGAGAAATGGATGATGACAGCTACTGCTTCAAGTCACCACAGCTAAGGTCACTGCAGACATACTACACCACAAGAAGAATGCCTCATCTGTTGACAAGCAACCTTTGACTCCTGTGTGACATCTACAGACTGATAGGAGTTGGAGGTTTTTTTTTGTGACATATGCAATGGTGGTACCTGTGTCGACATGGACAAACCAATGACATTTGAATGAAATTGAATAACATGCATGATATCCTCTGTGCAGGTTTCCTCTGACTGCTAATATTTTCCAGGCATATCACCTGTGGTGCATTGAGAGTGTGCATGGAATGGGAATGGCACCACATAGTCTTCTCAGATGAGTCACACTTCTGTTTGAATGTAAATGATGGTCACATTAGGATTTGGCACTGTCACAGTTGGTCGTAGCAGGATTCAGCATACATTAATGAATAACTGCATACACCAGTCAGCATTCTGGTGTTCGGTGCCATCAGTTATGACCCCAGAACACTTTTAATTTTTGTCCTGGGAACTCTGACAACTCAATGATATTTTGGTGCCCAATTTTCTACCTTTCTGTGGAGCTCTCCTGGTGCCATTTTTCAGCAGGATAATGCATGCCTCCATATGGCATGTGTTGTCCAACAATGTCTACAGGATGACAACACTCTGCCTTGGCCTGCTATGTCCCCAAATTTTTCTCTTCTATAGGGCACACATGGGATGTGTTCAGTGACATCTTCAACAGTGTCTAGCCAGCATACACACAATACCCTATGTCTCCATTTGGAGGAAGAATGGTGGAAACCTATTAGGGACCTGTATGCATCAATGCCTGTGTCTGGCTTCGTGCATCGCTGCCAATGAGGGTCATATCCTGTACTGAAGGCCCATACACATCCTTAATATGCATGCAGGTGATTGTGTGAATAATTATTATTACCTTGTAACATGCCCTACCACTCTGCTCAGATTCACTGAGGTTCCAGGTTTGCTTCATGGTGTTGCAATTTTTGTGTTCATGAGTGTATTTATAAAAGAACAGAGTGAAAGTGAAAACATGTGCATTAAAGTTGATGTTACTTACAGTGACACAAGTTTGCAAGTCCATTAATAGAGGGAATAATTTTCTAGTTTGGTATAATTTCTTTCAAATGGGATCAACAAGTAAAAAATTATATATATATTTTAAATGAAAATTTTCATAATTGATTACAAAAAAAAATGTTAATTTATGTTCAAAACAATGACAACAAAACAACTTTATGCTATGCAACTGACATAATTTTCCAGTAATAAATCAGCACTTTGACGTCGATTCTAATTTTAGAGGAAAAATTGTCTTGAGCCAGGTGGGATACAAACCCACGACCTCTTGACAACAGTCAGGTGCTCTGGACCACTGAGTTACCGGCCACCGATCAAGATCTCTAATTAACGCTATGAACATTCCTATTATGTCACATATAGGTGCTATTCAGGCAATTTTAGCCATAAGAGGCTTTCTATTTGCCATTTAGATGGAAAGCATGTATTACAAGTATGCTAATGATGATAAATAATGAGATAAACTCAACGGTTCAATATTTACTAATAAATCAGCACTTTGATGTCGATTCTACTTTTAGAGGAAAAATTGTCTTGAGCTGGGTGGGATACGAACCCATGATCTCCTGATAACATGTCAGGTACTCTGGACTGCTGAGCTACCGGCTGCCGAGTAAGATCTCCTCTAATTAACGCTATGAACATTCCTTTTATGTCACATATATGCGCTATTCGGCAATTTTAGCCCAAGCGACTTTCTATTTCCCATATAAATGGAAAGCATGTCTTACAAGTATGCCAATGATGATAAATAATGAGATAAACTCGACGGTTCAACATCCACTAATAAATCAGCACTTTGACGTCAATTATAATTTTAGAGGAAAAATTGTCTTGAGCCGGGTGTTATCAGGGGGCATGTGGGTTCGTATCCATGTGACATGTTATCAGGAGGTCGTGGGTTCATATCCCACCCAGCTCAAGACAATTTTTCCTCTAAAATTAGAATCGATGTCAAAGTGCTGATTTATTAGTGGATATTGAACTGTCGAGTTTATCTCATTATTTATCATAATTTTCCAGGTCACTAGAATTTGAAAAGTGAAAATGAAATATTGGTTTCTGACACTCAGAGTATTAATATTCTGCATTACTCTAGATCTGAGAGACTAGAATTGATGGATCAAAATGGTTCTATTTGTGCAGTGATATTAAGCTCTGCTGCTGGGAAATTTGTGTATTGCCACATTGAGAAAATGTGTTCTCTCTTCTAATTACTTCGCTCTGATCCACAGCCAAGGACAGCTGAAGTTTATTTCTCTGCTTTTGATGCAAGTTCCTAAAGCCTGCTAAATATTTTTTCAACAGAAATTTCATGTTTTTGCACTTTGTTGCAATCATGATATCTCAGAAACATCATAACTGTTACAAGAAATTCCCCACTCATCCAAAAAATTATGGAAGAGTGGTGATTCCTTTGCCATGGATATAATTTTGCTATTTAATTTGCTTTGTCAGTTATAAACATTTTTTATTAATATTTTAATATTGGATATATTATTTTTAATAACAACAATGCAGACCAATAATTGGTGCATTTAACTTACCAAAAAGCATATGGTAGGAAGAAAACCTGTAGCAACTGATAATTTGTCAAACATGTGAGTTATGATATAGCATGCTAAAAGAGATGCAGGTGCATATAATACAAATATTATCCATAGAATAGCAATTTCTGTAGGATCTTCAATAAGTTGAATCTTGAGAATAGATACTGCTGCTAGCAGTAATGCCATTGCAAAGATGTATACTATCATATGTGTCAGCAAAACTGTGCCCCAGTATGAAAAGAAATTCAGTCCTGATACTCGAAGCTGATTTTTCACTTTCATCTGCAAAATATAAAAGCAAAACTTTTAATGTTCAGAGATTATATATTCATTGCCAATATTGTATTGCATTATATCCTATATGCTAAATTTAAAAATCTGAGTCATGTAAAAACAATTAGATGCTATGGAGAAGCAAATAGATCACCCAAATATGTGCAATTTGCTTTTTAACCCTCCAGTGTCCATATAGTTATTTTGGTATCGAATTTTTATTGTGTAACCTCTCATATACCAATGGTACTCAGAAGTACCATCTGTTTAGATCGTTTATATTACTTCCATATACACTCATGCACTGATGGTACTTACAAGTTCTATCTGTAATAGTATGGTATTGCCACTATTGGAATTGGAGATGCTCCTAGAATGTTCACTTTTGATCTTCTAAAAACCAATGCAACTATGTTATCAATGTGAATAAATGTATGAAAAAGTTTCAATATTTTGTAAGAAATATCCAATATAAGTTGAAGAGGTATTTTTCGACATATTTAATGAATGTTAAGGAAGATATCACTCTGAAGTTAACATCAATCAATTTTAGAGGAAAAATTGTTTTGAGCCAAGTGGGATATGAACCCATGATCTCCTGATAACATGTCAGGTAATCTGGACCACTGAGCTACCGGCCACCGATCAAGATCTCCTCTAATTGATGCTATGAACTTTCTACTAGCAGTACACAATTCTCCATGTCTCATGCAAATATTTGTCCCAGCTGCTCTGTCTCAAGAAACAATGACAATCATGTCATGAAGATGGTAAGTACATTCTGAGTGTACAATTGTTTAAATTGAAGAGCTATTTTTTCGACATATTTAATGAATGTTAAGGAAGATATCACTCTGAAGTTGATCAATTTTAATGAATGTCGATTATTTTTAGAGGAAAAATTGTCTTGAGCCGGGTGGGATATGAACCCATGACCTACTGATAACATGTCGGGTACGCTGGACCACTGAGCTACCGGCAGCTGATCAATAATCCCCTCTAATTAATAAAATAATTAAAGAGCACCTGACATGTTATCAGGAGGCCATGGGTTCGTATCCAATCTGGTTCAAGACAATTTTTCCTTTAAAAATGAACTACGCCCACATGGATGACTGAAATTTTAAATATTGTCTGCAATAAAAGCATTGTTCCTAAAGATTTTACCAGAGCTATTATTATTCCTAATTTTTAAAAAGGTGATTGCAGTTCTTGTGATAACTATAGAGGTATCAGCCTACTTTCTGTCCCAGGTAAAGTTCTTTATATGATTGTGCTCAACAGAATTAAGAATCTGGTTGACAGGCAATTGCATGATGAGTAGTGTGGATTCAGAAGTGGTAGAGAATGTGTAGATCAGATTTTTTCACTTAGATAGATTCTTGAGAAATGTTTAGAGTTTCAGACACCTTTGGCTATTAGCTTTGTTGATTTCAAAAAGGCTTTTGACTCTGTTGATCATCATAATTTATGGTTGATTGCGAGATCGTATGGCACACCAGACAAGTTAGTTAACATAATGAAAGCTCTCTATAAAAACACCGAGTCCTGTGAGAGTTTAGTAAAGCTTGTAGTAATTGGTTTTAGCACTGCTTCTGGTATTCAACAAGGGCACATTTTGTCTCCTTTTCTCTTTGGTTATTGATTATGTTATGCAAAATTCACTGGAAGGAAAAGATTTTGGCCTTAAATTGTCTCAAGATACAAAAATTTCTGATCTAGATTATGCTGATGATTTAGGTCTTTTGGCAAATGACATTGATGAGATGAACTCTTTCATTCGAGCTGTTGATGAGACAGGCAGCAGAGTAGGTTTGGTGATAAAGAGTGGGAAAACTAAAATGATGAAAATTGGTCAGGCAGGCTGTGATTCATTAATCTGAATAGTTCCACTCTTGAGTAGGTGTCTCAGTTTAATTATTTTGGGAGATTGGATTGTTTTGGATTGTTTTACCTCTGAGCAGCACTTTTTTGCACACCATGGGCTAAATGGCCAGGCCACAAGGACCCCGAAGGCTCAGAGAAGGTTGGGGGAGGGGACCCATTGGAACAGCTGTTGGGAGACAGATGGTAGCCTCCTGTCAAGGCCATCCAGTGTGTTCTTTAACGTGCACAGGGTATGGCTCTCCAGCACATGGGGCCATGGCTTAACGTCCCATCCGACAGACGGCAGCCTTTTCAAGTCCATCGGTATCCGCTACTGACCGTGGGCAGGGCGGGGAAATTTTGCGGAGATAAATCTCAACGCTGACCCAGTTGGGACTCGAACCTGGGAACTACAGATTACGAGCCTGGCGCGCTACCGACTGAGCCACCCCTGCCCCTATTTTGGGAGATAGACAGATACTGGTGATCTGTGGCATGAGCTTAACAGACAACCAAATTGTTGATCCCCACAAATTATGGTGATCAACAGAATAAAAAGTATTTTTGAAATGAACAAGGCTAATAATCAAAGATTTCTGAAATTCTAAACATTTCTCAAGAATCGGCCTAAGTGAAAAAATCTGATCTATACATCCACTACCACTTCTGAATCCACACTGCTCATTATGCAATTGTCCATCAACCAGATTCTTAATTCTAGTGATCACTTAGTTTTATCAGCAAGCACAATCATGCAAAGAACTTTACCTGGAATAGAAAGTAGGCTGATACCCCTATAGTTATCACAAGGACTGCAATCACCTTTTTTAAAAATAGCGATAATAATAGATCTGGTAAAATCTTTAGAAACAATGCCTTTATCTTAAACGATATTCAAAATTTCAGTCATCAAACTGAAACATTCCAAGCTCTAAGCATTTCAATAGTAATTTCATCTACCCCTGGGGATTTACTATGTAGTTTAAGTTTAGAAATAACCAAAATCACAATTACAAACGATGTGAATCGAACTAACCACATTGTTTAGAACATCACTGAAATCTTCAGACCACCTAGCCATGACAGAATCCTCACCTTCTATAATCTTATCTTGTTTATCCCCTGTATATCTGACTGTTTTTTACCACACAAAACATTAATTATCTAGTACAATTGTCTGCTGTTGTGCTGTCTAAGTGCTTCCTTGGCTTTATCAGCAAAGCCATCAAGCCAAATATTCTTATCAGCTTGTGATTTAAACATAAATGACAATCATAGTGTTACCCATTGACTTTTTTAACATCTATAAATCAATAAATATTTTGTGGAAAAAATTTCGCTGACATACGGCACATGAAATTTTTTCCACAAAATATTTATTGATTTATAGATATTAAAAAGTCAACAGGTAACACTGTGATTGTCATTATGTTTAAATCATTAATAATGCTAAATAGCATGAATAGACTTTATTATTTATTTCCATCTTACTCAGTGCAATATATATAAAAAAAAGTTGCCACCGGAGATCATAGATGGCGCCAACAGTTCGCGCAAAAATCTCAGTAAGAGTTTAAAGTCTTATATTAGTGGAAAAAAGACAGAGCTGGCTATAGTTCAATGGTAGAATACTCTGGCATGTTTCTGGATGTGGGTTCAAGCCCCACATGTCCGCAAATTTTTTTCCACAAAATATTTATTGATTTATAGACATTAAAAAGTCAACAGGTAACACTGTGATTGTCACTTATGTTTAAACAATATAATTAATTTACATAAGGAAATTATCTATAATACTGACATCATATCACTCACATCTTCATGGAGCCTAACTCTCATGAGGGCAGGCCGCACAGGGCTCACAACACTGCCAGAAGGTCACGGCTACTTAAGCTGTCAGCAGCTCTCGCTGCTTTTCCAGTTGAAGCCTGTAGGTGTCAGGGTGAAATGCATCACATGCAATCTGATGGCTTCTGGCTGGATGAATTCATGATTTTTTTCTTTTTGTTTTTATACCTGTGAGTGCTGCAATAGTCATACTACAATTTAAACTTTTTTATTGAGAAAGTACAATAAATAGTTTTGAAATAGTAGAAGTTATATTCTAAGTGCACTATAAGTTCATGGAGAAATATGATCAGCTGCACTGATATAAGGATTATCATCTCAATACATTGAGTAAAAAAAGGACTGGTTGACCGTTGTATAGCATCAATAGTGATTGCACCAGCCTTCAAGGAACATCAAGAAATAACACAGATGTCAAATACAGTTGACTTCAGTGAATTTAAAATCAGGACTTTATGACAGCATAGAACAAGATGAAATATGTCAACATCAAGTGCCAACAGAACTTTTATCACCTATCATCTAGAAGAATGTAAAATAACTTATATAGATGAAAATAACATCAAATGGTAATAATATCCTATGCACTTTTAATTTTTTCTATATTAGATAAGATTTATTTTTATTTTATTTGATAAAATGTCAGTTATTCAAAAAAAAAATAATAAATAAATAAATACCCCCTCAAGCAGCTACTTGCCACAGAGGTCTGACAGGAGCCTATCGGTTCATATGCCATAGTAGAAGGTCTGAGAGGGTGGCAGGCCCTCAACAGAAAAACGACACAAACAGCCATGCCTTACCCGGGGCTCAAACCCAGGTCCCTTATATCAGTAGCCAAGTGCGCTAACCACTCGGCCATGGGATGGCTAAAAAGGCAGTATTGTATTAAACATAATGAATTGACTATTGTATCGAGGGAGCACTCAATCTTAATAGTAAGATCATGAATACAAAGATTTTAAGATTACTGTGATTCAAATACATTTTTATTTTAATCACAGTAATTTATTTCAATTTAAATTTCTGCTGTTTTATAATTCAGAATGAAATTCTCTTTTATTTGGTATGTAACATGACCTATATATATATATATCTTAGTCACTGCAAGATAAAGTTCTAAAGTTCAGTTATTTTTCTGCTGAAAAAAATAAAAATTTATCTTGTTGGACATCACCAGTGTTAAACAGCTCCAGAGAAAATTAAACTGAGACACTTGCTCAAAAACACAACTGAAGCATCATCTGCCAGGCCAATTTTCAGCATTTTAGTTTTCTCTCCGTTTATCACCAAATCTACTCTATTATAGAGGATGTTCAAAATGTTCTTGACATGTGTCTGTAGATTTGCACTCGTTCCTCTGAAGTTAGTTAGCTATGACTTGTTTGAAACCTTGTCACTATGCATTACAAACAAAGGCTATATCATCATTTCTCTCTTCACTGGTGAAGTGTAAAAAGTTGTCTGTGAAATCTGTGCATTGTTATTATGAAGCCTACTAAATTTTACATTTTCCCTAGTATGCAGCTTGGGATGATGTGAAAAAAAATCGTGCCAATTTATTACAAGAATATGGGGATCATGGCTGTTTATATGGCACTGTTATGGGATGGATGAGCAAATTCAGAAAAAGATGGCAGAGCTTCGAAGATCTCCCTCATGCAGGAAGACAAGGAGACTTAACGAGAGAAATATCACTGCTGTTCATGAACTCATTAAGGATTTTGGGCCGTTTTATATCTGAGAGGCACTTTTTTGCACACAATGGGCTAAATGGCCAGATCACAAGGATCCAGAAGGCTCAGAGAAGGTTGGGGCACGTGACCAACTGGAACAGCTGCTGGGAGGCAGATGGTAGCCTGTCAAGGCCATCCAGGGTGTTCTTTAACATGCACAGGGTATGGCTTTTCCACACAAGGAACCATGGCTTAATGTCCCATCCGATGGATGGTGGCCTTTCCAAGCCCATCAGTTCTCCTACTGACCGTGGGCAGAAAGGAGAGTTTTGTGGAGATAAATCTCAAAGCTGACCCAGCTGGGACTTGAACCTGGAAACTGCAGATTATGAGACTGGCATGCTACTGACTGAGCCATCCTCGCCCCTACTCATTAAGGAAAATCCACACATCACTGTTCAGGCATAAGTTTAGATGTCAATGTGGAAACTGTTATTCATAAACATTTAAAGTTTTGAAATATCTGTGACAAATGGAAACCACACAAACTGACATAGAAGTAAAAATTGGCTAGAGTTGACTCGTAGAAAGAGACCTAGTGACCCCAAACATTGTCACAGATGATGAAAGTGTTACGAGATAAATTTCAACACTGGCCCAGCTGGGATTCAAACCTGAGAACTGCAGATTATGAGCCTGGCATGCTACTGACTGAGCCATCCACACCATCATAATAACTATTTAGTGTGCCATACAGTTTCATATAACAACAATAAATTTTGATGATCAACAGACCTAAAAGTCATTTTGAAATCTATGAAATCAGTAACTACATGTTTCTGAAACTCTAAACATTTCTCAAGAATGTGCCTAAGTAAAAAAAAAATTATCTATACATTCCCTGCCACTTTTGAATCCACACTGCTCATCATGCAACTGCCAATCAATGAAATTTTTCAATCTATTAAGCACAAAAATGAAAAGTACTTTATCTGGAACAGAAAACAGACTGATCCTATAATTATCAGAAGAACTGCAGTAATCTTTTTTTAAAAATAGGGATAATAACAGCTCTAGTAAAATACAATAGAACAACATCTTTATCAAAAAAAAAAATCAATATTTCAGTTAGCCACATGACAACACAAATGTGCAGAGCTCTAAGAATTTTAGTAGTAATTTCATCTACCCTTAGGATTTATGAGTTTTAATTTTGAGATTGCTGAAGTAACTTCAGGATGTGATATGAGTCATATTTAAAGACAGTAATGTATCTATCCTCATTACAAACAATGGGAGTAAAACTAACCACACTGTTTAGAATATCTTGGAAATGCTCAGCTCTCCCAGCAATGACAGAATCCTCACCTTCAATGACCTTACCATGTTTATCATTCAGTCCATGTAAGCCAGCCCATTTCTTCCCACATAAAACGTTAACTATATGGTATGACTGTCTGCTATTGTGCTGTCTAATTAGGTCTAGTAGAGTATTTACTCATATTATTCCTGTAAGTTTTCAGTAATTTTATATCCTGTAATTTTCCTTTCATAAAATAAGTTACATAGCCTTATCACTCAAATGGTTTTGTCTCCTCTGCTTTTTTCTTTTATTACAAAGAGCACTATTAATTTCAAGAAATGCCTGTTTAAACTGATCGCATTAATTTTCAACTTCAATACTAGTCAAATCACAATTGTCATAATGAGTAAGTAGCCCACCATACAGAAGGTATGCTTTGGCTATATCATGATCTTTCAGAGCTTCAATGTAAAAGGTAATTCTTCTAAACTTAAGACAATTTTTTTGCAAACTTCAGTTGTAAGACACCTTTGACCAGTAATGCTCAGACCCAATTTTGACTCTCCTATATGATCTGGCATTCCTAACAGAACTATACCATTTGCTGTTAATTAATACATAATCAATCATATTCCTATGCAACACATCAGATGAAACACACAAGTATTTAAAAATGTTCCAGTGTTTGTAGTTTGTGTTATGCTCAAACCATTCGGTTTACTTATCTGTAGGAAATGTTCTCCATTTCCACTGCAGATGCCAAAAAGACCTATCACCACTGCCCAAAGGTAAAAGTCAGTATCATCTTTAGCATTGAAATCACCTAACACAAGAGAGATACACTGAAGAGCCAAAACATTATAACCAGCACGCCTTTATGCAGATCGAAGCAGCTGCAGGTAAATGACTGTGCATGTGAAAGTCATGAAATGTATAACACTTGATACTGAGCTCTGTTATTCAGTGTTATTCTTGTTCTTCAGATGGGAAAGGCAGTGGACTTAAGTGAGTTTGAGAAAGGCCAAATTGTAATGGCCAGAAGACTGAGTCAGAGCGTTTCTGAGATGGCAAGGCTTGTGGGGTGCTTATGATCAGCTGTGGTTAGTACCTTCAAAAAGTGCTCCGAGGAGGGAAAAACCACAAACTGCTGGCAAGGTGTGGGCCGACCATGGCTCATTGATGCTAGAGGGGAGTGAAGGCTATTCTGTATGAGCCAACAGAAGGGATACTGTGGCACAACTCGCCCGTGATTTGAATGCTGGTGATGGGAGTAATGTGTCATAACACACAGTACATCGAACCCTGCTAAAAATGGGGATTGTAGCTGCAGGCTACTCAGAGTGCCCATTTTAACCTTGGTTCACAGTTGAAAGTATCTACAATGGGCACGCAAGCATTAAAACTGGATCTTGAATGATTGGAAGAATTTAATCTGATCCAATGAATATTGTTTCTTGTTGCACCATGTGGATGACTGCTGCGTGTGCATCGTTTGCCTGGACAAGTGTTGGCACAGGATTCACTGTGGGATGAAAACAAGCCAGTGGAGGAAGTGTAATGCTTTGGGCAATGTTCTGCTGGGAAACCCTGGGTCCAGTCATTCATGTGCTTAAATATGATTGAATGATGCCATCCGACATTCCATTATACAGGTCAGTACTATATCATATGGATGGCACCAAAAGCCACCTTCGTGTGCTGGTTGAGGCCTATCGGAATGCTTACATTGTGGCTGTGAAGCAGCTGAGAGAGTACCTATTGTCTGCATTACTTTATCGGACCTGTTCCTGTTTATTCATATCTCTAATTTGGTACTTTCGAATTTTGAGCCTTTTGTGCTGGTTGATGTCTATCTGAATGCTGACATTAAGGCTGCAGACAGCTGGGAGAATACCTATTGTCTATATTAGATTAATATTATCAAAATCAATTAGTTAATTCATATCTCTGATTATGAAACTTCGAAATTTGAACCATGCCAATGATTTATTACCAATATGGTTAGGTAGCATTATGGTCTAATTTTACTGCAACTCTGTACAAGAATGTGTCGAAAGTCTACCATTTTTAAGGGTAAATTTGAGCTCTTTTAAATTTTTAATAACTTGATATTCACTATAATTCTTTTTAAAATTCACTTATAAATTCTTAAATTTACATGATATTCACTACTTAAATATCAGTTATTTGGGACAGATGTCCAAGTTCGAAGCTCTCGTAGTTTTGTGGATGGTTGGGTGAGGGGACCCACTGGACAGCTGTTGGGAAAAGGGTGTCAGCCTCCCGTCAAGTCCATCCGTGTTCTTTAACGTGCGTGGGTGTGTCTCTCCCACACACGGGACCATGGCTTAACGTCCCATCCGACGGATGGAGTCATTCATGCGTAGGAAACTATGACGTCTACCACTTACCTAAACATCATTGCAAACCAGCACATCCTTTCATGGCAATGGTATTCCCCTCTAGTAGTGCTTTCTTTCAGAAGGATAATGCACCCTGCCACACTGCCCGGATCGTTTGAGAATGGTTTGCAGAACAAGAAGACTTCCAGGTATTGCCCTGGCCTCCAAATTCCCCAGACATCAATTCAATCGAGCATCTGTGGTTTGCGTTATGGTACCTGTATATACCTGATCTGCAATGGCTCAACCATGTAACTTACAAGAGTTAAAGGATCTGCTGGTAACGTGTTGGTACCAGATACCACAAGACACCTTGTAGTGTCCATGCCTTGCTGGGTAAGAACTGGATTTGCTGGTAATGTGTTGGTACCAGATACCTTATGAAATCTTGTAGCATCCATGCAGGTAAAGAGCTATTTGTTTACGGGTAGGAGCTGTTTTAGCAGCACGTGGAGGACCAATATCATATTAGGCAGGTGGTCATAATGTTTTGTCTCTTCGGTGTATATTCTTTCTTGACAGAATTCAAAATATCCTGAGTAAGGATAGTGATACTAGAGGGTAAGAATAAAGTGGGCTGAAAATGTCAAACAGGATTGAAATTGGCCCTCAGTAACTACCAATTCTAGTGGCAAAGCGAGTAATTATTTGGCTGTGGTACTTAGGGACAATAGTTCAAATCCTGAATAAGGCATGGATATTTTCTTTCTGATTGATGCTTCTTTGTCTTTCTTACAAATCATTATTTGATATCATACTGATGAGCTTCTGTGAGAACTTGTTGGCATGTGGGTGCTAAGAAACAAATTTTATAAATAATTTTTCTATAGGTAATGTAGTAGCTATTGTTTAGAATAGCATTTGTTCCACAAATTAGTCTGTTGGTTGTTCAATAGATAATCTCATCATATTTCTCATACATCTCTCTCTTGCTCATATTATGGCTGCTTGATCATAATATGAGCAAGCATGTATCCAAATGGTGGTGTTGAGGTTTACTTGAACACCACTTAACCAGATTCTCATTAATATGTCATTGTATCGACCCAGGAAATCAGAATAACTAACAGTAACTTTTCTATTACAGCAACTTTTTTCAGCACTTTCCTCAAAATGCATCCTACTTTTGTGCATCATAATTTTACTACAATATCATTCAATCTATGTATGGACTAATTTACTTCAACTGCAGTTTGCATGAATATGACTATCTATGGTCACTTTTCTTCTTTTTTTTCAACCCTGCTGAGGAGTGGTCAACTTTACAGGGTCCTGGTGGACCATTTATAACTACTAGACTGGACTTGTTTATGGATTTGAGCTTGATTATGGATCCTGGACTTGCTGCACTGGTTGGTCTCTGTTGAGGGAGAATATGCCGCTGTGTTTTCTGTTTGCTTCTGATTGCCAGCCCTAAGTGAAGAGAGGCATGGGATACCTTATATCAGCTGGTGGATAATTCTAATCCGAGGCCATCGCAGGTACCTGAACCTCACTTAGCTAGTTGGGCTCGTCAAGCCTAAACTGGAATAATGTGTCTCAGACAGGCGATATGGCTCTTGAAAAAGTCCACTTCAAAGGGTGGTGTCTGAAGTTCCTACCAGCATTGGTGACTAGTCTTTAGTGGAGGGGGAACAGGTCTTTGCCCCATGCCTGCGATAAGGGAGCTGTTTGATATTGTTGGCCCTACCTATCTCAATAAACCTAGTTTCTTTAAAAATCCTACTAATCATTTTCTCTCTGCAGGAACGTGGAACGTGAGGACATTATATAGAGATTATTCTCTTGATGTCTTCACAAAGGAATTCCAGCACTATAACCTAGATATCCTAGGCTTGCAAGAGACCAGATAGGTAAAGGTGAGATACTTAAAAATAACTTTAAATTTCTCTTTACAGGGAGGGAGGATGGGCTTGGAAAGACTGCCGTCCGTCGGATGGGAGGTTAAGCCGTGGCCCAGTGTGCGGGAGAGACATACCCTGTCCCAACAACCCAACCCAACAAGGAGGGAGGATGGAAAGCATCACCAAGGCGTAGGTCTGCTGCTTAGCAGACTTGCTAGGGATGCTCTTCTAGGATATGAGTGCATTAATTGAAAGGTTTCTTACAGCAAAATTTCAGACAAGCATTAAAGACTTGAATGTCATCTGCTGTTATGCCCCCACTGAGGATGCCGATGAGGATGAGAAGGATAGGTTTTACGGACAACTTCAGGATATTTTGAATTCTGTCAAGAAAGGAGATATTACCCTTGTTCTAGGTGACATAAATGCCAAAGTTGTTACTGACTCTGACCTTTGGGGAGGGGTGATAGGACCTTTTGGTATTGGTAGCTGCAATGGCTGGGTTGGGTTGTTTTACCTCTGAGCGGCACTTTTTTGCACATCATGGGCTAAATGGCCAGGTCACATGGACCCCGAAGGCTCAGAGAAGGTTGGGGGAGGGGACCCACTGGAACAGCTGTTGGGAGACAGATGGTAGCCTCCCGTCAAGGCCATCCAGAGTGTTCTTTAACGTGCACAGGGTATGGCTCTCCCGCACACGGGACCACGGCTTAAGATCCCATCCGACAGATGGTGGCCTTTCCAAGCCCATCGGTGTCCCCTACTGACCATGGACAGGGTGGGGAATTTTGCGGAGATAAATCTCAATGCTGACCCAGTTTGGACTCGAACCTGGGAACTATAGATTACGAGCCTGGCGCGTTACTGACTGAGCCACCCCCGCCCCAGCTGCAATGGCAATGGACAACGTCACCTACAGGTAAGTAAACTCAATGGCATCAGAATAACTAACACTTATTACAAACACCACAACATACATAAATACATATGAGTTTCACCTGATATGCTGCATAAGAATATGATTGATTATATATTAATTAACAGCAAATGGGCTAGTTCTGTTAGGAATACCTTAACATATAGGGAAGCTGAAATTGGATCTGACCATTACCTTGTTAAAAGTGTCTAGCAACTTAAATTTAAGAAGTGTTGTGCTAAGGTAAAAAAAATTACCTTTAATTCTGAAGCTCTGAAAGACCCAGTTATAGCTAAAGCTTACTATGATAGGTTACTTAGTCATTATAATAGTCATGGTTTGCTTACTACTGAAGTTGAGGAAGAATGGGACCATTTTAAACAGGCTTTTTTGGAAGCTAACAGTTCTCTTTTAGGGAAAAAGGAGCAGAGGAAGCAGAATTATTTGAGTGATAAGGCACTTAAGCTTATTTCGGAAAGAAAGAACTGCAGGAATGTCCTTAATCAATACCCTACTAGTCCGAATAGAAAGCATTACAGTGTAATTATTAATAAATGTGTAAAGGATCGGTTAGCTGCTGATAAGAATCTTTGGCTTGATGGCTTGACTGACAAAGACGAGGAAGCAGTTAATCAGCACAACAGCAGAGAGCTGTACCAGATAGTTAATGTTTCGTGTGGTAGAAAACGGACAGGTATACAAGATTGAAGGATAAACAAGGTAAGGTTATAGAAGGTGAGGATTCTGTCATGGCTAGGTGGGCTGAGCATTTCAGTGATGTTCTAAACAATGTGGTTAGTTCTACTCCCATTGTTTGTAATGATGATAGATGCATTGGTGGCTTTAATATTGGCCCTATAAACAATATGAAGTTATTTTGGCTATTTCTAAACTTAAACTTCATAAATCCCCAGGGGTAGATGAAATTACTACAAAAATGCTTAGAGCTGGGAATGTTTCGGTTACCACTTGGATGACTGAAATTTTGAATATCTTTTATGATAAAGGCATGGTTTCTAAAGATTTTACCAGAGCTATTATTATCCCTATTTTCAAAAAAGGTGATCACAGTTCTTGTGATAACTATAGGGGTATCAGCCTACTCTCTGCTCTAGGTAAAGTTCTTACCATGATTGTGCTTAATAGAATTAAGAATCTGGTTGACAGTCAATTGCGTGATGAGCAATGTGGATTCAGAAGTGGTAGAGGATGTGTGGATCAGATATTTTCACTTAGGCAGATTCTTGAGAAATGTTTAGAGTTTCAGAAACCTTTGGTTGCTAGGTGTGTGGATTTCAAAAAGGCTTTCGACTCTGTTGATTGTCATAATTTGTGGTTGATTGTGAGATCATATGGTATACCAGACAAGTTAGTTAACATAATGAAAGCTCTCTATAATAACACTGAGTAGTGTGTGTGAGAGTTGGTAAGGCTTGTAGCAATTGATTAGCATTGTTCTGGTGTTTGACAAGGGTGCATTGTCTCCTTTTCTATTCAGTTTGGTTATTGATTATGTTATGCAAAATTCACTGCAAGAGAAAGATTTTGGCCTTAAATGGTCTTGAGATAGGAAAATTTCTGATTTAGATTATGCTGATGATTTAGCCCTTTTATCAAACTATGTTGATGAGATGAACTCTTTCATTCGAGCTGTTGATGAGACTGGTAGTAGAGTAGGTTTGGTTGTAAACAGAGAAAAAACTAAAGTGATGGAAATTGGTGAGGAAAGTTCTGATTTAGTTAATCTGAATGGTTGCAGTCTTGAGCAACTGTCACAGTTTACTTATCTTGGGAGCATTGTAACAGATACTGGGATCATTGTAACAGATACTGTGGTATGAGAATAACAGACAAATAGGGATTGCTGTCAGAACTTTTAAGAATCTATGGAGAGTGTGGAGAAATAGGTGTATATACCTAAAGACTAAAATTAGACTGTATAATAGTTTGGTTCTTTCTAAGGTTAGTTATGGTAGTGAAACGTGGACACTTTGTAAACATGATAAGAGGAAACTAGATGTTTTTGATTCTAGATACTTACACAGTATCTTGGGTATTAGGTGGTTTAACTTTGTAACTAATGATGAGGTTAGGCAAAGGAGTCTGCAACCTCCTTTAAGCAGCATATTGTGCAGAGAGAGACTCCGGTGGTTTGGCCATGTGGATAATTATACACTGGTGAATAGAGCTATGAACAGTGTGCCTAAAGGCCTCAGAAATGGGGGGGAGAGAGACCTAGGATGCAGTGGGCAGACAATGTCAAACAGGACCTTGTTAAAATTGGTGTGCAGTGCTGGATGCAGCAGATCAAGCTCAGGACAGATATGCTTGGAGAATTAAACTGCACGATCTGGTTGGATCTCCGTACCCCATGGCTGCTTGAGGATGATGATGAATATTTATGTAATAAAACATAACAATCAGGTTCAAATGTAGGAGGGGGCAATGACCTAATCCCTGTTCAGAATTATAGTAAGAGTAATAGAGACAAAAGTTATTAAACTTATTTATATTTCATGCATTTTTCAAGAAATGATTTAAAGACCTGTAAAATGGAAGGAAAAATGTTATACTACATTGGAAATCCAGTCTCTTGACTCGCCCTTTGACATTTTTCTGGTTTGATTGTGTTTTTTGTCTCCCCTCCCCTCCTAATTTTTTTTCAAGATCTGGGCAATAACAAAAATTTTAAGCAGATAAGAATAAGAATTTTAAGGACTAAAATTTTAAAATACCAATACACAAAACACAAAAGTTTTTACTGCTATGCAGCTTCAACCAATGCAAAATAAATCTTTTATTAATAAAATTAGAGTTTAATTATTACAGAATAACTTATCTTAGTAGCAAACTTAGTTTCAATAAAACAAGCTGCAGTTGGATCATTCCATGTCATATCAACACAAAAAAAGTTACTTTTAATTTAACTAGTTTTGATTTTAATGAAATTTGTCAAGCTCCTTCTGCTTGCTGAAAAACTTTTCTGCACAAAGATTATAATTTTTTTTAAATGATAAATAGATTTTGGACAATGGTCACTCATAAGATGCGAAAACCAGAAAATTTCTGTAATCCATTTCTCATTTTTAAAGTAATATCTCTAATCCTAATTAAGCTAGACAGATAAAACTAGTTTCATTTCCAAGCTTTTTGTTTTTTAGATTTAAAAGTTAAAAAAAAATTATAAATTACATATTCCCCCTAATGTGAAATATATCAAAATGATATATTTCAATTTAATATTTTAGGATTCCAACAGTTTAAGATATCTCACAAAAATTTTATGGGTTCTATGGGTTCTGTGATTCATACATTTTTTTATACAAATCTTATTACATAGTGAAAATTACATTTGCATTTACATTGACTCAAATTTTGAGTCATTAGAGATTCAATATCCCACCTGAGTTAATACTCGTCTGTGGGATAATAATACTAACATTTTAATAGTTAAAGTGACTGCATTCAAAAATGAAAATTTACATTATAAGTGAGTCATATTAAGTTTTAAACATTAATAATCATCTATGATAAATATAGAAGCATTTTAATAGTCTAACACTTTGAATTCACAAATGATGCAATTTCTTAAAGCAAAATAATATTTTTTAACATTATGTATAAGCTTAAGATAAATTGACAACATGTTATACAATTTGTAAACCAAGAAAACATCATTATGTTTAATAAAAATATTTTTCTTAACCAGTACTTCAATTAATAACACGTTTTCAGATAATGTTGTATGAATAGGAAATTTTCTAATTCTCCCAATATCCCAATTTGCATTTAAATATATCAAAGAATTTAATGCATATAATTTGCAAAATTCTAAAACACCAAGATATCTATAACTCTCACTAACACTTTCCCCTTCTTTTTGCTTCGAAATACACCTTAAAACACGATTTTGAACAATTTAAATAATCTTTAAATATTTGTTAAATGTACCTCTCCAAGAAAATTGCCTGTAAGACTTAATCCATGAATTTATAAATTATTTTAAACAAAGAAATATCAACAAAATTTCTGATATATTTTTGGGATAATGTCATTAATTCTTTTACACACTTTGTATATGATCTTTCCATGTCATTTTCCTGTCCAACATGATTCCTAGATTTTATAGCATTTTTTTTTACATTTAATATTAATTTATTTTTAACAAACCGATTTCTAACAATCCCTAGACTATTTATGACTTTGTCTATTAGTGATTTGTTCATTTGTAAAAACAATTGCTATATCATCAACAAATGTAATAATGTTTCTGTTCAGTTGTAAATTACAAAAATCGTTTATGCAAATTAAAAATAAAACTGGGCCTAAAACCGAATCTTGAGGCATTCAATAACTTAATTCTCTTTTATCACTTACCCATTGTCTATATTAACTCTTTGTATTCTATCTCATAAATAACTTTCAAACAATTTCTTAATTGTTCCCCTAAAACCAGACTTTTCAATTTTGTCCAAAAGTATTTTGTGAGATACGATATCGAAAGTTTTTTTTTATATCTAATAATAAAATGATTGTTTTCAGATTTTCATTTAAGTTACAATAAATCTGAGAAGTCAAATCCAGAACAGCATCTTCTGTACTACACCCCTGTCTACAACCATATTGATTGTTACAAAAATAATTATTTTTCTCCGAAAAAGGAACAATTTTTTGTTTAATTACCTTAATTTTATAACACGATAATGCTGTGGTACAAAAGTCACTTTTGTACCACAGCATTATCGTGTTATTAAATTATTGTAGAATTTTAGCTGTGTTTAAACTTATAATCATTCAATTACCTTTTCATATATTTTTGAAAAAACAGATAGAAGTGCAATTGGACTAAAATTTTTTAGTTGGCAACTGAACAAATCCACCTTTTATTTGAAAAACTAATATCTCTAAATCTAATTAAACCAAAGCTATGAAAATGGATTTTCAAGTCATTTCTTGAACCTTAAAAAAGATTATATATATATATACACACGACTTGAAATTTCTAGTATTTGAACTTTACAAAGCCATTGATATTAAAATTTGACCTAGAATATCTAAAAAGATATCTGCATAAATTTTTCTTAGCTTTCACTTAGAAACAAAGTCTCTTTGCACAATAGCTTTGCACAATTGCCAAAAATAAAGTTTAATTAGGGTTCGAAATACCAGCGAGCATTAATGAGTAAGAATTCAAAAATATTAAATGATTGTCAAAGTTAATGTTAATTCTAATCAAAACAATTAACATTCCTCAAGAGAAAAAATTAGTAAAGATTCAAAAAGTTTCTGTAACAAACAAATTTATTTCCAAAAACACTCACCAAAACTTCAATGAAGAAGATACTACATCATTTCTACAAACTTTTCAACAAAACTACACTCTTTCTCAACTAACTCAAAACTGTGCACTCTGTGCTCATGCTTCTCTAATTGTGCTTAACATGTCACCAGGTTATAACAAGAGGCTACAAAGCCAGCATGTGTCATGTTGCACACTGGGAAAGACATTGCATAAATTGCCGAACGGCGCAAGCTATGACACAAGAGTGGATGTGTCCTTGTATGCGCGCTTTAGCGGGTGACAATCGGAAGTTCAGAGTTGCGCATGCGCAACTCCTATGCTCTTGGAAATGAGCGTTATGATGCCAAAAATGAAATAAAAATCCCCAAAATGATAAATATAATGTAAATTAAGTAAAACTGGTTAAGGTTAAGTAAAAGTGAATGAGGGGGCATCACAAATACTGTGGCATATTTCTGGAGAGATGCAGGTTCAAATCCCATATGTTGGCAAAATTTTTTCCACAAAATATTTATTGATATATTGAAGCTAAAAAGTCAACAAGTAATACTGCAATTGCCATCTATGTTTAAAATCATTAATAATGCTAAACAGCATGAAGAGACTTTATTATTTATTTCCATCTTACTTGGCACAATATAAAAAGAAATAGTTGCCACCCAAGATCATAAATGGTGCCAATGGTAGGTGCCGAAATCATCGGTGAAGAGTTTAAGTCTTAAAATTAGTGGGAAAAAGATGAGTTGACATTAGTTCAATGGTAAAATACTCTAGCATGTTTCTGGAGAGATGAGAGTTCAAGTCTCGTATGGCGACGAAATTTTTTCAACAAAATATTTATTGATATATTGACATTAAAAAGTAAACAGGTAATGCTGTGATTGTCATTTATGTTTAAAGCATTGTGGGTAGTTTTCATTCAAGATTTTCATCAATTCATTTAAGATTTCATCAATTTGGTGGCAAGGTGGCAGCGTCAATTTTCAACAATCTTCGATCAATATTTAAAGTCATTTAAGAGGGAGCAAAGAAAGCAGAAGCAAGATTGCATGCAAATTGATTAAATCTTAAAATATCGTCATACAAACTTCCGATATTTAATTTACATTAGTGAACAAATATAGATATATTTACTAAGATATATATACAGATATATTTTACTAAGTAAAACATTACTAAAACTTGCTCAGAATTTTTTTTCTAAAAATTTATCTTTACATTATTTCTGTTACTTTGCACAATATCAATGATTTTCTGCAAACTTGCCTAATTAAAAATTTAAAACATGAGAACCCATGGTTATTGCAAGAGAAAATTTTCCTAAGATGTTGTTAGCTATGTTTCAGACAATTTTTGTGAAAAAATTTATGAGAATATGTTCTAAGACAGTCAATGTGAAACTTTCTGGTTAATGATCTTGAAATTTACATTTACTATTAAATATATACATAATACTTAATAATTTTTAAGCTTATCTCAAAATCTTTGAAAAATCAATTTTAAATCTGTAGCATAAATAAAACATAAGTTATAAATGTTTAAAGAGAGCTCAGTAGTTAAAAGTTTGATGAATTTTTTTATGTACTTTTGAAAGCTTAACTTGAAAACTACTTGACAGAAGAGCAAAATAAATTTTCTGTTTCAGTTTTTTTTATGAGTACACTGCTATAACCCCATTTCACCAAAATCGGAGATTGAGACTGGGAACTGTGTTGATTTGACATGGAACTCAGTTACCTTTCTGTCAAAGTTAATATAAAAGGCAAATTTTAAATACCTCTCTGTCTTCCACAACTTCTACTGCTATCATAGAAGAAGTATAAGCAAAGAAAAGGGTTATCAAAATTAAATAAGTTGCAGCTTCTGGATTAGTGGTTGCTACATTCTCCTGATTAAGGGGTGTTACAGGATGTGAACTAATAGACAGTATTTGTGAATCAAATTTTGTTGAACTAACTGAAGCCAACAGAACATTGGACATTATGTTCTGCAAAATTGGAAGAGAATGGATGAAAACACTATTGAAAAGCCACTGCATACTCATCTGAAAGAAACAAAAGAAAATGTTACTTATATTAATCATAGCAATATTATTGAAAAGTCTGAAAAAGAATAAAAAATAGTAACACTATTTCACTGACAGTTTAACATCTCATAATGGATGCATCTACTGATACTATTAAGTGCATGGCCAGATTATACTTTATAATTTGGATTTTGCCTTCCCTAAGCATTTAGTTAAATTCACATATTTAAATAACATTAATATGCTGTATTATTCTACTTTTATGTTTTATGGTTTACTAACTTGTCATTGTTGAAGTTCCTTCAGGGTACTCACACCATTTTCAGCAATTTGAATTCTGTATCCTTCATCAGAGTGCCACCAAATTAAATTCTCTTAATTTAGTTACTCTCAGTAAAAAAAAAATAGGATGTTTAAAGTTAAAATTATAATTAACTTAGATTGCACCATAACTCGAAATGGATGGTGTATCATGAGTCAGGGTGATGGGGTATCATGGGTATGATGATATTTGAGTGTCATTAATTGGTAATTTAGCTCTTAATTTTATTTTGATGAGCCACTTCCATTATTTCAGTCCACTGAAGATAAGTATTTGTACTAAGCTAGTCAGATGGCTGTAGACTACAATCTGCACCATAGTTCATTCTATAATTCAAAGAGTGTGATACTAATATAATGCACTACTAGTTGAGGTTACCAAGTTTGAACTTGCAATGTGTTAAAAATGGTTAAAGGGTTAATCAGACAGTTAATTAAGAGATTTATTAAATGGATGCCAAAGAAAAATAAATTGAGATTTATTTCTATATACACTATGTTGAAAAAAGTATCCAGATACTTCCATGTTATGTGAATGGAAAGCCAGTTCCAAAGCTCCCTAACATTGAAAATAAACCTTTTACGCAAAAACTGTTATTGGTGATAAAATGTAGATGCCACTCAAATCTCTCTAAATATATTTCCGCAATATTTGTTTAATATTTAAAGAATGAATGGAAGCTGAAGCATTTTATCTTCAACTTTTGACACTTGTGAAAACATTTTTAAGTAGATAAAACACAACTCTTGTAACAATTTGTTCACTAACATAAACTAAATATCTGAAGTTTGTATGACGATTTTTTAAGATTTCATCAAATTGGAGGCAATGTGACAGTGTCAATTTTCAACAATCTTTGATCAACATTTAAAGAGTCGTTGAAGTGGGAGCAAAGAAAGCAGAAGCAAGACTGCCTCCAAATTGACTAAATCTTAAAAAAATCGTCAAACAAACTTCGGATATTTAATTTATGTTAGTGAACAAATTGTTACAAGAGTTGTGTTTTATCAATTTAAGCATTTTACAAGATTTTTTACAATTTTTCACAATTTTTTTTATACATATTTTACATAATTTCACAATTTTTACATATATCATAAAGAACATTAACCCCAAGCTCATCCTTAAAATCAGGAGAGCCATAAAAGAACACACTGGATAGCTTGATGCACATTAAAGAACACATTGGACAGCTTGACGAGTCTTGATTTACCTCCCAACAGTTGTACAGTGGATCCCCTTCATGAATGCTTTGGGTTCTTGTGAAAAATAGCCCATTGTGTAAAAAAGTGCTGTCAGAAGTAAAACAATCTGACCCAACTCATCAATACAACTAGATGAATAACATATCCCCTCTCATGAATATGGAATGCCTGCTTTCACAGAGAATAAAAT
>JAWZYU010000096.1:0-132000 GCA_038380435.1 Ryuthela nishihirai
CGTAAATCCGGAAGCAGAAGGGCGAGTCAATGTGGAGAATTCTTTACTTAAAGTCTCTGGTCTAAGATGTGAAAATTTGGTGGTCTATTTTCGTAGTTACGATAAGATGAATTAGGCAAATTTCCATGACTTTTGGTTGTAGGAACATTTTTTAAGGTTGGATATAGGTCTTTAGAGACATCATAGTTTATATTTTCAGCTAATTTTATAGCAGTATTCCAAGAAACATTATATTTTACATATTAGATTGGCTTTGCATGTCAGGCGTTAGCTGTGCAGGCATAACACGTTGAGGGGTATGCACCTTTACAGTTAGGGCAGCATAAATCAGTAGTTTGAAATAATTTAAAGTAGTGATCATCTAAACATTTTTTACCCTTTGTCTTACTTGTACACCTCACAGAGTTATGTCCAAAACGATTACACCGGGCACAATAAGGTAGGGGGGGGGGGTAATAATATGGGATGACCTTGAATCTGAGAAATCCTATGTAGACTTCAAGTGGAATAAAGTTTTTCGTCAAGTATATAATTGTCTTGTCAGTTGGGATTTGTACAGACGTAGTGTGATCAGCAATGGGTTGACAGTGAATCATCCTTTGTATTTTATAAATATCGTAATTTTTCAGTTCCTCGAGGAAAAAGTCTCCTTTTAATTTTTCATCAACTCCCTCAATCTTTCCCATAACAGTTTCCTCTTCAGGTATACGAAAGGAGACATCAATATTTAATATCTTGTCACTTTTCTTTAATAAATTTAGATCTTTGAGATTTGAAGGATATAATGCAATGTTACCGTTTCTGGTATAGAGAGTTATAATTTGTTTTTTAATCATTTTAATGAAAATATTTCGTGACATCTTCAAAATCAAGATCTTTCAGCCTGTCCAATTCATCATAAAATATTATGGATAATGCTTGTTCTTCATCAAGTTATTTATCCACATTTTGTGAATTTAATAAATGTATTTTATCCTTTTCCACAGTTATGAATGAGTTCAGAGATAATTGAATCATTGTCATCTGAGTCCGATTTTATGTTCGAGGAGCCAGACATTAAATTATTTTTTGAATTATTTACAGATTTGTCAGAGAACATTTTTTTTGACATTTGTCGAAAATTGCACTCTCTTCTAATAAGTCTTGAATACTATTACAACAGTTTGATTTAGTTAGGTTTGTACTTTTTTCCTTCTTTTTTAAAGTTCGTTTCCTTTAACATTTTTATTTATTTTCCAGATGTTTAATCTCTGTTAGTTGATCAGATTTTTGTTCAGTTAGATTGGATTTCTTCTTTTTTGTTTTCTGCTCACCCATACTTTCATATGTTAGTAGTGTCCTATGTTAGTAAAATTTCTTTGGAACGTGAAAATCACCAAACTTAATAATCCAATCACAATGCACACTCAAAAACTTTTTGTGTCCTCTTTATTTGACCTCTCAGACCAAACTCGTTATGTTTAAGCTTTCACTATATATATATATACACTGAGAGGCCAAAAGTCATGGGAATAGCAGTTAAAGTAGAATTAGCGTGCTGTACTCGTAACCGATGAATTGGACGTCAACCGCAGAATGGCGCTGCAGTAGCCTACAAACCCAACAATCATTTCGGAGTAGTTGCTAATTCATTATGGCGGCACGTCATAAGATGTCTGACTTGAACGTGGTTTGATTGTCGGTGACAGAAGGATGGGTCATGCAATATCGGATGTCGTGCAGGAATTCGGTTTTCACAAATCTACGGTCTCAACAGTTTATGATCAATATTCTATTAACGGCATTTCCACACACGTTAACCAGCGAAAGGGACGGCCACGTGCAGTTGACGAACGGAACTCGCATCCGCTCTCACAAATGGTAACGACCAACAGACGGGCTACAGTGCATTAAATCACTGCAAATTTGAATGCGGGCCAAACACAAACACAGTCTGAAAGGACTGTACGTCGCCACCTGCACTCCATTGGATTTGGTTGCCGAAGACCCTTAGTGAATCATTGCTTACATGTCGTCACAAAGCTCAATGCCTGGAATGGGCCGGAGGACATCGAAATTGGACAGTAGAACAGTTTCATCGGATAGCATGGTCCGATGAATCGAGGTCCCAGTTGTTTCGCGCTGACGAGCGCATTATAGTGTGGCGTAGGCTTCGTGAAGCCATTGACCCTTCCTGTCTGCAAGGTACTGTTCAGGCGGCAGGCGGCTCTGTGATGGTGAGGGGAGTGTTTACGTGGTCTACATTATGCTCTCTCGTCCGTTTAGAGCAATCGCTGACAGGTATGAAATACGTGGACATTCTCGCACATCACCTGCACCCCTTCATGACTCTCGAGCACCCTGATGGTGAAGGAATATTCCAACAAGATAATGCAACGTGTCACCAGTCTTTGGTTGCTAGGACGTGAATCGAGGAATACTCCACGGACTTTACCACCATGAAATGGCTCCCACGGTCTACCGATATTAAACACTTGTAGCATCTGTGGGACACAATGGAAAGAAGTTTACGATCTATGAATCCAGCCCCATCCAATGCAACGTAATTATGGTGGCAGGATGTGTGGGCTGCCATCCCTGGAGAACGGTACCGGCAACTTGTTGACTGCATGCCTCGACGTGTGGCTGCACTGCTGAGGCCAGGAGTGTCTAAGGGAGAAGAGAGCTTGCTTCCATAGACCTAATATAAACTTTTCGATTGCAGCGCCCTCTAAACATGGCAAATTGGTGCATTGCAGTGAAGCCACCTAGCCAGGGAGAGGAGCGAGTTCCCTGCATTATTTTTCCACCGCCTAGCAAAGTTTTCAATTGCTTACACCACGTGACTAATTTTACATATACTTAGACTCTGAAAAATGTTCATTTTCTCCGTGAGGTACACTCATAATATTCTTTTCGTTTAGAGAAAAAATGTCAAGAAGTTATAAAATAATTTTCTTTAATAAAATCCAGCTTTCTAAAACTGGTAGTAGTTATGCTAAAGAACTAAATTTTAATATTTTGAAGAACCTACAGCATTTAGTATATTATAATAAATAGATATTTATGTGTCAATACACGATAACATGATCCATATAATTATATTTTATACAATTGCTGATATTTTCAATAAATATCATAACGAGTTTTCGACTTGTATAAATGATCAACAGATGGCAGCAGGCACTTCCCGTATCAACCATAAAAATAATTACACTGTTAGAGCAAAGTGCAGAAGACAATGTACATCGATATGCTCCAGGGAACACAAACCTGCAACATACGTTGACTTATATATATTCGTAAGATGATTAAATGTATTAATTTACATATTAATTTTAAAAATTCTGCAAATTACTCAAAATAAACATAAAACGGCTTTTCCAGGTATCGTAAAATGTACTCCCGAACGGGATAAAACACTCTTTGAATAACTTTAGGGTCAGCTACCACTGTGCCAAACAGCCATGGCTGTTAGACATTTGGAAACACTGGTTAAATCACAATATATATATATATACCAATAGTAAGACAAACCATAGCTGCAATGGGCTAAAATGATTACACTGCACATGCGCAGATCGCCCCTTACAGTTGTTTTTGTGCCTGCACATCAATTTGCCACGTTCAGCTTCGGTAAAATTCCGCAGAACGGCGACACTTACGCTTGTGCAAAGCTAGCCTTCTTCTCCTTAGACTTTCTTTGGCTGAGGGCTCGAGGAGGATAAACCCGTTATTTGTCACGTATCCCATGATTTTGGCCCCTCTGTCTATATCACTACATGTAATATTTTGGGATGCGTCCGAAAAGGTTCATCCAAACACGATAGATTTCCAATTTGATCTGCCAGCGACTTGTGATTAAACGGAAACTTTAAAACTTGTATTAATTTTGCTCATAATTCCACTGGTGGTTTTACTGTTTAGCAATGTTTTCAGTTATACAATATTTCTCCAATATTGGTAAGCACAGGGAAATTTTTAACGCCATGCAAATCAAGTTTGAAAAAAGCATTAAATAGAGAAAAAGAGGAAATTTCTGTTTGTTCAATCAATTGTCACTCTCGGCATTTTTTGCACAAGATGGGCTAAA
This sequence comes from Ryuthela nishihirai, assembly GCA_038380435.1. Classification (NCBI taxonomy): domain Eukaryota; kingdom Metazoa; phylum Arthropoda; class Arachnida; order Araneae; family Heptathelidae; genus Ryuthela; species Ryuthela nishihirai. Next base: position 4,073 of record JAWZYU010000096.1, read on the forward strand.
TGGCCAGGTCACATGTACCCCGAAGGCTCAGAGAAGGTTGGGGGAGGGGACCCACTGGAACACCTGTTGGGAGACAGATGGTAGCCTCCCGTCAAGGCCATCCAGCGTGTTCTTTAACGTGCACAGGGTATGACTTTCCCGCAAACGGGGTCACGGCTTAACGTCCCATCCGACGGACGGCGACCTTTCCAAGACCATCGGTGTCCCCTACTGACCGTGGGCAGGGGCGGGGAATTTTGCGGAGATAAATCTCAGCGCTGACCCAGCTGGGACTCGAACCTGGGAACTACAGATTACAAGCCTGGCGCGCTACCGACTGAGCCACTCCCGCCCCTTTTAAGACAGATAATCTTTCGCGATCGAGCATAGTACATAGTAAATGATTTAACACTGTTTCACCAGCTTAGCATAAACTAGCAATTTAGCATCGAACATATTAAATTGACATTGTTACATTAATTAAAATGTTTCCCACCTAAAACATGGCCGATATGTTGGAGAGTCATTCCCTGTGCACGTTAAGGAACACACTGGATGACCTTGAAGGGAGGCTAGCGTATGTCTCCTAACAGATGTCCAGTGGTCCAATTCCCCAATCTTCTCTGAGCCCTTGTGACCTGGCTATTTAGCCCATTGTGTACGAAAACGTGACGCTGAGACATAAAAACAACCCAAACAACAGCAATTCAAACACTACCGTCTTCAGCAACCGACCTTAATTCTCATTTTCCTGCTAAATATCAATGTGTGAAGACGTTTGGTTTTGCAGTTATTCTTTGCTTTGGAGCTCCTTATCGGAGCAGTTATTTTGATCACATTTTTGGATATGTCTGGAGACCTTATTCGTCAGTGTGACGCAGAATTTTGTCAGAATACTTCATTTAACTTCTCGCTAACGTATTATATATAGTATTCCTAATATCTTTGAATTACGAATATCTTTTCAGTTATTTTACACGCATGTTTTTTGACTTAATTCTGTTCATTCTTTTGCATTTCATTATCGTTTTTTTTTCAAAATTTTTTTAAGAAAAGATACAATCTAGAGAGTGAGCTCACTAAATGAAAGAGCTGGTAAGGCGCGCCATTAATGGTGCGGCGAATACTCTTGAAAAAGCATTTGTTAGGCCATGGAGGTACGAAGAGGGGGAGGCGCCTATCGCTTGAAAACTATAACCAACCGTCGCCATATTGTTACTACTCGTAAGTGTGCTATCACTATGCTAACGGGGGCGGGGGTGGCTCAGTCGGTAGCGCGCCAGGCTCGTAATCTGTAGTTCCCAGGTTCGAGTCCCAGCTGGGTCAGCGTTGAGATTTTTCTCCGCAAAATTCCCCGCCCTGCCCACGGTCAGTAGGGGACACCAATGGGTTTGGAATAGGCCGCCGTCCGTCGGATGGGACGTTAAGCTGTGGCCTATATCCTGTGCACGTTAAAGAACACGCTGGATGGCCTTGACGGGAGGCTACCATCTGTCTCCCAACAGGTGTTCCAGTGGGTCCCCTCCCCCAACCTTCTCTGAGCCTTCGGGGTCCATGTGACCCGGGCCATTTAGCTCATGGTGTGCAAAAAAGTGCCGCTCAGAGGTAAAACAACCCAACCCAACTGTGCTAACGAACTCCAGAGTGTATTTAAAAAATGGGTACGTGCGTAGTATACGAATGCGTCAATAATCCTCTGAAAACGGTCAAAGTGAAAACATTTCATAGGTAATAAGTAATGCTAAAGTTTTGGATTTCGATTTACCTTATGAAACCCTACATAATTTTTCTGATAATGTCAATGAGAATCTACCTAAATTGGAAGCTCCATAAGATAATAAATTAAAGATCATAATCAAAGCTATTTAAATATCCATTTTCAATATTAGAAGCTTTTGATTAACCCTTTCACGACTAAGGGAAACATTTTTCCCATTTTAAAATTGGTGATTGTCGTATTTAATTATAACCTTATCTGCATTTTTTTAAATTTTGTAAATTGAAAACTTTTTTGTTATTAGAACTGTTTACTATAGTAGTGTAGTTAGAGCTAGCGGAAGGGGATAGGGGAGAGTGGATTGCGAAAACTTGGGGAAGGGGGTTGGGATATTTTCCGGTGCTTTATATGTAAACTCATTAAATAAAGGTTCATTATTAATTCATAGAAAGAAATAATAAATCAAGAAACGGGAGAGAACGTAATACCCACATTATTCATTTCCTATGCTTTCGATTTACCTTATGAAACCCTACATAATTTTTCTGATAATGTCAATGAGAACCTACCTAAATTGGAAGCTCCATAAGATAATAAATTAAAGATCATAATCAAAGCTATTTAAATATCCATTTTCAACATTAGAAGCTTTTGATTAACCCTTTCACGACTAAGGGAAACATTTTTCCCATTTTAAAATTGGTGATTGTCGTATTTAATTATAACCTTATCTGCATTTTTTATACAGAATGTCAAAATAGAACGTATGCCATTACGTAACGCAATTACGTAAACGGGAACGTTTAGGAAACAAAAACAGAACTGTCAGGAAGCATAATATATGTACTATGTGCAATGTCCATCTTTGCCTCACTACCAAAAGAAATTGCTGCGCAGAATATCATAATTAGCACATCATTTTGTATAGTAATTTTATTTCATAATTTTGTATTATTTTAATTAACATTTTGTTCTAATAAACCAATAAATAAAAGACATTGCATAATAAGCTTAACTATAATTTGTGTTACCTTTATAGTCCATTGGGAAAAATATTTCCCATAAAATTCTAAAAAAAACTACACATTGTTATGTATTTTTCTTATGATTTTTATTTATTTTACGTCTAAACAAACTAAAATAAACAGTTACATACTAATATTTACTCTTAGAAACCTTATGGTCCTGAAAGGGTTAAACAATGATACAACTTTAAAATATAATGCCGGGGGCATAATATTAATTAAATGATAATTTTCTATCAGGCACCATACGATTTTTCATTTGGTGCATTTGCTACAAACTTTAAATTAGTTTTATATGGCTTATATAAAAGATAAGGTGTCATTTGACATATTCCAAGAATATAATGGTCGTGGTAAAACATAGCCTTCTGGCGTCACCCTATATATATTCATACTGATGAGAGCGAGCTGAAAATTGGTTGCTAGGGGTATTTTGGAACGATCTCAGAATTTAAAATTTTGGATGGAATAGTCATTCGAGGTCAAATATCAATACACCAGTGCTACAAAAACTGAAATTGGTGTCTGGGAGTAATTTAGGTCGCAGTTCTTAGAAATGTTGCGAAATTTGTGTGCAATGGATCCTTTGAGGTCAAAGGTGAAATTTCAATATACGGGGATAGAGAGTTGAAAATTAGTGTCTTGGGGAGATTTCCGATAGTATATCTCAGAAACATCGTTAAATTTCTGAGCATTGGTTGCATTGGTCTTCAAGGTCAAGTAAGGATTAGTGGGATGTTTCAGCTCAGAGCAGCATTCTTTTGCACAGAATGGGCTAAATGCCCCCAGGTCACAAGGACCCCGAGGGCTCGGATAAGTTGGGGGAGGGGCTTACTAGAACAGCTATTGGGAGATAGATGGTATCATCACGTAAAGCCCATCCAGCGTGTTCTTTAACAGGAGCATGTATGACTCTCCTTCACACGGGGCCACGTCTTAACATCCCATCAGACGGACAGTGGCGATTCCAAACACATGCGGAGATAATCTCAACGCTGACCCAACTGGAACTGGAATTGGGAACTAGAGATTATGAACCTGGTGCGCTACCGAGAGATCCATCCTAGCCCCAAGTAGTAAGGATCGGAGTTGACGGTTTCGAAATCGAGCAGGGATGAAGCATCGAATAATTTCTAGTACATTGTGTATACACATTTTGTATTTTTATCGCACAATTGTCCGATTTGCCCTTGGACATTTCGACTACGTTCAGAACCTAAAAAAATCCAGCATTTTCCGAAATTCGGTTAGAACTAAGTACCTAAAGTGGCGAATTTATGAGGTTGTGTTTGCTTTCAGATATTTTATATAAAAAGATGCATTCTAGATTGCACAATCGTCTAAGAATCCTAGAGTGAATCAAAAAGAGAATATGTATTACAAAGTTTTTGAACTGTATCTCAGGTGGTAGTACATATACTGTATATATGAGTTATATTAGTTGATGGGTGCCATCTGCGTTTGCTTTTTGAAAGTAATTTAAAAAACGTCCCCGGGTAAGGCATGGATGTATGTGTAGTTTTTCTGCTGAGGTCCTGCCATCCTCTCAGATCTTTTACTTTGGCATATAAACTGACAGGCTCCTGTCAGACCTCTGTGGCAAGCAGCTGCTTGAGGGGGTATTTATTTATTTTATTTTTTAACTACACGAAAACATCGAGAACGCTTTAGTGTACCTCAATTTTTGTTTTTTAAAAATATGGTTATCCACCTGAATTTCCTAATCAATCCACAAAATTGGGTAGTGATATCCTTTACTGGTAGTGATATTTTTTTAGCTATATTTTGCTTTTGAATTTGGCTATTCAATTATGTACAGTGGCGATGGTGGTTCAGTTGATGGTGCGCCAGGTACGTAATCCTAAATTCCCAGGTTCAAGTCCCATCTGGGACAAAGTTGAGATTTATCCATTTGGACAAATGGATGGGAGGTTAAGCAGTGGCTCCATGTGCGAGAGAGCCGTATCCTGTGCGCGTTAAAGAGCATGCTTGATGGCATTGACGGGAGGCTATCATACATCCCCCAACAGCTGTTCTCTTCCAATCGTCTCTGAGCCTTGAGGGTTCTTGTGACCTTACCATTAATCCACTGTGTGCAAAAGAAGTGCTGCTCAAAGATAAAAGAAACCCAACAACTCAATTTTGCATATATACGAGGGTGAAATATTTAATTCGAAAAAATTATGTCTTCCCTTTAAATTTTATCACCAGAATTCACAGAAGTTTTATCCTACTTAAAGTATTCCCATTAAAAGCTACTTCCGCAATCGCTTAAATCAGATATCGACAGTTTCTACCTCTGAGCGGTACTATGTTGAACACATTGAACTTAACGCCAGGTCAAAAAGACCCCAAGGACTCAGCGAAGACTGGCGAAAGGACCCATTGAACAAAGGACCCATTGAAGGACAGATGAAAGCCTCCGATCAAGTCCATATAGCGTGTTCTTCAACGTGCACAGGGTACGGAATGTGAAGCAGACAGGGATGAGTCTTAACATCCCATTCGATTAATGACAACCTTTAGAAAACCAACGGTGACCACTTTCTCCCCTAGGGCTGAGTCGGGGGTTAGCTGAGATAAATCTCAACGCTGACCCAGATGGGATTCGAATCTGGGTACTGCAGATTATGAGCCTGATGCGCTACCGACTGAGCAACGCCCGCCCCAATGAATATTAGAAATGATGTATATATATGCTAGAAATTTCGAATTTCGAATTCAGATCGACTGAGAAGTCGTGATGCTGGGGGGCGGGTGGCTCAGTCGGTAGCGCGCCAGGCTCGTAATCTGCAGTTCCCAGGTTCGTGTCCCAGCGGGGTCAGCGTTGAGATTTATCTCCGCAAAATTCCCCGCCTTGGAATGGCCGCCGCTCGTCGGATGGGACGTTAAGACGTGGCCCCGTGTGCGGGAGAGCCATACCCTCTGCACGTTAAAGAACACGCTGGATGGTCTTGACGGGAGGCTACCATCTGTCTCCCAACAGCTGTTCCAGTGGGTCCCCTCCCCCAACCTTCTCTGAGCCTTCGGGGTCCATGTGACCTGGCCATTTAGCCCGTGGTGTGCAAAAAAGTGCCGCTCAGAGGTAAAACAACCCAACCCAACTCTGTACTCATATCATTAATGATATGAAGTGGAGGAAGCAACTCAATCTTGTTATTGAGTGCTTTTAAAATTTTTCTTTGCTGATCAAGAAGTTGACAACTATGCATAATTTTCCCAGAATCAGAACTCTCTGAGTGGTTCGGATTGGTAAAAGTAGTTTCGGATGCCTCTGAGCGGACCGGAATGACGTAGCTCGGAGCCGTTGCAGTGTTGTTTTGGATTGTTTTACCTATGAGCGTCACTTTTTTGCACACAATGAGCTAAATGGCCAGGCCACAAGGACCCCGAAGGCTCAGAGAAGGTTAGGGGAGGGGACCCCTGGAACAGCTGTTGAGAGACAGATGGTAGCCTCCCGTCAAGGCCATCCAGCGTGTTCTTTAACGTGCACAGGGTATGGCTCTCCCGCACACGGGCCACGGCTTAACGTCCCATCCGACGAACGGCGGCCTTTCCAAGCCCATCGGTGTCCCCTACTGACCGTGGGCAGGGCGGGGAATTTTGCGGAGATAAATCTCAACGCTGACCTAACTGTGACTCGAACCTGGGAACTGCAGATTACGAGCCTGGCGCGCTACCGACTGAGCCACCCCCGCCCCTTTGCAGTGTTGTAATTTCCCAATTCTGGTGTCTTTGTGTGATCCGATTCGGAACTTCCGAATTGCGGTACCTCTAAGCGGTCCGATGTGTTTTTTTTAAATTTAGCGATACCTGGTATTTCGATATTGTTTGTGATTTTAATAAATCTAAATTCAGATTACAATTTAATTATATAAGATATATAAATGCTTGCAAAGTCTTTTACAAATTATATTCAATAACAATTTATATAACTTGTTAAAATAGGTTACATTATACCAAAAACGGTTGCAATGCAGTTTGAAGTTCAAGATACAATAAAAAAACTAACTAGTATTTACTGAAAGTGACGATTAGAGAATTTATCTACTGACTTGTAGAGAAATATAGAAATAAATATAACAGCATTGTGCACTGTACAATACAATGTATACTATACAAACACAGTAAATTTAAATAATTCGGACTTATAGTAATTAAAGAAGATTCGTTAATCGGAACTGTATAACCTGTAAAAAAGGGGCGGGGGTGGCTCAGTCGGTAGCGCGCCAGGCTCGTAATCTGTAGTTCCCAGGTTCGAGTCCCAGCAGGGTCAGCGTTGAGATTTATCTCCGCAAAAATTCCCCGCCCTGCCCACGGTCAGTAGGGGACACCGATGGGCTTGGAAAGGCCGCCGTCCGTCGGATGGGACGTTAAGCCGTGGCCTCGTGTGCGGGAGAGCCATACCCTGTGCACGTTAAAGAATACGGTGGATTTCCTTGACGGGAGGCTACCATCTGTCTCCCAACAGCTGTTCCAGTGGGTCCCCTCCCCCAACCTTCTCTGAGCCTTCGGGGTCCATGTGACCTGGCCATTTAGCCCATGGTGTGCAAAAAAGTGCCGCTCAGAGGTAAAACAACCCAACCTGTAAAAAAACTTCAACGGAAGTTTAAAGTCTTGAATCTGACAATTGTAAAATTGTCAGTTTAGAAATAGAAAATATAATTAATCTCCAAGAGAGATTAAAAGCGAACAGTAAAATATGCAGTCGAAAGACTGCAATTCACAAAAATGTAGAGATTTCAAATTGAAATTTCTAAAATTCTAAATGTATACTAAATTTTAAATAAAATATGAAGCTATTTCTAACCTATCCTGCCGACCAAGAGCTCCACCGGGGTTGGATACCCGATCTCGCCCAAGGCTATTACGAAAATTTAAGTAAAATTAAAAAAAAATTATTAAAATTTTTTACTGAATATTTAAGATATAGCTAACTAAAGATCACTTCTTCGACCTAAGCAAAATCACGTCCGCTCTGCAGTTCATCTCATAAAAGAGTTTATAACTGAAAAAAAAAAAATTATATTTGTCCTGCATAAAAGTTTATAAAATTCATTGGAAGTGGACCTCATCTGTCCTCAAATTATGACGTTTTATTAACGCGCAATGATTTTAAAAATTTTCCGTTCAACTTTTTAATTCATTCAAATTTAGTTTTTTATGAATATTAAATATATTTTACATTTACTGCACTCATAGTAACAATAGTTTATGACGCTTTTCAAAATTTTTAACCACGTAGTTATTATCAACAGAGAATTGTTGCGTTACTATTAAATATTTCTTACGTAATATAGGAAATTTTAAAATTTTAATTTTTGTTTCTTACAGTTTCCCTTCAATCATTTCGCTTCCTGCAAAAAATATATTTCGGATCAAATAGATGTATAGGTGGGTTTCCAAATTTGCAGGTAAGGTGTAAAAATTAGGTATATTCTTGTTTAAAAATGACTATTTTGTAAACATTTTAGTGCAAGCAATATGCAGTGGAATAACTGGTTAAATTACATATATATATACCTAAAGGAAATAAATCTGTAGTAGATATTTTAATTACGATAATCTTAGTGTCATGTAATTTAATTATTATTAATCATATTTTAATGTGAATTTTCCTGTTAACGATATAATACTAGATCCCTTATTTTATATTAAAAGTGTTCCACAAATTTATTTTGCGTATCAAAATGATGATTAATTTAACTTATCCTACCATTGAATCCTTTAATTTTGCTGTTTGGAAAAAACAACCCTTTTTCTTACTTTGATTTTACATATAAAATTTGACTAGATGTAATTATAAAAGAATTTGGGAAAACAGGAAGCCCAAAGTTCAGGGAATTTTAACCATCTCCACCACATTTTAATCCATCTATTACACAGTAGTATCAGAAAAATATCACCACCTGCCACAGTATATATTTATATATGGTAGGTGGTCATATTATTCTGATACGACTGTGAATAAAGTGAAACTATTATGGAAAAGTCGTAGTTCAAAAAGGGCAAAACTTTACATCAGCATTCACGACAATATCTACATTGCCATATTCTGAACAATTTTAAGAAAAATCTAATATTATGCAGAAAATTTAAAGTGCATATCATTGCACTTAATGATAATTTATATTAATAATATATTTTAATACATACAAAACTACCTATAAATATTATAGAAACATTGGGTAGTTAAGAATTAAACTTTTGATATGGTGAAGAAGCACGGCTCAAAAGAGACCTTGGCTTTGAGTAATTATTTCTACTAATTGTTTAAAATGCACATGGTGCTCTCCATATTGTGTTAGTTTTACGTACTAATTTGCAAATACTTATCTGTAATAAGATATAAGACAATATAATATTATATAAAATATGTGGCGTTTTTGACATAGATTTGATATAAAGTTTGATATAAATTTGATATCTAGTATTGTATGCGTCTATTGATATATTTTAAAATAAGGGATCTAGTATTGTATGCACTCATTTGTATCATATGAAAGGATTCAGAATCCCACAGATAATTAGCCCAGGTTGATGATTTCCATATATGATCAGGTCATTGTAGCCCCAAATCAACTCCCATGTCCTCTTTACTGAGTAAGGAATTAACTAATTTTTTATTATAAAAATAAGCAAGTGGTTATTTTTTAAATTCAATCATTAATTTCAGATCTCTTTATACTAACCTTATATAATCTTAACAAATATAGTTTTATATTTTACATCTTTTTGTTTCAGGCTATATTAGAATAGCAACTAATAGCGAAATGCAAAGCAATATAATCACACACTTTGAAAGTTAGTAGGGAAAAGGCTTACGGCCAGCTGCTAAAGGTAGCACTGCAAACAATGGTATTGAGCAGCCCATCTGTACCTAATATTGTGTGCATGATCCTATCTTTCCGATTGTACTTCGAATATTGAGTCTCCGCAAAATTCCCCGCCCTGCCCACGGTCAGTAGGGGACACCGATGGGCTTGGAAAGGCCGCCGTCCGTCGGATGGGACGTTAAGCCTTGGCCCGTGTGCGGGAGAGCCATACCCTGTGCACGTTAAAGAACACGCTGGATTTCCTTGACGGGAGGCTACCATCTGTCTCCTAACAGCTGTTCCAGTGGGTCCCCTCCCCCAACCTTCTCTGAGCCTTCGGGGTCCATGTGACCTGGCCATTTAGCCCATGGTGTGCAAAAAAGTGCCGCTCAGAGGTAAAACAACCCAAACAACTGGAATATCGAGATATAATATTTGATCTCTCATGTTTAACAGTCGTGTTTGAAAAGTCCAGGTTTGCTTTAGGGACCCAAATATTAGGAAATAACATACACTAAAAATTAAGAAAAATAAGTTAATTATTTACATAAAGTGCAATGAAGGCATAATTACCTGAGGCGAGCTGACCTTACAGACGTTAATATTTTTCATTTGTCTCCGTTATTGCTTTGCATACAAACTTTACGTATTTTCCTAGCATCAGAGACTTTAATACCTGATAACATGATATATGCTTTCGTATGGATTAAATTTACCTTTCTACATCAATATCTGCTAAATAATGAAGCATTATTAGACTTAATCAGATGTCTCTACTACAACCAAAAGAGTTCTAAATGCAACTAACTGATGTTAGTAACTCGTGTAACTCCCTTTTCCTCTATCAATAGCTCTGATTAATCACATCAAGGAAAAACGTTCTTCTTCTATTCCCTACACTTTTTCTCTCTATTCTTATGGTACTCACTCATCACTGCCTATTCTGACCGCATTCGCTCATCATTGTTCATTCTGCTGGCATTAGCTCATTACCGTTTATTCTGTCAGCATTCGCACATACTGTCTATTCCGCAAAATTAACCAATATATTCAGCAAAATAAACCTTACTAAATATTTGATAAAATTTATCAAGATATAATTTTGATAATTTTTCTTACTAAATTTTGCTATTTTTAAATATAGTTATCCGCGATTATGGGAAAAATCTCCCTTTGAGAACTTCATAATCTATGCGACTGAAATTTTCGCATATTTAATACTTCGTTTCTACCATAACATTCTGAACTTAAATTCTGCTTCGTCAGAATAAAAAGGTCGTTTCCTTCATATAAAATAAATTATGTTTTTCATTTGTGGCATTTCAAATGAATGTTATCTTTTTAAAGTATCATTCTTAAAATCTAAGTTATCATTCAGTTAAAATCTTGATTGAATTTTAACAGTTGTTTTTCTTTTCTATCTAAAGAATTTTTTAACTCATGTAAGTCATCAATAATGATGCTATGTGTGTTCGCGTTGCTACAGATCCCATCTGCGTTAAAATGAATTTCTTACCCGCCGTATTATCAGCTAGTTGCATCACCATTAATCACTTATCTGCCAAGTATTTTTGAGTGCGGATATCGGCTGATAAATTCACTGATATCTCTCCGCATCAGCTCAGGGTTTTAACTATAATAAGACAGGTAACGGACCGAAAAATAGAGTTGTACTAGAGTTGAAAATGATTGTTGTTCGATTTCAATTGGTTTTGCTTCGAATAGTTTTAGTTCCTGCAGATTGCAGAAACAAGATCTGGAGATTGTAAACTTATGGATTATAGCAGATGAAAAATTATTTAAGAACAACTTCTAATTATTTAACTGGTAGCTAACACTGTTTAGGGCACAAACTCGCAAATTTAAAATAAATGGTATATAATCAATTTCAAGTTGATGCCAATGATTGACAACGATAATTTGTAAATATTTGTATTTTAATATGCTATATACCCTGAAAATTACTTCAAAATGCTTAAAATGTCTAGCTCTTGCTATATCATGAATAGAACTATTAAGCTGTTTCCAAAACAAAAAGTTAAGTTATTAATTAAGTATTAAGTCTTTTAATTGTACCGCTACAATTTGTCAGTCTTCCTTTAGTTTGATTCTGTTGCTTGGTCTTTTCATCTAAAGAATTCAACCTTTTTTCCTTTAAAAATTTCAATATAGATTGAGAAATATTACGATTCCCATTTTCACATCGTAATAGACTTTTAAAAGGCACTCTAAAACTGGAAACTTCCGAAAAAAAAGGTTAAACTAATATTGAAAATGATGTATTTGAAAATTTGTTGGTACAAAGTGATGGTCAAGAGTGAGTCTTGTAGGGGTACCCTACACACGTCCAGAAGAGTTTTTCAGCTGTCTCACTAGTTTCTATCTGCTGTCTCACTAGCTTAAGTTTTTTGCAACTGTCTCACTAGTTTCCTATCTGCAAAATATATCTCACGGCATATTGCCGTCGTTCCTGTTGTCTCGCTCACTTCTCTAACAAAAACGTCTTCATTTCACATCAATAAATTTCCTAGTTTCCCTCGCTCTCTGGGCTCAAGTTGGTGCAGCTGAAAATCAGCTAAAGACGAGGTTGTGAGGTCTTAACCTCTTTGCAGGGAGTTCGAATCTGATTATTGTCCAAAGTTCTAATTGAGTGATCGTCATTTTCCTGTTCAGCCATATGGGGTTAGTTCAAGGATTAGCTAATCCTTACCGTGTTTGGTGAAGGACCGAAAAATAGTCTATTAGAGTTGAAAATGATTGTTGTTCGATTTCAATTGGCTGTGCTTTGGACATTTTTTTAGTCCCTGCAGATCGCAGAAACAAGATCTGGATATTTTTGAAGCGTGTGTGGTTTGCATGTATAACTATAGCAGATCAAAAATTATTTAAGAACGACTTCTAATTATTTTACTGGTAGCTAACGCTGTATAAGGCACAAACTCTCAAATTTAAAATGAATGATATATAATCAATTTCAAGTTGATGCCAATGATTGACAACGATAATTGTAAATACTTGTATTTTAATATGCTATATACCCTGAAAATTATTTCAAAATGCTTAAAATGTCTAGTTCTTGCTAAATCATGAATCGAACCATTAAGCTGTTTTGCTCCACCAATTCCCGTGTGTTGGTGTGTGTATGTCTTTTAATTGTACCGCCAAAAGTGTAGGCAGGCTGTGCACAGAAATACAGTTTACATAAATACACTCCTCAGCCAAAATAAAAGGTTCCCTACTCGACCACTTAGTAACTTCACATCGAACGCACCTACTGCTTGGGTCTGCTCTAACTTTTTACTCCCACTTTAGATGGTGATCTCATCTGACTCGAAACTCAAATACAGTGCCTAAAATGCATAAAATATGAAAATCACCTTTTTTTAACGTATAATTCATCAAATCCTCCTTAACAAAACATACATATTCACTCCCCCTTACTATAATAAGGCTCTCTTTTGAATATCTGTACATGATATTAATCTTAGGGCTAAAAAGTGAATTTTGCTATTTACTGTTTTAAATTTTGACAGCTTGATTACAGTGTCGAAGTAAAATTAACTTATTTTTAGAACTCATAAGAAAGAATAACGTTCTTTTTGCCCGCTCCGTTTTTTCACCAGTTTATATGGGTCGGACACTTAAATGTGCTTTTACATGATTGTAGAAGCAAAAGTAACAGTAAGTTTCCAACTGTACTCAATAGTCATAATCAGGGGAGCAGAAAGTACAGTCGCTCAAAAAAGTATCCGAACACTATGGTTGATTACAGAATTCAGAAAAAATATCTGGCAACGATTTTTTTAGAAATTAGTGATCTGGCAACCTTCGTGTCACGTGACAGAAGGTTGCCAGATCATTAATTTCTAAAAATATCGTTGCCAGATATTTTTTCTGAATTCTGTAATCAACCGTAGTGTTCGGATACTTTTTTGAGCGGCTGTACCAAAGGTTAGCGATTCTAGGTTACGTGAAAGAGGTGGAACTAATAACTTTTTGTTGAAGACATTTTCAGCTGAATAAAGTCCTGCAGCGGAAGTAGGTTTAGTTGGAATGGGTTCTTTTACCTCTGAGTGGTACTTTTTATCATACAAGGGGCTAAATGGCTAAGTCACATGTACCTCGAAGGCTTAGAGAAGGTTGGGGAGGAGACCAACTAGTACATTTGTCGGGAAACACATAGTAGCCTCCCGTCAAGGTCATCCAGTGTCTTCTTTAACATGCACAGGGTATGGCTCTCCCACATATGTGGCCACGGCTTAACGTCCCATCCGACGGACGCGGTATTACCAAGCCCATCTGTGTCCTCTACTGATCGTGGGCAGGGCAAGGAGTTACGTATAGAGAAATCTCAATGTACGCGGAGTAGCTTTAAGTATTCTTGAATTGGAGCAAAAGTCATTGTGTAGTGAGTTCTACAGAGTGCGTTGGCACGAGCATCTTGATACATTTGCGTGTCCGCAATAAGAGGCGAAGAGGAGAAAGGAATTTTCACAAGTGCCGTCCGTACCCGTCACTAGGTTGAAACGAGCAATCGCTGGGCAGCTGAGGTGTCGAGATTGGTCTTGGGTAGCTGGTAGAAGAGGGCTACCAGTTGGCCCATAGTGGTTGGGGTCGCCAAGCAACAGGAGTGTGTTATTCTTGCAGCATCTATCTCTGAAGGCAAAGATTTCTATAGTTTCTCGGAAAGAACTCAAAGCTTTGTATTTCGGATGTAAAGTCGAACTGAGGGCTTTGTATTGGATTGGATTGTTTTACATCTGAGAGGCACTTTTTCGCACACCATGGGCTAAATGGCCAGGTCACATGGACACCGAAGGCTCAGAGAAGGTTGGCGGAGGGGACCCACTGGAACAGCTGTTGGGAGACAGATGGTAGCCTCCCGTCAAGGCCATCCAGCGTGTTCTTTAGCGTGCACAGGGTATGGCTCTCCCGCACACGGAGCCACGGCTTAACGTCCCATCCGACGGACGGCGGCCTTTCCAAGCCCATCGGTGCCCCCTACTGACCGTGGGGAGGTAGGAGAATTTTGCGGAGATAAATCTCTGGCATCGGGATGGGTTGTTTTACCTCTGAGCTGCACTTTTTTGCACACCATGGGCTAAATGGCCAGGTCACATGGACCCCGAAGGCTCAGAGAAGATTGGGGAAGGGGACCCACTGGAACAGCTGTTGGGAGACAGGTGGTAACCTCCCGTCAAGGGCCATCCAGCGTGTTCTTTAACGTGCACAGGGTATGGCTCTCCCGCACACGGAGCCACGACTTAACGTCCCATCCGACGGACGGCGGCCTTTCCAAGCCCATCGGTGTCCCCTACTGACCGTGGGCAAGGCGGGGTTGGGTTGGGTTGTTTTACCTCTGAGCGGCACTTTTTTGCACCCCATGGGCTAAATGGCCAGGTCACATGGACCCCGAAGGCTCAGAGAAGTTTGGGGGAGGGAACCCACTGGAACAGCTGTTGGGAGACAGATGGTAGCCTCCCGTCAATGCCATCAGCGTGTTCTTTAATGTGCACAGGGTATGGCTCTCCCGCACACAGAGCCACGGCTTAACGTCCCATCCGACGGACGGTGGCCTTTCCAAGCCCATCGGTGTCCCCTACTGAGCGTGGGCAGGGCGGGGAATTTTGCGGAGATAAATCTCAACGCTGACCCAGCTGGGACTCGAACCTGGGAACTACAGATTAAGAGCCTGGCGCGCACTGAGGGCTGACTAGGTGCCCTTCAAGGATAATTTTGACAAAAGGGGGTACATATTTCGTTTATAATATCCCGTTTATGCTTGACAATCATCTGCTTTAGGGTGTGTGTAATGCAGCCGATATAAAAAGTGGGGATATCAGTGGGCGAAGTGGGAGTTAAGGGAAAGAACTCCTAACCCTCACTTTTATAGAAATAGCCAACATCCTTATTAGTCACAAATATAACACAGTAGTAAACAGTGGGACGGGGGTGGCTCAGTCGGTAGCGCGTCAGGCTCGTAATCTGTAGTCCCAGGTTCGAGTCCCTGCTGGGTCAGCGTTGAGATTTCTCTCCGCAGAATTCCCCGCGCTGTCCACAGTCAATAGCGGACACCGATGGGCTTGGAAAGGCCGCTGTCCGTCGGATGGGACGTTAAGCCGTGGCTCCGTGTGCGGGAGAGCCATACCCTGTGCACGTTAAAGAACACGCTGGATGGCCTTGACGGGAGGCTACCATCTGTCTCCCAACAGCTGTTCCAGTGGGTCCCCTCTCCCAACCTTCTCTGAGCCTTCGGGGTCCTTGTGGCCTGGCCATTTAGCCCATGGTGTGTAAAAAAGTGCCGCTCAGAGGTAAAACAATCCAATCCAGTTGTAAACAGTAGTACACAGTTAGGATATATATAAACATGTGTCAGTATTACACTGTAAAGTCTTTCTGTTACCAATTGTTGTAGCCCGTGCAATTGAAAGTTCTACTGTTCAACTTTCACTGGAGTCATCAATAGCAAAAAAATAAGGCTTATTAATATTCATAAAATTATTTTGCAGATTGATGTTATTATGTTTCAGGCGATCAGCTTGCTCCGTCCTCGCTTCCAGCAGTGTTTCTATTGGCTTTCCCTTGTGTCCAATCGTTTTCGATTGCCCATTGCATAAGGGAGTTGTTTTCACTTTTTCACTACGCAGACTAATTCCGTGAACCACGGTGTCGACGCGTTTCAAAGCCGTAGCTTCATAGACACTACTGTAGGCCAGCGAGAACGGGTTGGGTTGTGTTGTTTTACCTCTGAGCGGCACTTTTTCGCACACCATGTGCTAAATAGCCAGGTCACATGGGCCCCGAAGGCTCAGAGAAAGTTGGGTGAGGGGACCCACTGGAACAGCTGTTGGGAGACAGATGGTAGCCTCCCGTCAAGACCATCCAGCCTGTTCTTTAACGTGCACAGGGTATGGCTCTCCCGCACACGGGGCTACGGCTTAACGTCCCATCCGACGGACGGCGGCCTTTCCAAGACCATCGGTGTCCCCTACTGACCGTGGGCAGGGCGGGGAATTTTGCGGAGATAAATCTCAACGCTGACCCAGCTGGGACTCGAACCTGGGAACTACAGATTACGATTACGGGCGCGCCACCGACGGAGCCACCCCCGCCCCAGCGAGAATGACGCTATATACTAGTGGTGAAGGGGTCTGGTGTCCAGGCTTTTCTTGTTGTGGTTGAGCTGCTGATTTGGTTGCGCGCCCATTGCTGTTGCGTGGACTGGATATTCTTCTGCTCTTGCATTAGTGTTAAATAAATAATAAATTAAAACCTTGCTTGCCGCAAAGGTGGACAAGAGTCTGTCAGTTTAATAAGCCCTAAGTAGAAGGTCTGTGAGGAAGGCGAGACCTCAGCAGAAAAACGACACGAAAATCCATCCCTTACCTGAAGCTCGAACCCAGGTCCCTTAGATCAGTAGCTAGGTGCGCTAACCACTCGGCCACGGGAAGGCTTAGTGTTTTATTTGTTATTTTTTTTAATTTTTTTTCTTTTCTTCTATGACGATTTTCCATGGGAGTGAAAATGAAGCTACGGCTTTGAAACTCGTCGACACCGTGGTTCATGGAATTAATCTGCAGAGTGAAGAAGTGAAAATAACGCCCTTTATGCGATGGGCAATCAGCACAGGATCGGACACAAGTGAACGTCAGTAAAAACAACTGCTGAAAGCATGGACAGAGCAAACGGATTGCCTAAAACATAAGTATCAATCTGCAAAATGATTTTATGAATATTAATTAGCCTTATTCTTTTGCGATTGATGACTCCAATGTAAATTGTAAAAAAAGAAACGGACGCATCGGACACAATTGTTGCTTTCCGTAAAACTTTCATTTGCACGGACAGCAACAATTGTTTAAAGAGGGACTTGAAGGTGTAATAGTTATACATGTTTGTATATCTCCTAACTAACACCAATTTATAGGAAGAGGGGTATTGGTTTTCCCCTAACCCCCCACTTGTCTATTATTATTACTATTATTATTATTATTGGTGTTCCCCTAACCCCCACTTCTCTATTATTATTATTATTATTATTATTAATAATAATAATAATAATATTATTATTATTTTTGGTGTTCCCCTAACCCTCACTTCTCTATTATTATTATTATTGATGTTCCCCTAACCCCCACTTCTCTATTATTATTATTATTGGTGTTCCCCTAACCCCCACTTCTCTATTATTATTATTATTATTGGTGTTCCCCTAACCCCCACTTCTCTATTATTATTATTATTATTATTGGTGTTCCCCTAACCCCCACTTCTCTATTATTATTATTGGTGTTCCCCTAGCACGATGCCCATTCTTTATTTATCAGCTACACTATACGCACTCTAAAGCAGAGGATTGCCGAGCATAAAAGAATATCAAAAGCAAACCTCCACGCACTGTTCTAGCCAAAATTGTTCTTGAAGGTCAAATAGTGCCTTAGTTCCGCTTTAAATTGATTGTCTTCTCCCTGAACTCTAAAACTCAAATTTCTTTTCGAGATACTCGAAATTTTCGCATTCAGAGACAGATGTTGCAACTTTGGCACACCCCTTTCTTTTGCTGTCTGGAGCATCTCGCAAGGTGAGTTCCCATCCCACCACCCACAACCACCGGCTGCACCCCTCCTCCCTGCTACAAAAACCTGTTCTCGATACCTCAACTATTCAGCTTTTGTTCCTTTCAACATAGTGAGCGGCATGGTACGTGTAAAAATGGCTTTATCCTGTTCGCCTCTTGTTGATAACACGAACACGCATTGAAGAACTCAGCCTCATAGTGACTTTTGTTCCAGTACAAGATTCCTAAAACCTACTTCCGCTGCAGGACTTTATTCAGCTGAAAATGTCTTAAAGAAAAACGTTTTTCAACGTTTCACCATCGAATCGCTTTCCCTTGAAACTTTGTGCTGCCCTGATAATGAGTGCTGAGTACAGACGAAGGCTTTTGCTTCTAAAAAAATTAAAATAGCCTCCTCAAGCAGCTGCTTGCTACAGATCTCTGACAGGAACCTGAGAGTTTAATACACCATATTGTTAATTATAGTGAGTATGGCGGGACCTCAGCAGAAAGATAATACAAACAACCTCGAACAAAGGTCCCTTTGATCAGTAGTCAAACACTCTACAATCATGTGAACAGCCATTTCAGTTCCTAACCCATATAAATAAAAAATAATAATAAATACCCCCTCAAGCAGCTGCTTGCCACAGAGGTCTGACAGGAGCCTGTCAGTTTATATACCAGAGTAGAAGATCTGAAAGGCTGGCAGGACATCAGCAGAAAAACAACACATACAACCATGCCTTATCAGGGGCTCGAACCCAGGTCCCTTAGATCAGTAGCCAAGCGCGCTAAACACTCGGCCATGGGACGGCTAACCCTTATACATGAATGAATAAACCTAATCCCCAAAAAAGCTTCATTCTTCCTTATAAGTTAATGCGGATGCCGTGATCTCATTTCCATATTTTTCACTTCCCTCTCTGTAGTTGTTTTTGGGTTGGGTTGTTTTACCTCTGAGCGGCACTTTTTTGCACACCATGGGCTAAATGGCCAGGTCACATGGACCCCGAAGGCTCAGAGAAGGTTGGGGGAGGGGACCCACTGGAACAGCTGTTGGGAGACATATGGTAGCCTCCCGTCAAAGCCATCCAGCGTGTTCTTTAACGTGCACAGGGAATGTCTCTCCTGCACACGGGGAGTTGTTTTTGGGATTTGGCTTATTGCTTTGTATATACTTTCTTTTCACTATGTAATTTTAAAGGTCAATGTTGCAGACATATTATTTAACCTCGTGTGTTAACCTTTATGATTAGATGACTTGATCATCAGGTGATCTTGGATTCAGAAGAGTAACACTAAAATAACATATTTGTTTCATTATTGTAATCAGGTCGGATTAAGAGGGGGGGGGGGGGTAGGAGCAAGCGAGAAATGTTCACACCCCTTTCAGAATGCTAATGTAAGGGTAATAGAGAAAATGAAAATTTTTATATTTCATGCATTTTTCATGAAAGTTATTAAAAATGTATGAAACGGAGGGAAAATATCTTACTGCTTTCGAAATCAAGCTTCTTCCCCCACCCTTTAAATTTCTTTTTAGATCCAGATGTGAATGTGGGGCGGGGGTGGCTCAGTCGGTAGCGCGTTAGGCTCGTAATCTGTAGTTCCCAGGTTCGAGACCCATCTGGGTCAGCGTTGAGATTTATCTCCGTAAAATTCCCCGCCCTGCCCACGGTCAGTAGGGGACACCAATGGTCTTGGAAAGGCCGCCGTCCGTCGGATGGGACGTTAAGCCGTGGCCCCGTGTGCGGGAGTGCCATACCCTGTGCACGTTAAAGAACACGCTGGATGGCCTTGACGGGAGGCTACCATCAGTCTGCCAACAGCCGTTCCAGTGGATCCCCTCCCCCAACATTCCCTGAGCATTCGGGGTCCATGTAACCTGGCCATTTAGCCCATGGTGTGCAAAAAAGTGCCGCTCAGAGGCAAAACAACCTAACCGGATGTGAATGTAATAAGCTAATGAATGAAAAATCCTAACCCTGTAAAAAGCGTATATCGTGTTCAATCAAATATAGTGTTAAGTTCACTAGTATCACCTAGTGAATTAGAGTTTAATTTTGTATATACTAGTAAAATTACCTATGATATATCAGTTGACTATTGAAGTAGTGATATATACTTAGTCGTTATATTCTTGAATTGATTGCTTTTAGATAAATATATATATATTAAACTAAAGCAACTAATACTTATTCCAAAAATAAATTTTCTTTTGTATATTTTGACAACACTAAACTGATTGTTAGTTTCATGCAGGGCGTGACAGGGGTGGGGCAAGTGGATCATGCTCCCCCCCCCCCCCTTGACAATGCTAATAAGGATAGTTTTACTATCAGTACCTCTCCGCAAAAATTCCCCGCCCTGCACACGGTCAGTAGGGGACACCGATGGGCTTGGAAAGGCGCCGTCCGTCGGATGGGTCGTTAAGCCGTGGCCCCGTGTGCGGGAGAGCCCTACCCTGTGCACGTTAAAGAACACGCTGGACGGCCTTGACGGGAGGTTACCATCTGTCTCCCAACAGCTGTTCCAGTGGTTCCCCTCCCCCAACCTTCTCTGAACCTTTGGGGTCCATGTGACCTGGCCATTTAGCCCATGGTGTGCAAAAAAAGTGCCGCTCAGAAGTAAAACAACCCAACCCAACTATCAGTACCTTCTGTTTTTTCTATCGTAATAAGAAGTGACACAGTTTAAAAAATGAAATATATAGATTTTTTTAATTTCAATTTAATTCTTTCATTTAAATATTTTTCTGAGCATTGGAGTCTGATGACCTGGATATTTATCCCATCGGCAAGAATGAAACCACAATGAAGCTGGAAAATAAAGGGAAAGAAACCATTTCTCCATTTTTGAAGACCTCCTTTCGTGTCCTGATGACGAAGAGAATTCAATATTTCTGGATGCAACTCTTAGTTCCACAAATACTTCTCTCCACGCTCAACTTCACGCGAATCTCCTTCATTTCGCACGTCTGAAGGAAACGAAAATCTCTTCCATTCAACATCGAGAGCTCATTAAGTGTAACAATGCTGTATAATATGATATTTTGAAATAAATATGTTTCATTCATGAATGCAGCCTATTCACTTCATCGGTACATCTCAGGATTGGGGCAGGGGTGGCTCAGTCGGTAGCGCGCCAGGCTCGTAATCTGTAGTTCCCAGGTTCGAGTCCCAGCTGGGTCAGCGTTGAGATTTATCTCCGCAAAATTTCCCGTCCTGCCCATGGTCAGTAGGGGACACCGATGGGCTTGGAAAGGCCGCCGTCCATGGGATGGGACGTCAAGCCGTGGCCCCGTGTGCAGGAGAGCCATACCCTGTGCACGTTAAAGAACACGCTGGATAGCCTTGACGGGAATCTACCATCTGACTCCCAACAGCTGTTCCAGTGGATCCCCTCCCCCAAAACTTCTCTGAGCCTTCGGGGTCCATGTGACCTGGCGATTAAGCCCATGGTGTGCAAAAAAAGTGCCGCTCAGAGGTAAAACAATCCAATCATCTCCGGATTACATACTTGCCGTTGAAATTCCAACATATGCTCGAATTACGAAACCAATAGCTATCTTAAATTCAAACTTTCATTTTTGATAGTAGATGCTGGATTCTTATAACTTATGTGGGGTAGCACGGGGGGAAGGGAACCAATAGGAGAGATTTTGTTCTGAAGATAACGTATTTGTGTATCTACAGGCGCCCTTAAAAGAGAAAATGAAAATTTTGATTCAAGAAACCACCGGTGATAAAAAGCGATTCGCAGATATAACTGCTCCACGTAGGGATATAAAAGTTTAATATAACATGGAATAAAACAACACTTGTACGAAATTCGGTACAACAGGTCAAGTGTTTCAGGTATTACATGGCCGAATTCTGTTAAATATCGAGTAAATCTGTTTACAGTTTGTATAGTAATAAAGCTCTCAGAAACAATGTACGAAGCCACTGGCATGTTCGAGAACTGTCAAGAGTTACGTCAGCATATGGTGAGAGAAAGCTCTGCCTCTTATCAGATGGACAGCCTCCTGCAGCCCGCTGTACATCCGCTCAAACATGAATGAAGAAAAAAATATTAGTAATTTTGACGATAAAATTATTATTCAATTAAAAGTTAGCACCATACCGTCAGCAATAGAGTAGTAAAAGATGGCTACTATTTAGAAAACGGCACAATGCATGGCCTGGTATGTAGAGACGAAATCCAATATTCACGTACGAAGGAATTTCACTTGATCAACATGTGGCAGAGACCGTCTTGATGTCCGTCCATTCGCAGATGGTCAATGAAGTAATTCTCTTGATCGTGAACTGCGTTGTTGAATACTGCTCATGAATGATTTATATACAGGGTGTTTCAAAACTCTCTGTGCAAATTTCAATGGGAGATAGGGAACACCAAGACAAACCTTTTTCGTCTATGAATGTATGTCTGCTGACGTAACCCTTCGGTGCTACAGGACTCTGACAGAAATATCGGTGGAGCTGGTACATAAATGAATGGAAACAAGTGTAAAAACACGTTTATTTAAAGGAGGTACCGACCGGCAACAGCATTGCATGCATGACAGCGTCGAAACATTGATTGCCGTACATGAAAGATTCCTGGAATTTCGCGAACAGTTGCAGCGGCGACAGCGATTCTTGGGACAAGGTCTACATCTGAGTC
Organism: Ryuthela nishihirai; assembly: GCA_038380435.1. Taxonomy (NCBI): domain Eukaryota; kingdom Metazoa; phylum Arthropoda; class Arachnida; order Araneae; family Heptathelidae; genus Ryuthela; species Ryuthela nishihirai. Next base: position 26,837 of record JAWZYU010000096.1, read on the forward strand.
AATAGGAGTCTCGTATACGAGGTTTTTCATGTGTCCCAAACGAATAAATCTAATTAAATCGGGCGATATTGGAGTTCAGGCGACGGGTCCACCGCGGCCTATCCATCGGCCCCCAAAAAGTGGCGTTCAGATAATGCCGTACATCATTGGTGAAGTTTGCTGGCGCCCCGTCGTATTGAAACCACATTCTTCTGCGAATACCACGGAAACAACTTCCAACAGTATTTGCAACGTTTCACAAGAAATAGCTGATAAATCTGACCGTCGTGACGAGGAGGCAGCTGATATGGCCCAATCAAAATGTCATGGACGATACCCTCCCAAAAATTGACAGCAAACCGTTGTTGATGACCATGCGCCATTGTGGCATGTGGATCGCACAAGTGCTTTTCCTGCACATGAGAATTGTGCACATTAAACACACCCTCACGTGTGAAAGAGACCTCATCTGAGAAGAGCACATGAACTTGAAAATCAGGCTGCACCGTGGTCTTCTGCAGAAATCAGCGCACGAATTTCACACGAAGAGGATAATCCTGAGGTGTTCATAACGTTTTAGCTCTTCGGTGTATATATTAGATATGCACCATTAGCAGTCGTTCTCAAACATTTTGGTCTCAGGACCCCTTTACACTTTTAAAATGGCTTGGAAAGGCCGCCGTTCGTCGGATGGGACGTTAAGCCGTGGTCCCGTGTGCGGGAGAGCCATACCCTGTGCACGTTAAAGAACACGCTGGATGGCCTTGACGGGAGGCTACCATCTGTCTCCTAACAGCTGTTCCAGTGGGTCCCCTCCCCCAACCTTCTCTGAGCCTTCGGGGTCCTTGTGACCTGGCCATTTAGCCCATGGTGTGCAAAAAAAGTGCTGTCAGTTGTTTCTTTCAAGTGCAAATGGTGTTCCATGAAAAAAGCGGTTAATTCAGATCGCAATTCAAACAATCGCACAAGTGCTTTTCCTCGGTGTGCAGCAGAAGTGCTTTATACGTAATTCCCATTTCGTCATACAGAATATTAAAAAGACTTGCACAGGGTCGAGCTTTAGTAAAATTAAAAATTTTTACTTCTTCATCAAGGAGATTCTTAAGTGAATCTTCAATTCTATGACTTACTGTATTGTTGGAAAGTGTCACTGCCTTATATTTATGACCTCGCTGACCCCCTGAAAGAGTCTCGAGGACCCACAAGGTTCCGCGAACCACTCTTTGAGAACCGCTGCACTATAGTAATGGGAAGGAAAGAATTGCCTGGCTGGAATGAATGTAAGGTTCTTCTGATACACTTTTTTTTTTTACAGAATTTTCCTCTTCAATTTGTGTGATAACATTGAATTGTCCCTCAGTACCAGTAATCTTTTAAAAATAGTTAAATTCGGAAGACGTGAATTATGGCTTCTCCACCGTGTTCAAATCCAGTCCGAGGTATGTTCTAGAAAATTATGGAACTGTGGGAAAAATATACAAGAGCATGTGACCACATATAATTTGTAAAATTTCAAACCTTTAATGCAGTCTCGCAAACATTTTTACTCTGCGGAACACTGAATCTAATTTTTTTCCGCGGCACACTGAATCTAATTTTTTTTCCGCGGCACACCTAAAAAAGAATTTTTGATGGTTACGTAAAAAGAGGAAAATTTAAGTTTCGTTAAATGCATTTTATTTAAAATAAATATAATTAATCATAACTCGGTGTTTGTTTTAAATATTTGTCCATTCAATGGCTTGAAATAATCAAAAATTAATACCAAAATTTGGAAAAAGCTTGATAAATACTTACAAGATCCCAGTTGATAAATTCTGAAAGATTTTTATTAAAGCACGTCGATAGCACGTCGATAACACAAGTCAAGTCAAAATGAAATCTTTGGAATATCTAGTGTCAATTTGAAAATCTCTCGCGGCACACAGTTTACAAGACACTGCTTTAATGGAATTAAAATTGCGATAGATGTGGAAAACCTCCTTTCTTGTCGGTAACGCATTTTGTTTGATTTCAAACCGATTTGATACTGTAACGATATGTCAAACGGAGAACATATGATGTCTTTACATCGTTCTCAGAGTCCACTACGTCTTACAACTGCTGAGAATGACAATTATATAGCACTAAAAAGCGAGACGTAGCAAACACATGTCAGCGAGAGAGCTCGTTGTAGAACTGTCTGCGGCTCGTGGACGAAGTTTAGAAGAAAAGATATAAGAAGGCTTCATTAACAGTATGCTAGACGACCTGCAGTTTGCATTCCATTCACACGGTTAGGGTTGAATTGTACCTCTTAGTACACTTTGTTACACATAATGGGCTAATTGGATAGGTTGGGTTGGGTTGATTTACCTCTGAGCGGCACTTTTTTGCACACCATGGGCTAAATGGCCAGGTCACATGGACCCCGAATGCTCAGAGAAGGTTGGGGGAGGGGACCCACTGGAACAGCTGTTGGGAGACAGATGGTAGCCTCCCGTGAAGGCCATCCAGCGTGTTCTTTAACGTGCACAGGGTATGGCTCTCCCGCACACGGGGCCACGGCTTAATGTCCCATCCGACGAACGGCGGCCTTTCCAAGCCCATCGGTGTCCCCTACTGACGGTGGGCAGGGCGGGGAATTTTGCGGAGATAAATCTCAATGCTGACCCAGCTGCGACTCGAACCTGGGAACTACAGATTACGAGCCTGGCGCGATACCGACTGAGCCACTCCCGCCCCCAGGTAGTGGTGGCAAAAGACTGTATTTTTCTTGCAGCATAACCTTTACCTCTCCATTTTAGAGGTCTTTAAAAATCCTTGTAAAATGCTTGAAATGTGCACGCTAAATCATTTTTGCTTCTATTACGCTTATTAGTATTCTAAAATGGGGAGCATGGCACTCTTCGCCCCCTCCCTTCCCATAGATACTGCCTTGATTTCAAATATACGTTTTGGATCCAATAAGCCAATTTTTATTCGAAATCAGAGTTGGAGGTGCATCCAACGAAAACGGGAGATGTTTCCAAACATTAAATAAAATAAATAAATACCCCCCAAACATTGCGGGTTTAATATTGATATCTTCTGCAGAAAGAAGTTCTTGTGAAAAAGAACACGTAGTGTTTTTCGTTTCTGATACATGAAGTGATCAGATCACGTGGTCCATGTTTAAAACGTTTTTGCTCATGTTAATAGCTCTAAGCACTGACGTACAAGGGGCGGGGGTGGCTCAGTCAGTAGCGCGCCAGGCTCGTAATCTGTAGTTCCCAGGTTAGAGTCCCAGCTACGTCAGCATTGAGATTTATCTGCGCAAAATTCCCCGCCCTGGCCACTGTCAGTAGGGGACACCGATGGGCTTGGAAAGGCCGCCGTCCGTCGGATGGGACGTTAAGCCGTGGCCTCGTGTATGGGACAGCCATACCCTGTGCACGTTAAAGAACACGCTGGATGGCCTTGACGGGAGGCTACCATCTGTCTTCCAACAGCTGTTCCAGTGGGTCCCCTCCCCCAACCTTCTCTGAACCTTCGGGGTCCATGTGACCTGGCCATTTAGCCCAAGGTGTGCAAAAACGTGCCGCTCAGAGGTAAAACAACCCAACTGACGTACAACATACCCAGCTGGAAACCAGGGATTCCGGAACATTTCCCCTCGCCGAAAATCCGTCGTCTGACATGAAATCTCGAACTGGTCTACCTGCTTGGAAATCCAAAACAGTTGTTTTGGTATAATTTTATTTCAGCCCCAGAGTATATGTCCGACACTTAAAATATATTTCAAAAATAACTATAAATTTTTATTTCATATAGTATATCATTTTAAGCTTTTGTGCCCACCCCCGACTCTAAATAATTTGCGTACACTCGCTCCCTTGAAACTTAATCCCGGGTACGTCCTGGCTGAAAGGGATTTTTTTTTCTGTCTAAAACACTGAGATTCCTTTTATTCTAAAATAAAAACAGAAATTTTTAGAAAATAATTCAAACACAGAATTACTAAATATATAAATATTTCAAACACGATTTTTCGCAAAACTTGCTTTTATGGACTACACTTGTGGTTTAGTGATTAATGTAGGTATGCAAGCGGATAGCTACCGTTTCTTTTATAATTTAAAGTTTTATTTTCATTAGTCTTTGGTTTATTTGAAGAACGTATTGGAAATGTGTGGAAGTCTAGAATGTATCTTTTAAGATGCAGTGTGATATTTAAAATGATATAGGCACACAGTGCCGTATACAGCCCCCATCAAACTTTTGAGAATGCTAGTAAGGGTAAATGGAAACAAAAAAAAAAGATTTAAATTGTGCATATTTCCAGCAAATTTCAAGAAATGTTTCAAACACCCATAAAATGGAAGGCAAAACATTATGCTTCAATGAAATCTCGCCTTTTTGCCCCCCCACTTTAATTTTCTCCAGCTGCATTTGATCACTAGACCGCAGTCTCACTTTTTATTTTTTAGACCTGGGCCTGGATACACGTAATCCTCATTTAAAGCAATCCCAAATGTGGGAAGAATTAATTAAAAAAAATACGCACACATGCTCAAGCCATTTATGCTCTAATTAGGTAAAAGAATATCCCCGTTGAACGAAGGAGATGTGTTCCTCGAAGATCCACGTTAAAGAGGGTATTTTTGGAAAAATATAATTGCAGAGGGTGAGGTACCTGCGACTCTCCAGATACATGCCAGAGCACTCTACCAGCTAACCGAACCTTCGGCAGATAATTTGCTTCCAGAATGTGACCTTTATGCATTTCGCTGAATGTGGGTGTGACCTTGCGCCATCTATAATCAGTGAAGGCAACATATTTTTCAATTGCTGCTAAGGTTGGGTTGTTTTACCTCTGAGCGGCACTTTTTTGCACATCATGGGCTAAATGGCCAGGTCACATGGACCCCGAAGGCTCAGAGAAGGTTGGGGGAGGGGACCCACTGGAACATCTGTTGGGAGACAGATGGTAGCCTCCCGTCAAGGCCATCCAGCGTGTTCTTTAACGTGCACAGGGTTTTGCTCTCCCGCACACGGGGCCACGGCTTAACGTCCCATCTGACGGACGGCGGCCTTTCCAAGCCCATTGGTGTCCCCTACTGACCGTGGGCAGGGCGGGGAATTTTGCGGAGATAAATCTCAACGCTGACCCAGCTGGGACTCGGACCTGGGAACTACAGATTACGAGCTTGGCGCGCTACCGACTGAGCCACCCCCGCCCCCAATTGCTGCTAAAGAATCAGATGTCAATGAGAAAGTCATTCACTCTTAAGTGTTACTATTGAAAAATCAATCCATATTAAATACACAGAATAGATATAGATGCACAATTCAATAAATATTTTTTCCAAATAATTATTTATTCAATTATGTATCTACAGGTAATCTTTGTATTTATTATGGTTTTATTTTTCGATTTGTTTGTTTTTTGCATATATTATTGATCTTTTCCATGATTTTTTTTAATGATAATACATGTTTCGTTTAAGAAATATAATTATGCTTCACATTTTTATTGAAAATTATAAAATTATGGTAAATATGTCAATATCATCGATTAGTAAACATTACAATTAATTTCTTAATAAGGAAAGAATCTAGGTATTTTGCTCTGCTTGTCTCCGTTTTGTGGTAATATTTGTTTGGGTTGGGTTGTTTTACCTCTGAGCGGCACTTTTTTGCACACCATGGGCTAAATGGCCAGGTCACATGGACCCCGAAGGATCAGAGAAGGTTGGGGGAGGGTACCCACTGGAACAGCTGTTGAGAATATTTGTTTGGAACTTCCCAATTAGTTATCATTGCAACATTTTACGGCATCCACTAGTAAAGTAAAATCATTATTTTGCTCCTCCAACAAATCTATGCATTTTAAAGACGTTTTACTAAGAAAGATCAAAAATAAATGGTGTTAAATGGAGACGTAAAAGATGTCTATCGAAACATCCTATTTAATGAATAAAATAACTCTACCAAAGGAAAGCTGGGTTGGGTTGTTTTACCTCTGAGCGGCACTTTTTTGCACACAATGGGCTAAATGGCCAGGTCACATGGACCCCGAAGTCTCAGAGAAGGTTGGGGGAGGGGACCCACTGGAACAGCTGTTGGGAGACAGATGGTAGCCTCCCGTCAAGGCCATCCAGCGTGTTCTTTAACGGGCACAGGGTATGGCTCTCTCGCACACGGAGCAACGGCTTAACGTCCCATCCGACGGACGGCGGCCTTTCCAAGCCCATCGGTGTCCCCTACTGACCGTGGGCAGGGTGGGGAATTTTGCGGAGATAAATCTCAACGCTGACCCAGCTGGGACTCGAACCTGGGAACAACAGATTACGAGCCTGGCGCGCTACCTACTGAGCCACCCCCGCCCCCCGAAAGGAAAGTAGAAGAAGCAAAAGTGAAACCGAAAACCAAACTAATCTACCTTGCGCAAAAATTTCGTCACCATATAAGTCGGTGTATTCTAATGACATGGATACCAAAAGACAGGTCTGAATGTAGAAAAACAAAAGGGGAGGGGGCAAACGACCCAATCGAGCTGGAAAAAAAAGGGGGGGGGAGAGATTGGATTCCCATTGCAGTGTTATATTTTCCCCGCCACTTCAGAAGTTTCTAAAAATTATTTTAGAAATAGGTAAAATATGCAGAAGTTTAATATTTTTTTTTCTCCATTACCATTACTAACATTTCTTAAAGTGGAGGAGCATTGCTTCTTGCCATCCCCACCCCCTAGAGACGACGCTGCCAACAGGCATCACTTGAACAAAGAAATTTCTTTCTGAGAATTTTTTATTTTATTATTCGCATCAATCAATATCTGACGAGAGGTCCATTAATCCAAATTATTTTATGAAATCCACTAAGGCTCCAGAAAATATAAAATGTATGCACATTATATATAAAATATATATGCTATGCACACTACAAAATACGAAGTCTTCTCTGTAATCGCTAGAAGGAACCATGGGTATCTTCAAAAAGGACCGAGCTTTGCTGTGGATCTCTTTTACCAAAACGGCAGTAATGACGCCGTATTTGCAAGAAAGCCGCACTTACCGTTTGCACCAGACATAATCATATTTTTGGTTATGGGGTTATTTGAAAAGTACAGTTTACCATGGCAAAGAGGGGGCGGGGGTGGCTCAGTCGGTAGCGCGCCAGGCTCGTAATCTGTAGTTCCCAGGTTCGAGTCCCAGCTGGGTCAGCGTTGAGATTTATCTCCGCAAAATTCCCCGGCATGCTCACGGTCAGTAGGGGACACCGATGGGCTTGGAAAGGCCGCCGTCCGTCGGATGGGACGTTAAGCCGTGGCTCCGTGTGCGGGAGAGCCATACCCTGTGCACGTTAAAGAACACGCTTGATGGATTTGACGGGAGACTGTCATCTGTCTCCTAACAGCTGTTCCAGTGGGTCCCCTCCTCCAATCCTTCCCTGAACCTTCGGATCCATTGTGACCTGGCCATTTAGCTAATTGTGTGCAAAAAATGTGACGTTCGGAGATAAAACAACCCAACTTATTTGTCTCTATAACTGAGGTGGTAGGGCAAATTATACACTAACTTCCGGATATCCAGAACTTAAACATCCAGAATTCTCATGAAACGGAAATAAATTTCAAATTGAAATAATAAATTTTCTGAGATTAAAGTTTAGGTTAGTTCCAGTGTTCTCGGGTCCAGGATTCCACTGACTTTTAACTTTCAAAAATTCTCTTTCACATTTCGTTATTACTGAAAATCCAACACTTCGGTATTCAGCGCCATATGGCGACCAATATTACAATTATTTCTATGAAAGCTTTCATGGAATAAACGTAAATAAATATCTTCCCAAGCAGCTGTTTGCCGCAGAGATATCATAGTAGCCTGTCAGTTTATACGCCATAGTAGAAGGTCTATGAGGATGGCGGGACCTCAGGAGAAAAAACAATACAAGCAGCAGGAACTCGAACCCAGTTCCCTTTCTCAGTGACCAAGTGCGCTAACCGTTCGGTCAAGGATGGCCGAGTGATTATCGCGCTTGGCTATTGAACTTTGGGAAGCATTTGCTAAAATCCCTGACAATTATATTTTAGATATTCAGAATTGTATTTACATTTTTTTTAAATGCATTTTATTACAACAAAGGAGTGAATACAATTTGAATCAATCAAATTGAAATTGAAATCAAATTGCACTTACGGTATTTGTTTTGCATAAAAGTATTTCACATGCAACCGGCAGATTCCTCTAAACGGCAACTTCCATTCACCATAAATGCCAGATAACCGGGAGCATTGTCACATCTTGTAACGTTGAAACTACAACACCAGAAAGAGGTGGCAAAATTCAACTGACATACAGATATTAAGCAGTATAGCAGAGAATGAAGACAAAATTAATATTTCAAAACGAATGGACAATTTTATTATACAAAATATAAGTCACATAAGTTGGGTTGTTTTACCTCTGAGCGGCACTTTTTTGCACACCATGGGCTAAATGGCCAAGTCACATGGACCCCGAAGGCTCAGAGAAGGTTTGGGGAGGGGACCCACTGGAACAGCTGTTGGGAGACAGATGGTAGCCTCCCGTCAGGGTCATCCAGCGTGTTCTTTAAAGTGCACAGGGTATGGCTATCCCGCACCCGGGGCCACGGCTTAACGTCCCATCCGACGGACGGCGGCCTTTTGAAGCCCATCGGTGTCCCCTACTGACCGTGGGCAAGGCGGGGAATTTTGCGGAGATAAATCTCAACGCTGACCCAGCTGGGACTCGAACCTGGGAACTACAGATTACGAGCCTGGCGCGCTACCGACTGAGCCACCCCCGCCACAGTCACATAAGTAGTAGGTACAACCACAGTTATTTTGAATAAATTGAACAATGCTTCTAGTCATTGAGTCGTACACTGCTCAAACCTCTAAGGGATCAGCACTCACACTTAACTACAGGCCCGAATGTAGAATAATGTCGAGGGGGGTGGGCAAGAAACACAATTTAGCGTCAAATATGTAAAATGTCAAAGGTCAAATATGTAAAACCCGAAAAATGTGAGGGGTAAGAAACACAATTGAGCGGGGAAAATGTGACGGGTAAGAAAAAGACAAGGTTATTACAAATTGTCAAATTTTCGAAATAATTACGGGAAACATACCTCCGAATATCAAGTACCACTTATATTTAATGCTATTCCAAAAGAATTACTAAATATAGATTCTTTTAGAAGACTTAAAATGGAATTAAAAAATTATTTGGTATTTTCTAGTGAAAATGTGACGGGTAAGAAACACAACTGTGCCGGAAAAAAATGTAGGAGGGGGATAATAAACACAGTTGAACCGGAGGGAAATACAGGGGGGGGGGAAATATTGAACCGTAAAACTATTGAGCCGTAAAAATGTAACGAGAAGGGGGGCAAAACTCTGGATTTCCAATGCATTATAACATTTCTGCCTCTGTTTTACAGGTGTAAATTTATTGCAAAATGCATGAAATATAACTAAGTCTCAGAATTTTTTGTCTCCATTACATTTATTAGCATTCTGAGAAGGGGCTTTGGGTTGCGTTGTTTTACCTCTGAGCGGCACTTTTTTTGCACACCATGGGCTAAATGGCCATGGTCACATGGACCCCGAAGGCTCATAGAAGGTTGGGGGAGGGGACCCACTGGAACAGCTGTTGGGAGACAGATGGTAGCCCCCGTCAAGGTCATCCAGTGTGTTCTTTAACGTGCACAGGGTATGTCTCTCCCGCACACGGGGCCACGGCTTAACGTCCCATCCGACGGACGGCGGCCTTTCCAAGCCCATCGGTGTCCCCTACTGACCGTGTGCAGGGCTCGGAATTTTGCGGAGATAAATCTCAACGCTGACCCAGCTGGGACTCGAACCTGGGAACTACAGATTACGAGCCTGGCGCGCTACCGACTGAGCCACCCCTGCCCCCAGATAGGGGGCATCACCCATCCTAGATCTAGACCTGCCTACGTTTATCCAAATAAAGTAAAAATATAATATAGATGAGAAGAATTAATTTCTAATGTAAACATTTATAAGAGAAATCAATCGCAGCCTTCAGCGCAACGCGATTCCCACATGGCGCTGATTTCTCTGTTTGACCTTATGCTACAACGGATCTAAAATTTCCTTAAATGCTCCTATGCAACAATTTTCAGTTTTCTTTCTTCCACAGGTTTGACATCTGAACTATCAGATGAGAAATTTCGCAACGATTATTAGATGTAAAAGCAGAAGTATCCAGAGACACCATTTTTCAAGTGCATGTAGGTACAGTCGCACGTAGATAGAAATTTGACCTTCGACTTCAATGAAATGGTGAGACCCGAAATTTCAAAACTCTTCTGAAATATAGGATCGAAATAATCCGAGTCATTAGTTTTTAGCTCTCTAGTACCAATAGAACAAAATTTCACTTTTGTCCTAAAAAGATCCCCCCCACTTCAATATTTCTTAAGATCTACAACAATTTCGGTTGTTTTATCTCCGAATGTCACATTTTTTGCACACAATTAGCTAAATGGCCAGGTCACAATGGATCCGAAGTTTCAGGGAAGGATTGGAGGAGGGGACCCACTGGAACAGCTGTTAGGAGACAGATTTATTCCCGTGTCATGAGGAGTTAGGAGACAGTCTCTGTTAGGAGACAGTCTCCCGTCATTCCTGTTAGGAGACAGTCTCCCGTCAAATCGATCAAGCGTGTTCTTTAACGTGCACAGGGTATGACTCTTCCGCACACGGGACCACGGCTCAACGTCCCATCCGACGGACGGCGGCCTTTACAAGCCCATCGGTGTCCCCTACTGACCGTGGGCAGGGCGGGGAATTTTTCGGAGATAAATCTCAACGCTGACGCAGCTGGGACTCGAACCTGGGAACTACAGATTACGAGCCTGGCGCGCTACCGACTGAGCCACCCCCGCCCCAGAATTCTCATGACACGGGAATAAATTTCAAATTGAAATTATAAATTTTCTGAGATTAAAGTTTAGGTTAGTTCCAGTGTTCTCGTGTCTAGGATTCCACTGACTTTTAACTTTCAAAAATTCTCTTTCACATTTCGTTATTAGGGAAAATTTAACACTTCGGTATTCAGCGCCATATGGCGACCAATATTACAATTATTTCTATGAAAGCTTTCATGGAATAAACGAAAATAAATATCTCCCCAAGCAGCTTCTTACCGCAGAGATATGATAGTAGCCTGTCAGTTTATACGCCATAGTAGAAGGTCTATGGGGATGGCGGGACCTCAGGAGAAAAAACAATACAAGCAGCAGGAGCTCGAACCCAGATCCCATTCTCAGTGACCAAATGCGCGTCAAGTGTGAGTCATTAGTTTTTAGCTCTCTAGTACCAATAGAACGAAATTTCACTTTTGTCCTAAAAAGATCCCCCCACTCCAATATTTCTTAAGATCTACAACAATTTCGGTTGTTTTATCTCCGAGCGTCACATTTTTTGCACACAATTAGCTAAATGGCCAGGTCACAATGGATCCGAAGGTTCAGGGAAGGATTGGAGGAGGGGACCCACTGGAACAGCTGTTAGGAGACAGATGACAGTCTCCCGTCAAGTCCATCAAGCGTGTTCTTTAACGTGCACAGGGTATGACTCTCCCGCACAGGGAAAGACGGCGCAACGTCCCATCCGACGTACGGTGGCCTTTCCAAACCCATCGGTGCCATGACTGACCGTGGGCTGGGCGGGGAGTTTTGCGATAAATCTCAACGCTGACCCAGCTAGGACTGTAGATTACGAGCCTGGCGCGCTACCGACTAAGGTTAATAAATCCCTTGCAGGAAGCGTGGTGAACACTGCCACAGGAATATCTACGACTCACTGCCACGAAGCATTGTTCAATGTATTGCCAATACCTGTGGTTAGTAGTTGCCAATACCTCCTAATAACATGGCTTATATTTTGTATAATAAAATTGTCCATTTGTTTTGAAATATTTGTCATGTCTTCCCTGTCTCCTATGCTGCTTCATATGTGAATATCAGTTGAATTTGGTCACCTCCTTTTGGTGTTGCAATCTCAACGTTACAGAATGTGACAATGTTCCCGGTTATCCGACATTTATGGTGAATGGAATTTGCGGGTTAGATGAATCTGGCGGTTGTATGGGAAATACTTTTATACGAAAAAAACTATCGTAAATGCAATTTGTATTCAAGTCTTATTTATAATAAAACTAACGTTAAAAACAATGAAAATGAAGTACAATGCCCTTAATAGAAATCTAAATATTTAAAATATAATTATCAGGAATTTTAGCAACTGCTTCCCAAAGTCCAAGAGCTAAGTGCGCTAATAACTCGGCCGTCCCGTAGCCGAGTAGTTAGTGCGCATGGCTACTGATCAAGGTACCTGGGTTCGAGCCCCATATAAGGCATGGATGTTTGTATTTATTTTTTTTTCTTTGCTTAGATACCAATATCCTCACAGACCTTCTACTATGGCATAAAAACTATGAGGCACATTTGTCAAACCTCTGTGGTAAGCAGCTGCTTGAAGAGATATTTGTTTATTTTTATTTATTCACTGAAAGCTAACATAGAAAGAATTGTAGTATTGGTCGCCAGATGGCGCTGATTACGAAAGTGTCAAATTTTTCTAATAACGAGATGTGAAGGCAAATTTTTCGAAATGTCAGTAGAATACGGGATAGGAGAACGATGAAACTAACCTGAACTTTAATTTCAGAAAGTTTTTCAAACTGACAATTTCAGTTTCAAAATTTTATGGTTGCATGAGAATTCAGGATATTTGAATACTAGGTAATCGCGAAATTACGATATTTTTTCTACCGCTTGAATTATAGAAAGAAATAAGTGATAAAATATTCTTCCGATTTAAATCATTATAACGTAGTTTTTCTCGGGCAGGTCTGGAGCGTATGTTTTTAAGGTACAATATCATATCTAAAGAAAAAACCGAGAATGGATAATTCGTGGACTGCGGTCTCAAACAATTACCGACTTTTCTTACGAGTCAATACGTAATACAATATGTGGCAACTTAGCAACTCTTCAGGTAGGGAACAGTGATGCTGGTTTGGGTTGTTTTGCCTCTGAGCGGCACTCATATTTGGCGTCCTTGTGACTCCAATTATGTTTGGATCCTTATGACCCCAAAAATTGTGAATATATATATATGTGTGATAAACAGCTGCTTGAGGGGGTATTTATTTTTATTATATATATGTATACAGTAAACTTCTGGTTTTCCGGCATTTATGGGGAATGGAAGTTGCCTGTTAGATGAATAAAGTTGCATGAGAAATATTTTGATACAAAACAAAAACCGCAAGTGCAATCTTGTATTCAGGCATTAATTGAAATAAAAATGTATGTAAAAACAACGAAAATGAAGTATAATGCCCTAAATGCAAAAGTAAATATCTAAAATATAATTATCAGGAACTTCGGGAACTGCTTCACTGAAACCCACCGTAGAAAATCATGGAAAGAGTTGTAATATTGGCCTCCAGATGGCGCTGACTACGGAAGTGCCGAATTTTCTCTACTAACGAAAGGTGAAAGAGAAATTTTAGATAAGTAAAGCCAGTGGAATCCGAGACACGAGAATAAGGAAACTAAGTTAAACGTTAATTTCAGAAAATTTATTTCGGTTGCGTGAGAATTCTGGAAATTTGAATACAGGATAACCGAATAAAATATTATCCATTGGAATACAAAGTTCAGTGTCTGTGACAAGATTCGGTCGGAAAAGTACCTTTTTCAGGTACAATATTAAATGTAAAGAAAAATACGGGGATGGATAATGCATGATCTATCGTCGAAAAATATTATTACTTTATGGCCGAGTGGTTAGTGCGCTTGGCTACTGATCTACGGGACCTGGGTTCGAACCCCGGGTAAGGCATGGATGTTCATGTTGTTTTCTGCTGAGGTCCTGCCATCCTCTCAGATCTTCTACTTTGGCATATAAACTGACAGGCTCCTGTCAGACCTCTGTGGCAAGCAGCTGCTTGAGGGGGTATTTATTTTTTATGACATTTATGATATTCATCCGACCTATTATTTTACATGCTTCCCCAATTTGGACGAACACCACTTCTAAGAACATTCGCAAGGTCCAGGTCTTGCAGAATAAGATTCTGCGATGTGCGGTCGATGCCTCTGGTTTGCAACCAACTGACAGTTACATAAAGACCTGGGCATCGACCATATTTTGTCTTACATCAAGTATGTCTCACGACATTTCTTTGAGGCAGTTCAGAGTAACCTTCATGAGATCATATCTTGCTTATTGGACTATGATCACGAAGTCCTTAATAGATACAAGGGTCCTAAGATAATGGCTTACTCTAAAGAAAGTTTCCCGTTTTAGGTCTCTTGTACACACTTATTAAATTTTTGTATTTTGCTTTTCATGCCCTTAGGTGCTTACCATTTTGTGATTTATTCTTTAATTTGTTTTACACTGATGCCATTTAGGCATATATTGAGATGGAGAAGGTTATGGGTACCATTGTACCTGGTACTTCAAAGATGATTTAACGATCTACGATCTACGGAAAACATTAGAAACTTTTCTTACGAGGCAATACATGATAGGTGGCAACTTAGCGACTCTTCAAGGGCAGGGAGCAATGTGTTGGGTTGGGTTGTTTTACTTCTGAACGGCACTTTTTTGCACACAATGGAATAATTGGCCAGGTCACAAGGACTCCGAACGTTCAGAGTAGATTGTGGGGGGATTTACTGGAGCATCTGTTGGGAGACAACTCTCTTACATCCTCCTCCTGTCAAGGCAATCCAGCGTGTTCTTTAACGAGCACAGGGTATAGTTCTCCCACACACGGGACCACGACTTTACATCCCATCCAATAGAAGGCAGCCTTTCCAATCCCATCAATGTCTCCTATTGACCGTGGGCAGGGCGAGGAGTTGTGTGAAGATAAATCTTAACACTGGCCCAGGTGGGGCTCGAGAACTGTAGATACAGAGCATGGTACTCTACTGACTGAGGGGGGGGGGGGGGGTCAGTCGGTAGCGCGCCAGGCTCGTAATCTGTAGTTCCACGGTTCGAGTCCCAGCTGGGTCAGCGTTGAGATTTATCTCCGCAAAATTCCCCGACCTGCCCACGGTCAGTAGGGGACACCGATGGGCTTGGAAAGGCCGTCGTCCATCCGATGGGACGTTAAGCCGTGGCCCCGTGTACGGGAGAGCCTTACCCTGTGCACGTTAAAGAACACGCTGGATGGCCTTAACGGGAGGCTACCATCTGTCTCCCAACAGCTGTTACAGTGGGTCCCTTCCCCCAACCTTCTCTGAGCCTTCGGGGTCCATGTGACCTGGCCATTTAGCCCATGGTGTGCAAAAATGTGCCGCTCAGAGGTAAAACAACCCAACCCAACAAGATGAAAGTTTTTTTAATGTCTACACTTATCGTAATAAAATGTGCTCTCATTTGACGAAGATTTGTTCATTTCGTGTCCATCACAAGGCATCGCAAAACCATTTCCAAGTGTCAGGTTGGTTTGTTTGTCAACAAATTCCAATAAGGAAATACGTCAATCAATGAATCTTCCAGAAAGCGAAAGAATGTGACAGCAATGAAGAAGAAACAATTTTTGTCCCACGACAAGATCACAAATTAAAAAAAAAAAACACAAATTAAATAAAATTTAAAAGTAGAAAATCTCTGAGGAAATAATATTGAAAGGAAGAAAAGTGGCAGTAGCTTAAAATAGAAGGCGTATGAAACTTAATATTAAAGTTATTTATGATTATTTTATAAAGGTTTATTATTTTTATCAGCAAATGTTCCTAATAGCGACAAAATTAAAGTCATGTATTAAGTTGATAAACATAATGGAGAAAATAAACGTTATAAATTTTAGGTTGCAAACAACTTTATTGTTAACTTAGTTGATGATTTAAAAAACTACCAACTAAGACCAGGGGCATAGCGAAGGACTATGGTTGGGGGGAGGAGGAGAAATCAAAAATTTTCCAACTCGAAATTTAAATTTTGCCAACTAAGCAAACTTATTTAGTTTGCGCTGGGTGGAGGTGGGAGAAGGAGGGGTGGGGGGGTTGAGGCAATTTTCACAACTCTCCTGCATTTTGCCATTTGCCAACTAACCGTAATTTGCCATGTAACTTCCAATTTTGCCAACTAGCCATAATTTCACAGAATTCATTCCTGTATTTACATTTCGTCTGAATTGTAGCAAGTCAGTGTGAATTTTCCCTTGATATGGCCAACTGTCCTGCATCAATCACTACAAACTTTTCAAACTCACCAAGATTTTGCCAAGTTTTCTCGATTTTAGACAACTATCTGGAATTTCACACACTCAATCCCAATTATCACAACTTGCTCGTATTTTTAAAGTGGATTCGAATTTTACGAACTGCCCTACATTTGGTTCAGTTTCCTAGATTTGTCCAACACTCCTTAATTTCACAAAACAAATCTGAATTTTCACAAATCGCCTGTAATTTTCCAACTGGCTTCGAATTTTGGCAACTCCCCTAGATTTTGACAAGAGTTCTTGGTTTTCCAACTCTCCTTAATTTCAGAAAACCAATCCCAATTTGTACAACTCACCTGTAAAGTACAGGTGAGTTTACCAAGTGGTTTCCAGTTTTGCCAACTTCCCTAGATTTTGCCATCTCGCCACAATTTTACAGGAAAAAAAACCCAATTTTACATCACATCTGATTTTTGCAAAGTCAATCTGAATTTTGTCAACTCCTTCAAGATTTGCCAACTCTCTAGATATTGCGAAGTTGCCTCGATTTTGCCAACACGCCATAATTTTACAGAAAAAAGATTGCAATTTTTACATCTCAACTGAATTTTGTCAACCCTCCACGATTTTGACAAGTCACTCCGAATTTTGTCAACTGCCCCTAGATTTTGCCAACTCCCTAAGTTTTGCCAACTCTCCTAGATTTTGCCAACTCCTTAAGTTTTGCCAACTCTCCTAGATTTTGCCAACTCCCTAAGTTTTGCCAACTCTCCTAGATTTTGCCAAATCCTTAAGTTTTGCCAACTCTCCTAGATTTTGCCAACTCCCTAAGTTTTGCCAACTTTCCTAGATTTTGCCAACTCGCCATAATTTTACAGAAAAAAATCCAAATTTTCACATCTCACCTGAATTTTACCAACTCACTACGAATTTGCCAAGTCACTCCGAATTTTACCAACTGTCCCTAGATTTTGCCAACTCCCTAAGTTTTGCCAAATCGCCATAATTTTACAGAAAAAAAATCCTAATTTTTACATCTCACCTGAATTTTGCCAAGTCACTCCGAATTTTGTCAACTGTCCAAGTTTCTGTCAACTCCCCCAAGATTTTACCAAGTCACTCCGAATTTTGCCAACTCCCCACGAATTTGCCAAGTCACTCCGAATTTTACCAACTGTCCCTATATTTTGCCAACTCCCTACGTTTTGCCAAATCGCCATAATTTTACAGAAAAAAATCCTAATTTTTACATCTCACCTGAAATTTGCCAACTCCCCACGATTTTGCCAAGTCACTCCTAATTTTGACAACTCCCCAAGTTTTTGTCAACTCCCCCAAGATTTTACCAAGTCACTCCGAATTTTGCCAACTCCCTAAGATTTTGCCAAGATCTCCCGATTTTGCCAACTCACCTGTTTTTACTAAGTGGCTTCGAATTTTGCCAACTGATTTAAATTTTGCCATCCATCAATTTTCCAAACTGCTTTAGATTTGCCAAGTTGCCTCGATTTTGACAACTCTCCTTAATTTTCCAAAAAAAGATTACAAAATTTCACAACTTACCTAGATTTTACGAAGTCGCTTCGTATTTTGCCAACTCCGAGTTACTTTGGGGGGGGGCTTCATCCCCCATGGCTACATCCCTGACTAAGACTATCTATTTATGATAAATTTTATTTCAGATATTTTTGCCTCATGAACTATAATAATAGGCTAACTTTTTAAAGCAGTCTGGTGGCCATATCGTCAAATCAAACTATAAATTGAAATGCATTTTTTACCGATTACGAGAAGATGGGTTTTCGTTGAATGGCAACTTCACCCTTACAGTAAACAGTTCGTACGTTATCGTTTTGTGCAACATTCGAAATTTCGAAGCATGGTACTAATGACTTTTTGAACTTAGGTGATGAATGATAGAAAGAGCGATTAATAATTATATATAGAAAAGAGTGCTGTGAAATACTTGCCAGAATAGATGCCAGAATTTCGACTAAGAGTCGAAATTTGTAACTGAAAAATGTATTTTACTAGATTATCAGAAGAGCAATTTTTACTGAATGACAATTTCATTGAACTGTCACAGCTCCGCCTTTACAATTTTATTTAAATCTCCGCTTCAGCAGAGAACATTCTAGAGCAGGCGTCGGCAACCTATGACCCGCGGGTCACCAAGTGACCCATTTAATAATTTCAAGTGACCCACTTGAGTTCTGCAAATAAAGTATAATTTATATACTTTATTTGCAGAACTCAAGTGGGTCACTTGAGTTCATTAGGGTTCAATTGTCCGTCTGTGCCATCTAATACTGTTCTTGGTACAGAGGATTAGATTTTACTTTAAAGATCTCTTTTACAATTTTAAGCTACAACAGGTTACGTTTCATTCGTTACTCAATAATATTTCCAACCTCTTAGTGAAATCTTAAATTTTAAGTTTGCGTTTTCTCTTGATTAATGATAACAAAATGTGAAAAAAACACGTTTAATTTAAGAAAAATTATTGTACATATATATATATAATGACATATTTGACAATAATCTAGTTCCCGATCTAGACAGGAACAGTTTCGGGATGCTAATAAGAAAGGCCAAGATCCAAAAGTATACAAAAGGCAGATGTTAAATACTCTGGTGCTCATAATTAAAGGATAATGTATAATTGCGTCCTGTGGCCGAGTGGTTAGTGTGCTTGGCTACTAATCTAAGGTACCTGGGTTCAAGCCCCGGGTAAGTAGCCGAGTGGTTAGTGCGCTTGGCTACTAATCTAAGGTACCTGGGTTCAAGCCCCGGGTAAGTGGCCAAGTGGTTAGTGGGCTTGTCTACTAATCTAAGGTACCTGGGTTCAAGCCCCGGGTAAGTGGCTGAGTGGTTAGTGCGCTTGGCTACTAATCTAAGGTACCTGGGTTCAAGCCCCGGGTAAGTGGCCGAGTGGTTAGTGTGCTTGGCTACTAATCTAAGGTACCTGGGTTCAAGCCCCGGGTAAGTGGCCGAGTGGTTAGTGCGCTTGGCAACTGATCTAAAGTACCTGGGTTCAAGCCCCGGGTAAGTGGCCGAGTGGTTAATGCGCTTGTCTACTAATCTAAGGTACCTGGGTTCAAGCCCCGGGTAAGTGGCCGAGTGGTTAGTGCGCTTGGCTACTAATCTAAAGTACCTGGGTTCGAGCCCCGGGTAAGTGGCCGAGTGGTTAGTGCGCTTGGCTACTAATCTAAAGTACCTGGGATCAAGCCCCGGGTAAGTGGCTGAGTGGTTAGTGCGCTTGGCTACTAATCTAAAGTACCTGGGTTCAAGCCACGGGTAAGTGGCCAAGTGGTTAGTGCGCTTGGCTACTAATCTGAGGTACCTGGGTTCAAGCCCCGGGTAAGTGGCCGAGTGGTTAGTTCGCTTGGCTACTAATCTAATGTACCTGGGTTCAAGCCCCGGGTAAGTGGCCGAGTAGTTAGTGCGCTTGGCTACTAATCTAATGTACCTGGGTTCAAGCCCCGGGTAAGACATGGATGTATGTGTCGTTTTTCTGCTGAGATCCCGCCATCTTCGTAGACCTTCTGTTATGGCCTATAAACTGACTGGCTTCTGTCAGACCTCTGTGTCAAGCAGCTGCTTGAGAGGTTATTTATTTATTATTCATTCTTACTTAGTGCAAAAATTCGTACATAACTCGAAGTATATTTAAGGGATTTTGCTTTACAAATGTAAATCAACCAGAAGAAATTCATAATAGTGTAACGTCATATAAACGTGATACAATGAACTTGTGATAATATATCATTTCGATGCTCGCATATGCTTCAGCATGAGAATTACGTCAGCAACCACATCGAACGAACTTAACTTAAAAACAAAGAATAAAAGAATTGTAATTATGAGGAATTAGAGTGTGAAGGAAAATGTAGTTTGCCTTTGTCTGTGCATTATAGTAGGGGTTCTCAACGTGGGGTACGCGGTAAAAGATTTGGGGGTACGACGTGAGAGCTCAAAAGTCGCTAGAGATATGTTATATATATATTATTTTATTCCCATTATTATACTATAACTATAGTGTTGTCTATCTAAACAAGGGGTACGCCAGTTACATACACATTTTCAGGGGTTACGTGAGGCACAAAAGGTTGAAAACCACTGCACTATAGTATAGAAGAAATGTTTTTATTCTGTGTGTGCTGAGGGGTATATATGTTTGTCGAACAAGCAGAGCTGATCTTAACCTTTCTGTAGGAAGATTTCATCGTCAGCTTTTGGGTGTTAGAGCTGTCTGCCTAAAATTTCCCAGACGTGTTCAATAGATGAAAGGTTCGGCGATCGTACTGGCCATGGTAGTACCTGAACGTTTTGCTCGTGTAGATACTGCAGACTAATGCGGGCCTTGTGGGGACATGAGTTATCTTGCCGGTAAAAGGATGCTGCTGAACAAATGGGAAAGCCACTTACTGCAAAATGTTGATAACATATCGTTGCACAGTTAGAGATCATCTTATGATGACCAGTTCTGACCGAGATGTCCGAATAATTGCACCCCACACCAAGACACCAGGTGTTGGAGTTGTGTGACGATGTCGCAGGCGCTGGGTGTTTGCACCAGTTCTGTCTGAGGCAACACTACTGAAGACGTGCTTGCATGTGGGCAGATATTAGTGGAAAACGCAGTGCCAGACGATAGACTCGCAATGAAAACTGTAAAAGCCTATTGTTTACAGTCCGCCTGGTAGGTATTCGGTGTGTTACCTGTTTCCAGTCCCTTTGCAATTGCATTATAGTCTCGAATCTGTCAAGCCATGCCATGCATCGCAATTGGCGATCCTCTCGCTCCTCGGTCATACATCGTCTTCCTGATCCTTGCCGACGTGTGACCGGAAAGGTTCATCCAACCACTGTAGATTTCATTCTCTCGAATGGCGTGTTGTTAAACGAAAGCTTTATTATTTTATTAATTTTGCGCATAATTCTGCTAGTGGTTTTATTCTTCAGAAAGTTTTTCAGTTTTTTTTCCTGGCCATTTAGCTCATTTTGTGAAAAATGTGCTACTTAGAGGTAAAACAACAGTGGCTTGCTTGAGGTCAGTTTTAAATTCTGTTTAGCATACCCAGCATTTAAAGAAATGCAAAACAGTCCTCACAAAATAAATTCTTGCATTACCGAAATTATCTCTGGTTTTCGGATATCTCCAGTAATATGTATTCATCGCTTCTTTCCTTACATTTGCCGAAGGAAAGTGATAATACTTTTAAAATAGTGTTAGCTCTAGATTTCCATGGATTAGAATTGCGTATGTTTGAAATAACGTGGTCAATGTACTTATATCCTTTTTATATTTACGTAGTTTTTTGGGAATAACTCAGTTTGAATTCAGAAGATTGAAAAGAAAAATGAAAATATCTGAAACATTGCTGCTTTCTTACCTTAAGATACGGGGAAGCATAAATACAGAATCTCAACCGTCTCCCTAGGCACAGATGGCCCCTTACTATGTACCTTCCTTCAATCCAACAACTTGCAAGAGGAAGCCATCGGAGACATCGCTGGAAGTTAGAAATCAATTCATAAAAAATAATTATAATCGAGAAGATGTGTCTTTTTGATACGCTCTATTAGTTCGTTTTTAATATTACTGTAAAATACTTTCATGTTTTTGCTATTGTAACAAATAAATTCTCTATACTAAAGACAGTGGAGGAAACAGATATATGAATTTCGAGGCAGTGCCTCCTCCCTAACCCTAAAATTTCCATTTTTTCATACGAGAAAATCATACTTGATTTACGCCACCATTTATAAGAGCGAAATCGATAGTTCAGTGTAAAATTAGTTTGAATTACGTGTAAGTAATTTTTGGCTTTAAAATATGCATATCAACTCTATAGAGCAAATCTGGACTCATCTGGACTCAGTGCTCGAGAGTCCATAACATGGACTTTACATCAATCCAATGGAATGAATAAGTGGAACATACTTTAAAATCAGCCGGGAGGGTTCAAATAATATCATTTTCTGTTTTCAAATAGCGAAGGAAAGTACGGAAGTAATATCGGGCTCCTGGAAAATCATGCATTTATCTTTGTTGATTGTGTTGTAAAATCAAAAATAATCTTAAGGTTAATGAATTTTGTTGTCCTTAGCGAAGTTTTAAACGAAAGAACATTTTTTGCATCCGTTTTTTTCTAAAATCAGAAGATCGTTCGTATGCGTAAGCTTTTTTTAATCCGCAGCAGTTCAGAAGCCTGCCAATGGAAACTGCTGTCAGATGACAGAGCAGGAGTGTGGACCAGATGATTCCTGTATTCATACATCGTCGATTAACCTTTACTGAGGCAAGAGGCTGTCCGTGTTTCAAAGATGTTATGCGAATGATAACATTTTTATGATTAATTTAGCCATTAAATCCGTGGTAATGTGTATATTCTTTCTGTTGGCGGTTAGACTTTCGTCATCTAGTCTGAAAAAGCAAATCCAAAATCAAATTAGCCTACCTGGTCTAGTGGTTAGCGTACCTGACTACTATTCTAGCTGTCATGTTCTGTGTAAGTGTTTATATCGTGTTGTGTGTGAAAAAGCTTACAAGTTATCTCCGTCTTTTTTAAGCAAAAAAAAATATTTTTGGTATGAAGTAGCTGAAAAAGTAAAAAGATCTGAACCTGGAAAGTGACAATTGATTGAACAAACAGAAATTTTCCCTTTTTCTCTATTTAATGCATTTGAAACTTGATATGCATGGCGTTAAAAATTTCCCTCTACCTACCAGTATTGGAGACATATTGAACTGAAAACATTTCTAAACATAAAACTACCAGTCAAATTATGGCAAAATTAATACAACTAAAGTAATTTCCGTTTAATCACAACACGATATATTACGAAGATGAAGCTATCGTGTTCGGATGAACCTTTTCGGAAACGTCCCAGAATATTAAAACTAGTGATATACACTGAGAGGCCATAAATGTGATACGTGCCTAATAACGGGTTGGTCCTCCTCGAGCCTCTGCAACCACACATCGAGACATGCAGTCAATGAGTTGCCGGTACCGTTCTGCACATGGACAGCCCACACATCCTGCAGTGCAGACCATTATTGTGTTGCATTGGATGGTGCTGGATTCATGGATCGTAAACTTGTTTCCGTTGTGTCCCACAGATGCTCCAAGAGGTTCATATCGGGGACCACTTCACGGTGGTAAAGTCCGTGGAGTGTTATTCGATTCACCTCCTAGCAAACAAAGACTGGTGACACGTTGCATTATCTTGTTGGAATATCCCTTCACCATTAATGGGTGCTCGAGAATCATAAAGGGGTGCACGTGATCTGCGAGAATGTCCACGTATTTCGTACCTGTCAGCGATTGCTCCAAACGGACGAGAGAGCCCAATGTAGACCACGTGAACATGCCCCCACCCCCACAACATCACAGAGGCCATCCAGTCTGAACAGTACTTTGCAGACAGGAAGGGTCCATGGCTTGAAGGGGCCTACGCCACACTCTACCGCGCCCATCAGTGCGAAACAACTGGAACCTCGATTCATCAGACCATGCTATACGACGCCACTGTTCTACTGTCCAATTTCGATGTCTTCCAGCTCATTTCAGTCATTGATCTCTGTGACGACATGTAAGCAATGAGACACAAGTGGGTCTTCGACTACCAAATCCAATGGAGTGCAGATGGCGACGGACAGTCTTTTCTGAAAAGTTTTGTGTTTGGCCCGCATTCAAATTGGCAGTGATTTCATGCACTGTAGCCCGTCTGTTGATCGTTACCATTCGTGAGAGCCGAAGAGAGTTCCGTTCGTCAATTGCACGTGGCCATCCAGTTCGCTGGTTAACGTGTGTAGAAATGCTGTCAACAGAATACTGAAGATCAACTCTTGACAGCGTAGACTTGGGAAAACCGAATTACTAAACACCTAAGCCTAAGTCAGCCCTTTGAAATTGAGAGTAAAGACTCCTATTACATTATTTTCCTAGGATAGTGATTCCCAACTTTTCTCAGTCTAGTAGTACTTCCATCTTTCCTAATGCTGGCATGTCTCTCCAATTTATTTATTTTTATTTATTATTGTGTTTTATCGTATTTTTTGTTGTTGTAAATACTAATAATATATATAACTAATAATAATATATATAACTAATAATAATATATATAACTAATAATAAGTATATAATATATATATAACTAATAATAAGTATATAATATATATATAACTAATAATAAGTGGTGTATTTTTATAACTAATAACAAGTGGTGTATTTTTGGAAGTGTGCTGTTAAGGGGATGTGACTCATGAGCTGTGGTTTTCAGGGCTGAGCTGGCTGACTGCACATGCTGACAAGTCGAAAAGCAGTTTTACGGTTATTTACGACTAGCCTCGGGCGCAAGTGGAGATAAAGGCATCAACAATGAACAACACTCTGAGCATCGATGTCAAACAGGAAGGACGTTTGAACACTCATCAAGCGACGTTGTTCTTTGCTCAGAAAGAAAACTCTTAGGAGTGGGTTCGGTTCTATGTGAACCAAGATACGATATGTTGAACCAGGGTTTAGTTCTATGTGAATTGAGATACGGTTCTGTGTGAACCAGGTTGTAGGCAAGGACTGAATATCATTTCACCGAGTTTGAAGTCGGTAAAGCGAGAATCTGCAGATTACCACATCATTGCCTAATTGTTTGCATCAGCAAAGCAGCAAAGGCTCAAGGAATCGAGCGCATCTCCTGCTCGTAATTGTATACAGGGTGATTCAAAAATCTCGGGCCAAACTTTAAAGGGTGATAGAACACACCTAAATAAGCACTTTTCATCATACGATGCATGGTCAGAACTCAAGCAGTGAAGCAGTAGTGGGCGCTCTCCAGTGAACATTTATAATCGCTGGTTTTCGCACTCGTCGCCATTTCTACCGTGGATTGCAGAACGGATGGATTGTTTCACGAACCAGGAGAAGGCGGACACATTTCATGTGCAGAGCTGTGGACGGGAATGCGAGAGAATCCCAAAGATTCTACCGGAAGCGCTCTCCGATCAGGCACTCGTCTGCTTGGATCACATGCTGGACCTTTTTTAAAATTTAAGCAGTAGCTGACATTTTACAATATAATGTGATTTACACAAAACAAAATTAAATTCAATGTTTACCTAAAAATCACCTTTTAACAATTCTCATATTATTTTCATAAACAAACTAATAGCAATAAAACGTAAAACAAAAAGACTAATGAATAGAAATAACACATTCAGAGACTGTTAAAACTTCCAAAGGTTGTCTAGTGCCATCTCAAAAAACATTAAAAATATACAGAAATCCAATTGGCACAGTTTTACAGAACAACTATTCCCTAACACTAAAACTTCTAATCTCTGGAAAACATATAAAAATCCTCACAATAATTTGACCCGCACCTCTCCTTATCACTTCATGATAATAATGACCTATTCACATATAGAAAAATTTGCCCACCATCATTTAAATGAAGGTAAAGACTCCCAGTACCTAAATTAAAACTACGACAATGATACCTTTGGTGCATCAATTTTATATTGGACATAATATATCAACTTCCGATTTTTTTCTTTGAACTCAACAGTGCTCTAAAATATCTAAAAAATAATACAGCAGTTGCGCCATATGGTATCTCCAACAAGCATCTTGAAAATATTCCATTGGCTTAAAAAAAACTATTACAAATCTTTGATCAATCTGGAATTCAGGTAAAATTCCACCACAATGGCCTGATAACTATTTAATTTTCATTCACAAAAACAAAAAGATGTCTTTAATTTTAATTAATACAGACCCGTCTATTTATCCTCAAATATGCTAAAACTTTATGAAAGATTAGTTAATTATCGACTAACATGGTATTTAGAACACCACAAGATCCTTAATGACAATTTCTATGGTTACAGACCTGGTAGATCCACCAAATTCTATGCATAATTGTATTGATATTGAACATGCTTTCTCTAAAACCAATATTTTGTTGCAATCATTATTGACATACAAAATGCATTTGAATTTCTTAACTATACAGCTCTAATCCACAAAATCAAACAAATTCAAATATCTGGTAATATATATAAAATTATTTTCTCCATTATCTGCAATAAGAAATTTAAAGTAACCAACATATTCTCTAATGAGTACCCTTTTACCACAGGAGTAGTACAAGGAGATATACTCTCTCCTAACTTATTCAACATATTACTTTCTAATATATGAAATATTTACCTCTAAAATACAATATGGCATATATGCTGATGATATAATAATATGGACATATCATGATAATCCTATGTTATACAACATTTTTTAAAAATGAATCTTAACAATCTACACTCCTACTGCAAAAAATGGAATCTAACAATATCTTCAGAAAACACATCCATCCTTTCATTTCACAAGACCAACTTGCTACCTAAAGATTTTAAAATTTTAATAGATGATTGTAATCTCTCTATAGTTAAAGAAGCAGAATTTTTAAGCTTACAGTTTGATCAGAAAGCCGTCCCGTGGCCGAGTGGTTAGCGCGCTTGGCTACTGATCTACGGGACCTGGGTTCAAGCCCCGGATAAGGCATGGATATTCGTGTTGTTTTCTGCTGAGGTCCTGCCATCCTCTCAGATCTTCTACTGTGGCATATAAAGTGACAGGCTCCTGTCAGACCTCTGTGGCAAGCAGCTGCTTAAGGGGGTATTTATATTATTATTTATTTTACATTTTGATCAGAAACTTTTATGGAAATTTCATGTTAACAATGCTATAAATACTGGTAATCCACTTTTTAACTTCCTAAAATATCTTGGTCAAGCCAAAAGGGATGTACCATCCAAAATATACTTCTTATTTGCAAAAATATTATCTCACCCAAATATCAATATGGCATAGAGTTTTTAAATAACTCATCAAATCACAGAGCAAAACTTTTAGAACAACTTCAAATCAAAATTTTAAGACGCTCACTAGGTCTTCCAAATGGAAGCAAAAACATTCACCTATATGCGGAAACAGCTATTCCTCCTATTCACATTAAGAAAAAATATTTATTATCTAATCTAATTCGAAAATGATGTTGGTTTATAAAGTTCGATAATTAAACTCCAGCAGAGTTGTTTTTGAAGTAAAACCAGCTTTTGTGATATGCATTAAAATCTCCAAGCAAGATCGCTGGGTGTAGAGATTGTGAAATAATATTTTTATAAACATTAGGTTGAATATTTTCATTACGAACATAAATATTAAATAAAGTATAAATAACACTATTTACAATTAAATCAATAGCAACATAGTCAACTTTTGTCGTGGATTTGTAAAATAGTTTGATATTTGGGTTTTAATTGTTTTTGTACATAGATGGCAGCACCTTGATTCTGATTTATAGTGAAGTAGTATTAACAAAGTTATTTAAATGAATTAATTTTTCAGTTTTAAATTCTTGAAGGGTAATAACATTAAAGTGCAAATACTTTATCATTACCAGCAATTCCGTCTTCTTAGAAGAAAGGCCCCAACAACCCCATTGAAAATATTTTAAGAAAGAATATTTATTTTAGCGACTCCTAGAATATCACTGATAAGTAGGAAAACGTATTTGTTATTTACTACAAATCGCAGGAACTGTAACACCGAGTCTATGATGTTACTTTGGCGTGGCTCAATTCTTTTTCAATAGTGATAGGTGAATGGATCGTAGTGAAGTCTTTTCTAGGACGTAAGAGTTCCTGCTTTGTTGTAACGGAAGCGTACGTATTCAAGTTTGAACTGAACGTGTTGGTTGATATATTTTCAGGCGAAGATTGACTGACTCGGCGTAAATTCGGCTTGGAAGCAGAAGGACGAGTCAATGTAGGGAAGTCGTTACTTAAAGTCTCTGGTCTAAGATGTGAAACTTTGGTAGTCTACATGTTCATAGTTACGATAAGATGAATTAGGCAAATTTCCACGATTTTTGGTTGTAGGAGTATTTTTTAAGGTTGGATATAGGTCTTTAGAGACATCATAGTTTATATTTTCAGCTATTTTTATAGCAGTATTCCAAGAAACATTATATTTTACATATTAGATTGGCTTTGCATGTCAGGCGTTTAGCTGTGCAGGCATAACACGTTGAGGGGTATGCACCTTTACAGTTAGGGCAGCATAAATAAGTAGTTTGACATAATTTAAAGTAGTGTTCACCTAAACATTTTTTACACCTTGTCTTACCTGTACACCTCAGAGAGTTATGTCCAAAATGATTACATCGGGCACACAAAGGTGGGGGTCGGGGTAGTAATATGGGATGACCTTGAATCTGAGAAATCCTATGTAGACTTCAAGTGGAATAAAGTTTTTGATCGAGTATATAATTATCTTGTCAGTTGGGAGGTTTACAGACTTAGTGTGATCAGCATTGGGTTGATAATGAATCATCCTTTGTATTTTATAAATATCGTGTTTTTTCAGTTCTTCGAGGATAAAGTTTTCTTTTCATTTTTTAGCAACTCCCTCAATCTTTCCCATAACAGTTTCCTCTTCAGGTATACGAAAGGAAACGTCAATATTTAATATCTTGTCTCTTTTCTTTAATAAATTTAGATTTTTGAGTTTTGTAGGATATAATGCAATGTTACCATTTCTGGTGTAGAAACTTGTAATTTGTTTTTTAATTTTTTCAATAAAAATTTTCGTAACGTCTTCAAAATGATCTTTCAGCCTGCCCAATTCATCGTAAAATATTATGGATAATTCTTGTTCTTCTTCTAGTAATTTATCCACATTTTGTGAATCTAATAAATGTATTTTATCCTATTCCACAGTAATGAATGAGTTCAGAGATAATTGAATCATTGTCATTTGAGTCCGATTTTATGTTCGAAGAGCAAGACATTAAATTATTTTTTGAATTATTTAAAGATTTGTCAGTGAACATTTTTCTCTTACATTTGTCGAAAATTGCATTAACTTCTGTTAAGTCTTGAGTATTATTAAAAGAGTTTGATTTAGTTAGGCTTGTACTTTTTTCCTCCTTTTTGTAGTTCATTTCCTTTAATATTTTTAGTTTCTTTTCCAGATGTTTAATCTCTGTTAGTTGATCAGATTTTTTTTCAGTTATATTGGGTTTCTTCTTTTTTGTTTTCTGTTTTCCCGTAGTTTTCTATGTTAGTTTGGGGGCGGGGGCGGGGGTGGCTCAATCGGTAGCGCGCCAGGCTCGTAATCTGTAGTTCCCAGTTTCGAGTCCCACCTGGGTCAGCATTGAGATTTATCTCCGCAAAATTCCCCGCCCTGCCCACGGTCAGTAGGGCACACCGATGGGCTTGGAAAGACCGCCGTCCGTCGGATGGGACGTTAAGCCGTAGCCCCGTGTGCGGGAGAGCCATACCCTGTGCACGTTAAAGAACACGCTGGATGGCCTTGACGGGAGTCTACCATCTGTCTCCCAACAGCTGTTCCAGTGGGTCCCCTCCCCCAACTTTCTCTGAGCCTTCGGGGTCCATGTGACCTGGCCATTTAGCCCATGGTGTGCAAAAAAGTGCCGCTCAGAGGTAAAACACCCAACCCAACTCTATGTTAATAGTGTCCTATGTTAAAGTTCATTTGGAACGTGAAAATTACCAAACTTAATAATTCAATCACACTCAAACTTTTTGTGTCCGCTTCACTTGACCTCTCAGACCAAACTCGTTGTGTTTAAGCTTTCACTCTATATACATATACACTGAGATGCCAAAAGTCAAGGGAATAGAGTTAAAGTAGAACTAGCGCGCTGTACTCGTAACCGATGAATTGGACATCAACCGCAGAATGGCGCTGCAGTAGCCTACAAACCCAACATTCATTTCGGAGTAGTTGTTAATTCATTATGACTGCACTTCATGAGTCACTTTGAACGTGGCTTGATCGTCAGTGCCTGAAGGATGAGTCATGCAATATCGTAGATCGTGCAGGAATTCGGTTTTCCCAAGTCTACGGTGTCGAGAGTTGATCATCAGTATTCTGTTGACAGCATTTCTACACACGTTAACCAGCGAACTGGATGACCACGTGCAATTGACGAACGGAACTCTCTTCGGCTCTCAAAAATGGTAAAGATCAACAGACGGGCTACAGTGCATGAAATCACTGCCAATTTGAATGCGGGCCAAACACAAAACTTTTCAGAAA
This sequence comes from Ryuthela nishihirai, assembly GCA_038380435.1. Classification (NCBI taxonomy): domain Eukaryota; kingdom Metazoa; phylum Arthropoda; class Arachnida; order Araneae; family Heptathelidae; genus Ryuthela; species Ryuthela nishihirai. The sequence goes on from JAWZYU010000096.1 coordinate 57,156, forward strand.
AGACTGTCCGTCGCCATCTGCACTCAATCGGATTTGGTAGTCGAAAACCACGTGTCTCATTGCTTACATGTCGTCACAGAGCTCAATGACTGAAATGAGCTGGAAGACATCGAAATTGGACAGTAGAACAGTGGCGTCGGATAGTATGGTCCAATGAATCAAGGTTACAGTTTTTTCGCGCTGATGGGCGCGGTAGAGTGTAGCGTAGGCCCCTTGAAGCTATGGCCCTTCCTGTCTGCAAGGTACTGTTCAGACTGGAGGGGCATGTTCACGTGGTCTACATTGGGCTCTCTCGTCCGTTTGGAGCAATCGCTGACAGGTACGAAATACGTGGACATTCTCGCAGATCACTTGTACCCCTTTATGACTCTCGAACACCCATTAATTGTGAAGGGATATTCCAACAAGATAATGCAACGTGTCACCAATCTTTGGTTGCTAGGAGGTGAATCGAGTAACACTCCACGGACTTTACCACCGTGAAGTGGCCCCCACGGTCCCCCGATATGAACCCCTTGGAGCATCTGTGGGACACAACGGAAACAAGTTTACGATCCATGAATCCAGCACCATCCAATGCAACACAATTATGGTCTGCACTGCAGGATGTGTGGGCTGCCATCCGTGCAGAACGGTACCGGCAACTCATTGACTGCATGTCTCGATGTGTGGGCTGCAGAGGGCTCGAGGAGGACCAACCTGTTATTAGGCACGCATCATATTTTTGGCCTCTCAGTGTATATCACTACTTTTAATATTCTGGGATGTTTCCGAAAAGGTTCATCCGAACTCGATAATTTTCTGCGAATTCTCCCCATTTTTATAATTAAACGGAAATAATCTTACTTGTATTAATTTGCCCATAATTCGACTGGTAGTTTTATGTTTAGAAATGTTTTCAGTTGTTCAATATGTCTCCAATACTGGTAGGTACAGGGAAATTTTTAACGCCATGCAAATCAAGTTTGAAATGCATTAAATAGAGAAAAAAGGGAAATTCAATCAATTGTCACTTTCCAGGTTCAGCTCTTTTTACTTTTTCAGCTACTTCATACCAAAAATATTTTTTTTTGCTTAAAAAAGGACGGAGATAACTTGTAAGCTTTTTCACACACAACACGATATAAACACTTACACAGAACATGACAGCTAGAATAGTAGTCAGGTACGCTAACCACTAGACGGTAGGCTAATTTGATTTTGGATTTACTTTTACAGACTTATGTACTAGATGACGAAAGTCTAACCGCCAACAGAAATAATATACACATTACCACGGATATAATGGCTAAATTAATCATAAAAATGTTATCATTCGCATAACATCATTGAAACACGGACAGCCTCTTGCCTCAGAAACGGCTAATCGACGATGGATCATTACAGGAATCATCTGGTCCACGCTCCTGCTCTGTCATTTGACAGCAGTTTCCATTGGCAGGCTTCTGAACTGCTGCGGATTATAAAAAGCTTACGCATACGAACGATTTTCTGATTTTAGAAAAAACGGATGCAAAAAATGTCCGTTCGTTTAGAATTTCGTTAATGACAACAAAATTCATTAACCTTAAGATTATATTTGATTTTACAATACAATCAACAAAGATAAATGCATGATTCTCCAGGAGCCTGATATTCCTTCCTTACTTTCCTTCGCTATTTGAAAACAGGAAATTATATTATTTGAACCCTCCCGGCTGATTTTAAAGTATGTTCCACTTATTCATTCCATTGGATTGATGTAAAGTCCATGTTATGGACTCTCGAGCACTGCAGGTGTTTGTTGTTTGCAGATGAGTCCAGATTTGCTCTATAGAGTTGATATACATATTGTAAAGACAAAAATTACTTACACGTAATTCAAACTGATTTTACACATGACTATCGATTTCGCCCTTATAAATATTGGCGTAAATCAAGCATGGTTTTCACGTAAGAAATAATGGAAATTTTAGGGTTAGGGAGGAAGCACTGACTCGAAATTAATACATCTGTTTCCTCCACTGTTTCAGTGTAGAGTATTTATTTGTTACAATAGCGAAACCCCTAAGGAACATTACAGTAATGTCAAAAACGAACGAATAGAGCGTACCTAAAAGACACATCTTCTCGATTATAATTATGTTTTTATGAATTGTTTTCTAACTCTGAGCGATGTCTCCGATGGTTTGCTGATGCAAGTTGTTGGATTGAAGGAATATGCATAGTAAGGGGCCATCTGGGCGAGGGAGATTGTTGAGATTCAGAATTTATGCTTCCCTGCATCTTAAGGTAAGAAAGCAGCGATGTTTCAGATACTTTCATTTTCTTTTTTAATCTTCTGAATTCAAACTGAGTTATTCCCAAAAAACTAAGCAAATATAAAAAGGATATATGTACATTGACCACGTTATTTCAAACATGCGCAATTCTAATCCATGGAAATTTAGAGCTAACACTATTTTAAAAGTATTATCACTTTCCTTCGGCAAATGTAAGGAAAGAAGCGATGAATACATATTACTGGAGATATCCGAAAACCAGAGATAATTACGGTAATGCAAGAATTTATTTTGTGAGGACTGTTTTGCATTTTTTAAATGCTGGGTATGCTGAAGAGAATTTAAAATTGTCCTCAAGCATGCCACTGTTGTTTTACCTCTAATAGCACATTTTTCACACAATGAGCTAAATGGCCAGGAAAAAAAACTGATAAACCTTCTGAAGAATAAAACCACTAGCAGAATTATGCGCAAAATTAATAAAATAATATAGCTTTCGTTTAAAAGAACGCTATTCGAGAGAATGAAATCTACAGTGGTTGGATGAACCTTTCCGGACACACGTCGGCAAGGATCAGGAAGACGATGTATGACCGAGGAGCGAGAGGATCGCCAATTGCGATGCATGGCATGGCTTGACAGATTCGAGACTATAATGCAACTGCAAAGGGACTGGACACAGGTAACACACCGAATACCTACCAGGCGGACGGTAAACAATAGGCTTTTACAGTTTTCATTGCGAGTCTATCGCCTGGCACTGCGTTTTCCCCTAATATCTGTCCACACGCAAGCACGTCTTCAGTGGTGTCGCCTCAGACAGAACTGGTGTGAACACCCAGCGTGTGCGACATCGTCACACAACTCCAACACCTGGTGTCTTGGTGTGGTGTGCCATTATTCGGACATCTCGGTCAGAACTGGTCATCATAAGGTGATCTCTAACTATGCAACGATATGTTATCAACATTTTGCAGTAAGTGGCTTTCCCATTTGTTCAGCAGCATCCTTTTACCGGCAAGATAACTCATGTCCCCACATAGCCCGCATTAGTCTGCAGTATCTACACGAGCAAAACGTTCAGGTACTACCATGGCCAGTACGATCGCCGAACCTTTCACCTATTGAACACGTCTGGGAAATGTTAGGCAGACAGCTCTAACACCCAAAAGATGACGATGAAATCTTCCTACAGAAAGGTTAAGATCAGCTCTGCTTGTTCGACCAACATATATACCCCTCAGCACACACAGAATAAAAACATTTCTTCTATACTATAGTGCAGTGGTTTTCAACCTTTTGTGCCTCACGTAACCCCTGAAAATGTGTATGTAACTGGCGTACCCCTTGTTGGGTTGGGTTGTTTTACCTCTGAGCGGCACTTTTTTGCACACCATGGGCTAAATGACCAGGTCCCATGGACCCCGAAGGCTCAGAGAAGGTTGGGGGAGGGGACCCACTGGAACAGCTGTTGGGAGACAGATGGTAGCCTCCCGTCAAGGCCATCCAGCGTGTTCTTTAACGTGCACAGGGTATGGCTCTCCCGCACACGGCGTCACGGCTTAACGTCCCATCCGACGGACGGCGGCCTTTCCAAGCCCATCGGTGTCCCCTACTGACCGTGGGCAGGGCGGGTAATTTTGCGGAGATAAATCTCAACGCTGACCCAGCTGGGACTCGAACCTAGGAACTACAGATTACGAGCCTGGCGCGCTAACGACTGAGCCACCCCCGCCCCACGTACCCCTTGTTTAGATAGATAACACTATAGTTATAGTATAATAATGGGAATAAAATAATATATATATATAACACATATCTAGCAACTTTTGAGCTTTCACATCGTACCCCGAAACCTTTTACCGCGTACCCGACGTTGAGAACCCCTACTATAGTGCACAGACAAAGGCAAACTACATTTTCCTTCACACTCTAATTCCTCATAATTACAACTCTCTTATTCTTTGTTTTTAAGTTAAGTTCGTTCGATGTGGTTGCTGACGTAATTCTCACGCTGAAGCACATGCGAGCATCGAAATGATATATTAAATAACAAGTTCATTGTATCACGTTTATATGTCGTTACACTATTATGAATTTCTTCTGGTTGATTTACATTTGTAAAGCAAAATCCCTTAAATATACTTCGAGTTATGTACGGATTTTTGCATTAAGTAAGAATGAATAATAAATAAATACCCTCTCAAGCAGTTGCTTGACACAGAGGTCTGACAGAAAGCTGTCAGTTTATAGGCCATAACAGAAGGTCTGCGAAGATGGCGGGATCTCAGCAGAAAAACGACACATACATCCATGTCTTACCAGGAGCTTGAACCCAGGTACCTTAGATTAGTAGCCAAGCGCACTAACCACTCGGCCACTTACCCGGGGCTTGAACCCAGGTACCTTAGATTAGTAGCCAAGCGCCCTAACCACTCGGCCACTTACCCGGGGCTTGAACTCAGGTAACTTAGATTAGTAGCCAAGCGCACTAACCACTCGGCCACTTACCCGGAGCTTAAACCCAGGTACCTTAGATTAGTAGCCAAGTGCACTAACCACTCGGCCACTTACCCGAGGCTTGAACCCAGGTACCTTAGATTAGTAGACAAGCGTACTAACCACTCGGCCACTTACCCGGGGCTTGAACTCAGGTACCTTAGATTAGTAGCCAAGCGCACTAACCACTCGGCCACTTACCCGTGGCTTGAAACCAGGTACCTTAGATTAGTAGCCAAGCGCACTAACCACTCGGCCACTTACCCGGGGCTTGAACCCAGGTACCTTAGATTAGTAGCCAAGCGCCCTAACCACTCGGCCACTTACCCGGGGCTTGAACTCAGGTAACTTAGATTAGTAGCCAAGCGCACTAACCACTCGGCCACTTACCCGGAGCTTAAACCCAGGTAACTTAGATTAGTAGCCAAGTGCACTAACCACTCGGCCACTTACCCGAGGCTTGAACCCAGGTACCTTAGATTAGTAGACAAGCGTACTAACCACTCGGCCACTTACCCGGGGCTTGAACTCAGGTACCTTAGATTAGTAGCCAAGCGCACTAACCACTCGGCCACTTACCCGTGGCTTGAAACCAGGTACCTTAGATTAGTAGCCAAGCGCACTAACCACTCGGCCACTTACCCGGGGCTTGAACCCAGGTACCTTAGATTAGTAGCCAAGCGCCCTAACCACTCGGCCACTTACCCGGGGCTTGAACTCAGGTAACTTAGATTAGTAGCCAAGCGCACTAACCACTCGGCCACTTACCCGGAGCTTAAACCCAGGTACCTTAGATTAGTAGCCAAGTGCACTAACCACTCGGCCACTTACCCGAGGCTTGAACCCAGGTACCTTAGATTAGTAGACAAGCGTACTAACCACTCGGCCACTTACCCGGGGCTTGAACCCAGGTACCTTAGATTAGTAGCCAAGCGCACTAACCACTCGGCCACTTACCCGTGGCTTGAAACCAAGTACCTTAGATTAGTAGCCAAGCGCACTAACCACTCGGCCACTTACCCGGGGCTTGAACTCAGGTACCTTAGATTAGTAGCCAAACGCACTGACCACTCGGCCACAGGAGGCAATTTACATTATCCTTTAATTTTGAGCACCAGTGTATTTAACATCTGCCTTTTGTACACTTTTGGATCTTGGCCTTTCTTATTAGCATCCCGAAACTATTCCTGTCTAGATCGGGAGCTACATTATTGTGAAATATGTCATTAAGATAGACAATAATTTTTCTCAAATTAAACGTGTCTTTTTCATATTTTGTTATCATTAATCAAGAGAAAACGCAAACTTAAAATTTAAGATTTCGCTAAGAGGTTGGAAATATTATTGAGTAACGAATGAAACGTAACCTGTTGTAGCTTAAAATTGTAAAAGAGATCTTTAAAGTAAATCTAATCCTCTGTACCAAGAACAGTATTAGATGGCACAGACGGACAATTGAACCCCAATGCTTCCAGCACCACCTTTAGCAGGCGGCCATAATTCTCATTTTCCCATCAATTTTGAAATTGAGTGGAAATCTTTCTTTACAATTTCATATCTGATTTTTATTTGTTTGCTTTATTTGCCTTTGAAAAATATGAAACAGAAAATTTATTTAATTAAATTATATAAGAATATTATATAATCGTATAAAATTAAATTTAAAAAATTTAAAAAATATATCGCAAGACCTTAACCATTGAGATAGCTTTGGCTGATTCAAGGACACTTAGATATACTAAATCCGAACATTGGATTAAACAGAAGAAATATTAAATACCGTTCCCGTTAGCCGAGTGGTTAGCGCGCTTGGCTACTGATATACGGGACCTCAGCAGAATCTCAGCAGGAAAACGACACATACATCCATCCTGGGTTCGAGCCCCGGGTAAGGCATGGATGTATGTATCGTTTTTCTGCTGAGGTCCTGCCATCCTCTCAGACCTTCTATTGTGGCATATAAACTGACAGGTTCCTGTCCGTCTGTGGCAAGCAGCTGCTTGAGGGGGTATTTATTATTTTTTTTCTTATATATTTTTTTCGTTCAAAATTCCACAGGTGGTTCCTAATTCATTCATTAATTCTAAAAGCATTCAATAACATTTAAATGAAGTCTTAGTATATTACCTTATTTTATGCTTTTCTGAATTAAATAGCTTGCAGTTACATTTCAAATAAATGATTTAAAAATTTACAGATATTAAATTACTCTTTTTGCTTTTCTCTTATTTTTCCCTTCTTTTCTTGATGACAGTTCAGGCCAGTTTTATCGATGTGGATCTCGCTGAGTTGGGTACTTTTGTGTGTGAAGGATATTTTGTGCACGCAACGGGCTACATGACCCACTCATAAGAATCCGAATGGCTCAGATACTGTGTAGAGAAAGGAGCCCATTGTACAGTAGTTAGGAGACGATGAAACATTTCCATCAAGACTCTCTTGATCAGGGCCGTCCCCAGATTAAATCGCGCCCTGAGGCAAACAATTAAATATCCCTCCTCAAATGGTCGGAGTTGCGCATGCGCAACTCCTAACGCTCGGAACGAGAATTGAAATGTCCACAAAACTAAATAATAATCCCCAAAATGATACATCTAAAATAAAATGAAAAATAAATACCCCCTCAAGCAGCTGCTTGCCACAGTGGTCTGACAGGAGCCTGTCAGTTTATATGCCATAGTAGAGTTGTTGTTGTGTTGGGTTGTTTTACCTCTGAGCGTCACTTTTTTGCACACCATGGGCTAATTGGCCAGGTCACAAGGACCCCGAAGGCTCATAGAAGATTGGGGGGAGGGGACCCACTGGAACAGTTGTTGGGAGACACATGGTAGCCTCCCGTCAAGGCCATCCAGCGTGTTCTTTAACGTGCACAGGGTATGGGTCTTCCGCACACGGGGGCACGGCTTAACGTACCATCCGACGGACGGCGTCCTTTCCAAGGTGTCCCCTACTGACCGTGGGCAGGGCGGGAAATTTTGCGGAGATAAATCTCAACGCTGACCCAGCTGGGACTCGAACCTGGGAACTACAGATTACGAGCCTGGCGCGCTACCGACTGAACCACCCCCGCCACGCCCCGCCATAGTAGAAGAATAAGTTAAGTAAAACTGGTTAAGGAAAAGTGAAAGTGAATGGGTGGACCATCACAGGCGCCGTGAGGCAGGCTGCCTATATGCTACACCCTGTGAACGGTACTGCTCTTGATGTATGTCCTGCACAAATGGGATTACTGTCCCAACCGACGAACGATGCCTTTTCCAGAGATCGTCTACTTTAGAATTTTTCAAGAGATTGTCTACTTTCGAATTGGAGGTAAAGCGAGCGTTGGCATCGAAATCTGAATCTAAGTAGAGTGAAGACTCGAACATAGCAACATCAAATTATGACCCCCGAGCAAAGTGGGAGTGGGGAGTATAGGTGATAATCTTTTCCTACTCAAAAGAAAAAGGCTAACGGAAGGAGTCAGAGAAAACCATTGTCCAGTTCCAGTGTTTCCGGTTTTTGAGAGTTGTTCTTTGCCTTCTCGCAAAATCGTGGAAACAAAAATGTGTATCATCCCTAGCGTGCTACCGACTTAATCACCACTTACTCAATTGTTGAAAGGAAATATTATTGATGCAAGGAAATAATGGCTCATGTAAGTGTGTTATTTACAATACATATATTTATTACCATTTATTGAATTTTCGCTTGGGTTTACTTCTCTGAAAGGAGTGAAATGGTGTTTAAGCTCTTACAGTATATTATGTGTCACTCTACATTTCAGATGCATTCGAGAATGTTAATCGAGTCAAATTATTATCCACCCGACTTCTTAAGAACTGCTTGTTAACTAAATAGAGCTGTTTAACTTGTATTAATTTCGAACATAATTTGGTTAGTTACTTAAATGTTTAACAAAATTCTCAATTTCTCACATGTATCATCAATTGTGATATATACAGGAAAACGTTAGCACTCTGCAAATAAAGTTAAAAAAGCTATAAATAGCTAAAAATGAGAAATTCCCGTTTTTCAGTCAATTAGTTGTTTTATTTGTTTCGTTCCTTATCTTTTATTTTACAATAAAAATATTTCTTTTGGTTTGGCTTCTTTGTACATGTACATTAGGTGACGAATGGATAGCCTGATACAGAAAATATGCTCAATATCACACAGATAAGGACTAAATTCGCCATACACGTTTACTATTCACAGAATTTTGTGTTTCGAAGATATTACATGAAAAACACTAACAAATGGTCTGTTATTTCAGGAATATTCCGGTCCCATTCTCCCCTCCCAAACTTTGTCATCTGACGGCCCTTCCATCATCAAGCTGCTAAACTGCTACAGATTATAAAGCGTACGCAAACAATATTCTGACTTTTTTTTGAAAACTGATTTAATCTCTACCATGCCTGGCTCAAACTGCAGGTAGCAGGTAGTGAAGTGAAAGGAATAACATTGATTTGAATAGTCTATTTAAAATGTCGGCCGTTTCTGCTTAGTAATTAGCTTTTGAAACCAAAAGAAAAGCCTGCGTCCGGATTGACCCCATGACATATTTAACCAAAAGAAAAGCCTGCTTCCGGAATGCAAAAAAGAAAAATGCTATTTCGTTTAGCTCTATTAATGGCTAAACAATTCGAGCCTTAGGAGAACCTTAATGTGCTTTCTTTTAAAAATAATATACAAAAAAATATGGTATCCTTCTTCGGAAACTTTAAAAGGAAATTTTCTCTCCTATCGGAAAACAGTAATTGCACCAATTGCACTAATTTAGAGTGTGTTCTGCTTATTCACTATACAGAAGGGAAAGCATTAATTGATGTAGACAGCATATCATGGACTCAAGAGATTAGAGGAGTGAGTTGTGTTCTTATGAGTCCAGATTTCCTCTTTAGAGTGATTCAGAATGTACAAGCATCTGATAGGAGAGAGAGAAACATTCTCAACCATCTAACATCATTGAAAGTGACAACTATGATCATGGTTGTGTGATGGTTTGAGCAGCCGTTTCTTTGGCTGTACATGCCGATCTCTATGTGCTTTAAAGGAGCACTAGAATTTCAGAAATATAGACACCGTACCTCATGGCATATAAATAGGATATTAGTGATGTGGCATTCTTATTTCTCCCGTACGAGATCTTATGCAGGAGCAATGAGAAAACACCCATGTTGTGCAAAAAGTGCAGCCCTGAGGTAAAAAAAACCCAACAACCCAATGAGAAAACGTTTCACCGTAAAAGACGTGCCACACAGTCATAGGTCATCAATTGATTTGCGAAGTTCCAGGCGAATGTTTGCCCATCACCTTCTCCATCGAAAGGTATGCCCAATTGGCTTCAGATATAAATCAAATGGTGAGTAAACCACAAAAGTGGACCTCGAAAGGCAGAAAAGAACTAATTGCGAAAGCAAGATAAGAGAGACAAGAGAGCCAAAGTGTATAGCTTTCTGAAGAGGAAAACCATCATCTTAGGTCTCTTGAAAGAGTTAAGGTTTTTATGATCATAATCAAACAGTTTTGATATAATTTCGTTTGGGTTTTTCAAGACTGCATCATAAAAGTTTTTAGAGATAAACTTGATGTAACTAAAAATATGATCAATACCCAAATCTTTGTGCAATTGCTTGTTGGTAATAAACCATGGAGCATTAACTGCAGATCTTAATATTTTGTTTTGTAAAGTCTGAATCTTTTTAATGTTATTAGCCGAGGTATTCGCCCATATTGGGGATGCATAAAGTATTATAGGACAGATGACCGTATTGTATAACAGAAGCTTGTGGTCTGTCAATAGCACTGAATTTCTTCCTACAAGAGGACCCAATTGGCATCGTACAGCTTTAACTTTGGAAATTATGTTCTGCATATGATGATTCCACTTGAGCATTTTATGCAATGTAATTCCGAGATATTTTACGGTATCTTGCCATTTGATATCTTGGCCTAAGAAATGTAGTGGAGTAGGATTTTTAATTCGTTTACTGGTGAATAGAATCGCATTGCTTTTATCTGTATTTATTTTGATCTTCCATCGATGATACCATTTATCTAACTCATCAAGGGATTTTTGCAAACGTCGAATAGCAAATTCCGATCCAAGTGATGGCGAGATAAGGGCAATATCGTCAGCGTATTGCGCAACTTGAACTTGCCCAAATGATGGCAGGTCATAAAGAGATAAGGAGAAGAGAGTAGGACCTAGCAGAGAACCTTGTGGAACTCCTGCAGCCATAACTCTCTTCGTAGATATAGAAGACTTGACACAAACTTGGAAGGTTCGATTTGTTAAGTAGGATTGCAGGAGAGATGTAAGGCCAGTGAGCACTCCCATTTTGTTAAGCTTGTAAATCAAGCCGTCAATCCAAACGCGGTCAAATGCTTTGACCATGTCTAGAAAGACGGCTGCCACAGTTTCTTTTTTATTGAGAGCTTCAGAGATTTTTTCCACAACTCTAAGAATCTGGTGCTCAGTCGATCGATGGCGCCGAAAACCAAATTGAGTTTCTGGAAGGACCTGATGATGAGTAAGAAAATCGTCCAACCGTTTTAATATTATTTTTTCAAAGAGTTTGCCAATGGAAGAAAGCAGACTGATCGGACGGTAGCCTAACGGAAATGCAGGATTTTCCCCTGGTTTCTTGATCATTCTGACTGATGCATTTTTCCATACATCAGGGAAAGTATGGATTCGAAGTAAGAAATTGAAAATTGAGCACAGGTGCGTTATCGATTTCATTGGCAAATTTTTAAGCATCCTATTAATAATTTGGTCAGGACCAGATGATTTTTTCACCTTAAGTTTTGAGGTTATTTGTAAAATTTCCTATGGAGCAGTAAATAATAGTTTGGTTCGTGTCAGTTGAGCGAAATTTAAAAGGGAGTCTTGAATTTCCATACATGTATTCTCATCTGATAGGTCAACATTCTCCTGAAATTGTAGTTCTAAAGCGTCTGCAAAAGAATTAGCTTTGTCATCGTTGCTGAAGCAAAGTCCCGTTGCTCCATGAATGAGGGGGGGGATGGGTATGTAGAATATGGTTTCTTCAGAGTTTTAACCATTGTCCAGATGGATTTGTCACTTGTGCTAAGCGAAGCAATCTTCTTGTTCCAAAGTTGACTACGATAATCTTGTAATCGTTTCTTAACTTCTTTCTTGAGAGAATAATATAACTTTTTGTCCAGGATGTTCCTTGTCCTCTGCCAGGAATGTCGAACCCTATTCTTGTCATTGATAAGATATTGTAGATGTGAAGGTAGGACAAAAATGTTATTATCTGGACTTAATTTTTTGCTGGCTTCTTTATTGGAGTCAAGTAATAAGTCCGTAAATTTAATAATTGCGCAATCAATGGTTCCGAGGGAAAGATTATTACAAGAACCTGATAATTTTTGGTGTACAATGGATTTAAACAGATCCCATTTTTTAAAATATTTTTATCAGATTCACAGGATACTGACTGAAAAAGAGTAATACAGACTGGGAAATGGTCTGAATTTAAAGACTTATGTACATTTAGTTCATAAGTAGGGAAGAAGTTGCCAAATATGGCAAGGTCCAGAACATCAGGCTTATGTAAGGTGTTATATGGATAGAATGTTAGTTCCGATGGAGGGTCCACTATGAGATCTTGTTCGGGTACCACCCAGTCGAACAGTACGTCTCGAATTATCTGCAGGTTGTAAAATTAAACCGAATGGTTATAAAATTAAACTATTTTTATGTATGTTATCTTAAAGGAAATTTTAATATTACCTATGCGTAATTCAAATTAACTACATCTCAAAATTATTATCAAATTCTTTAGGTAAGTGAAAAGAATTAAGGGTTGAATTCATATCACTTGAAACTTATAGAAAAACTGCGTTATTAACTTTATTACTCTGATGCAAGAGTTTATTTTGTGAGAATTGTTTTAGCTTTCTTTTTATTTGCTTGCTGGGACTTATAGCTAATATATACTGCTGACCATTAAAAGTGCAATAGCAGGATTGGATTGTTTTACCTCTGAGCGGCACTTTTTTGCACACCATGGGCTAAATGGCCAGGTCACATGGACCCCGAAGGCTCAGAGAAGGTTGTGGGAGGGGACCCACTCGTGGGCAGGGCGGGGAGTTTTGCGGAGATAAATATCAACGCTGATCCAGCTGGGACTCGAAGCTGGGGCCTACAGATTACGAGCCTGACGCGCTACCGACTGAGCCACCCCCCATTAAAAGTGCAATAGCAGGAAAGACAAGAGATATAAAAGTCATATTTAGTGAATGCATAGTTTATGTTACAAGGATATTTTTTTTTCGTATACGTTTTGAGGAAATCGAGGGTCATTGCCGCTTTTGTAAAGCATAGCACGATCGCCAATTTCCATATATATGTAAAATAGTTCAGTTTAAGAGCTTTGTTAATTTTGCAGAGCAGAAGCGTAAGAACCTTTTCGGGAATGTTTCTTAAACCTATATTGCTGATTTTATCCCATTCAGTGGCTTTTGCAGTTTTTAACTTGGATTTCGTGACTCATTGCCATGCGCAAAGTACGTACATTTGAATGACCTCGAGACATGTGTATACATGTCGGAGCCCGATCGTAGAATTGCTCATATCATGAAATGCCTCTATTTCATGAAATGATCGATGCATTTCATGATATGAGCAATTCTACGATCGGGCTCCGACATATACATTTATGCGCAATAGTTTTCGTTATATATAAATGGAAATGTTTTCTGAAATACGTTTATTTAATTCATGTACCGTGTACGTACTTATAATTTTAATTAAAGAATCCAGTGTTGTCAAAAGTTAAATAAACTTATTGGTTATCAATCTTGGCTGGCCACAGAACAGTTCCCGACGGGCCGCGTGTTTGATATGCCTGCGTTAAGGTTTTACATGCCTGGCTTAATAACATCTCATAAGCCGAGGCGAGAAAGTTTGCTGCAATGCCCGCCCCACCTGGCAAGGATATCCAAGGCTGGTGCAGTCATTGGAAAGGCCATCGTTCCAATGACTTCGGTGGCGGTGCAGACCGACATCAGTGTACCACCTACTGAGTCTTTCTCGCCCGCAGCAAAGTTCCTCCTTACGCAGGCGAAACCGAGGGTGGTGTCGACTTCGACATTAACCCCGGTTTCCATTCCTGCAACTCAGCCTTCCACCTCCACCGGAAGGCCTCCTCCTTCCTGTTCTCAGACAGCAAGACCTTCTAAACCAAAGAGGTCCAGGCTGGGGCCGAAAAAAAAGTTATCACTCCTCCGCAAAGGGAGGTCACTGATCCATGTCCCCCGGACGATTCCGAGGATATGGATAACGACCGCCCCCTATTCACTAAACTGTCGTCTGCGGCGGTTAAACTGAATAGGAATTCGTCATCCGCCCACTCTACTAAGTCCTGAGATGGCCACACTCCTACAATGGAGTTGTCGTGGATTCCAGAGGAATCTTGACGAAATCAAGGCACTCCTTCGGGCACACCAGCCCATCTGTGTGTGCCTGTAGGAGACATACTTGCAGCCAGTCACAGATCCCACAATCCGGCACTTTCCAATAGTTCGTCAGGACCGGGATGGAGATAGTCCAGCTCGCGGGGGTGTCGCCATCCTCGTGAGCAACCATTTTCCATTCCAGGTCATACCCCTCACCACCAACTTACAGGTGGTAGCCATCCTCCTCTTCGTGGGGTTCTCACTGACTATCTGCTTTGTATATCTCCCACCTGGGAGCATCGTCTTCCAGGAAGACCTCAATGATCTCGTCTCGCAGCTGCCGTCCCCCTTCCTCATCATGGGGGACTTCAACTGACACAGTCCAGTATGGGGCAGTGCTGACACCAACGAGGGGCAGGGTCCCGGAGCAGTGGCTCCTGGATCCATCGCTCTCCCATTGAACACCGGTGTCAGTACGTATTTTAACTCCCCAACCCCCACTTTCACTGCCATTGAACTCACTGTCTGCTCCTCCTCAATCCTTCCACTCTTTACATGGGAGGTCGAGGACAATCCATATGGAAGTGATCCCCTCCTTGTGGTATGCCCTTCCCTGTGGTGTGCACCATCTCTCTTCACAGATGGCTTGAAGTCCGGCACATCGGTGGGATCAGCCATGGTCTGCTGTGATGTAATCATTGCAGACCAGATCCCACAGCATTGTTCCATCTTCACTGCAGAGTTGCATGCTATCAGCATTGCCTTGGACCACATAGCAGCTAAGCGTCATCGTCGGTGTGCACTTTACACCGACTCGCTTAGCTCGCTAAAGGCTTTGATCTCGGTGAGGCATTGGCTCACCCTGTTCTCTCCAAGATCCTCCAGCAGCTGCATCGTCTGGCAGCCACGACCAATGTTCTCTTATGTTGAGTGCCCGGTCATGTCGGAATCAGGGGCAATGACTTGGCAGACACTGCTGCCAAGTCAGCCACGCCCTTGTCCGACTCTCCGCTGCTGGTTCCATATCAGGATTTCCGGCAGCTTTTTACCATCGAGCTCCGGGGCACAGTGACAGCGATCTTGGTCAGAAAAGCTTACTAACAAGCTAGTTGAGATCAAACCTATCATCAAACCATGGCAGTCATGTTTTCGCAGGAATCGCAAGGAGGAAGTTGTACAGTCGCTCAAAAAAGTATCCGAACAGTATAGGTGATTACAGAATTCAGAAAAAAATATCTGGCAACGATTTTTTTAGAAATTTGTGATCTGGCAACCTTCGTGTACTGTAGACGAAGGTTGCCAGATCACTAATTTCTAAAAAAATCGTTGCCATATATTTTTTCTAAATTCTGTAATCAACCATAGTGTTCGGATACTTTTTTGAGCGACTGTACTTGCTCGGTTCCGCTTAGGTCATTCGTTTATTTCTGATTCGTTTCTTCTACGGACGGATGCCGAACCTAAGTGCGAGTTGTGACACCGTTTTAACTATAAAACATATTTTAATTTCTTGTCCACGTTTTAACTTTGAGCGGCATTTCTTTTTTAAATTTCATGATTTTACGTCCGAGCCCCTTACACTCGGACATTTGTTATCAGATCATTGTTGTTTTAACGCTGTCTTTGAATTTTTACGTTTTACAGGATATTTTACATGCATATAGTTTTATTCCAATTATTAACCCAGGTCGCTTACACCTGGGTTACTTTTATATTTATAACTTATTTATACATTTGTTTCTTGTTGTCGACTGTGTTTCTTGTTGGCGACTATGTTTCCTTTTATTGCTTTACATTCTTAGTATATGTTTGTGGTTTATTTTAAATTTGGTTAAGGGTTGCACGACTTTTATCTTTTTTTCTTATGGACATTCGTATGGCGCATTATAGCCTTAGATGCGAATGGCCATTAAAACCCAAACAACCAACCAACCATCTCTTCCTGAGTGAATGTTTTTTGTTAAAGATGTTGTTATCATGCGGATCCCACATCCGCTGCCAGGTTTTCCTGGCCTTATCTGTTTCTTATTTCTTTTTTTTTATGTCAGGTGGAAGGGTTGTGGGGGTCTTTTACCTCTGAGCGGCACTTTTTTGCACACCATGGGCTAAATGGCCAGGTCACATTGACCCCGAAGGCTCAGAGAAGGTTGGGGGAGGGGACCCACTGGAACAGCTGTTGGGAGACAGATGGTAGCCTCCCGTCAAGGCCATCCAGCGTGTTCTTTAACGTGCACAGGGTTTTGCTCTCCCGCACACGGGGCCACGGCTTAACGTCCCATCCGACGGACGGCGGCCTTTCCAAGCCCATCGGTGTCCCCTACTGACCGTAGGCAGGGCGGGGAAATTTTGCGGAGATAAATCTCAACGCTGACCCAGCTGGGACTAGAACCTGGGAACTACAGATTATGAGCCTGGCGCGCTACCGACTGAGCCACCCCCGCCCCATGTCAGGTGGAAGAGTTTCAGGTTTGAATTCCCTTTTATGCACAGTGATTGATTTTTGAAGTGCGTTTTGAATTGGTCCATTGAGATTTGTAATTTCAGCATCCAGATTTACGTGTTTGGCATTTTCGAGTGTACCAGGGACTATTTTATTAAGAATAATACGAAATCTGTCCTAGCTTCTTCTGTTGCAAGTGGGAAGCTCCCGTATTCCCTGCAATTCAGAATGCTCCTGCTCTTGGAATCTTCATTCTGCAAGTCTAATTTGAGCAATGCGGATTGTGATCTGACGAGAGTTTATTTAAAACTTGCAGAATGTAGTTAAGAAAGATTGGATTGGATTGTTTTACCTCTGAGCGGCACTTTTTTTGCACACCATGGGCTTAATGGCCAGGTCACATGGACCCCGAGAAATCAGAGAAGGTTGGGGAGGGGACCCACTGGAACAGCTGTTGGGAGACAGATGGTAGCCTCCCGTCAAGGCCATGCAGCGTGTTCTTTAACTTGCACAGGGTATAGCTCTTCCGCACACGGGGACACGGCTTAACGTCCCATCCGACGGACGGTGGCCTTTTGAAGCCCATCGGTGTCCCCTACTGACCGTAGGCAGGGCGGGGAAATTTTGCGGAGATAAATCTCAACGCTGACCCAGCTGGGAGTCGAACCTGGGAACTACAGATTACGAGCCAGGAGCGCTACCGACTGAGCCACCCCCGCCCAAAGTTAAGAAAGAAATGTTTATGAAGAACAATGTCCAGTACATCTAGTCTAAAATGACTGACATGGGGAAAGGAAGTCGGGGCTTGTGGTGCATCCACTATTATGCCATTTTTAACGGAGTAACTAAATACTAATATACCGTTTGCATTTGATATTTTGCTATGCAGCGTGTATGCTTTGAGTTTAAATCCCCAGCCACAAGAGTTGAGAAATTATTTCAAAAGATAGAATCCATAGAATTCTCGTGCAGAGAAGAGCATTCGGAGGTTTGTACGCACTTATTAGCAGAATATGTCCATATTGTGGATCTTCAAGACAAAACAGCTGTGACTTCCAGAGTGACAAGATTGGCAAGAGGAAATTCGCAATGCTTCAGATATCTTCTGATAAGAATAGCCGTTCCTCCTCCTTTGTTATGAAGTCGGTCGGTCCAATAGATCACAAAATTTGGAATGTTTAGCGACTCACCAGGTTTTAAGTGTGTTTCGCCAATGAGTGCGATATCATTGTTGTACTTAAACAGGAAATGCTTCAGTTCGAGGTTTTGTTTAACCCCGTTGGCATTCCAATGAACAATCGAGTGTTGTCTTCCATTTGAATTATTGGCCATGATTCGAACAGATATTTTTGGCCATTGCATTCAAGCACTTTGAATACAATGGCACATTTGTCTGAATTTGTCTTTGCAGATTTAAAATCAGAGATTGAGACTGAATTTAAAATGTTCTGTAAAACTAAATCCATCGAACAATTCAACAATTTCCTTTACAGCTTCTAAAAATTTTAAGTCACGACTTGCTGTTGTGCTAGTGATAGAAGTAGTTTTAGCCAGAAAACCTTTGGCAACATATTTTTCAATTTCTTTTTCTTTTGCTGTTCTCTAAGAACAGAATCTTCTTGAGTTATGGAATGCATTTTATCTGGTATGAAAATTGGAACATAAATTGTTGGCTTCGCATTATCAGCACTTGTGGAAGGTTCAGTCTGATTTATCACAGTCTTAGGATAGGATTTTCCCGGCTGTACATTATTAATTTGTTTCGGAGGTCGGGATTGTTTTTTCTCCCCTATGTCATTTTACAGTAATGATCGTAGATCGTTAAAGGATATTCGATGTAGCGGGAAAAACTTTACCCTTCACCAACTCCATCTCATGATATGCCTATTTGGTATGAGTAAAAATATAAAAATATAAACCACCCGTGGGTGGGCCCCGAAGGGCTAACATTGCAGTAATGAGGGATCAGTAGTAACTTAATATACGTAGCTTTACATGTAATTCAGCTGGTAGTTATTTCTTGCACGAAGCCCTTCGGGCCCACATAAATGTCGTTTATCCAGTTGTCATTCGTGACAAAATAAATATTTCAAGTCCATTTAGTGGTTGAGGCAGGATGGATGAAGTTAATATAAATAAAATAAATACCCCCTCAAGCAGCTGCTTGCCACAGAGGTCTGACAAGGGCCTGTCAGTTTATATGCCACAATAGAAGATCTGAGAGGATGGCAGGACCTCAGCAGAAAAACAACACATACATACATGCCTTACCCGGGGCTTGAACCCAGGTCCCGTAAATCAGCAGCCAAGCGCGCTAACCACTCGGCCACGGGACGGCACAAGGGTTGGATAATCCGTTACTCAGTCTGATCCCATCACAATATCCGATATCCGATTTGTTTGTAAAATATCTCCTCTGTTAAAATACATATTACTAGTTATTGTACATACAGAAGAATTTTATCTCTCCGTGAAAAGGTAAAAAACGCAGTAAACACACAAAATATAAATGTTAGAAAATTTAAAATATAGCTATTTTCCTATATGCCGCAGAAAACAGAAGAAAATGAACCAAAATCATATCAATGTTGCAATCAGTCACTGAATTCGTATTCACCTTAAAGGAAGATAGGAGGCCGGCTATCTTGTTCATCATCCTTTGAAGTGAGTGCGAACTCGGTGACTGAATGCAACGCCGATATGTATTAGGTTTATTTCCTATTTTTTAGGACATAATATAGGAATATAGTTTTTTTAGTTTTTTATATATTGTTATTTTTTTTCCTTTATCACTAAAACTACCTACTTTAGAAAGTTTTCATTTGATACATTATTCATAAACAGAGATCGTGAACCGACGGCTCTGATCATTGTAAACTATAGCTCTTGACACTTTTCGATGTAACATTAAGGAAAATAAATAAATACCCACTCGCAGCTGCTTGCCACAGAGGTCTTACAGTAGGCTGTCAGGTTTACCCCATAGTAGAAGGTTTATGAGGATGGCGAGACATCAGCAGAAAAAGAAACACAAACATCTCTGCTTTACGTGGGACCCGTTGATCATGGCCCCAAGTGCGTTATCCACTCAACCAATGTTTTACTCTAAAATCGCCCTTAAAGATTTTCGTTAAAAACAAGCACTAGAACAGGTTGGCTATTGGATTGTTTTACCTCTGAGTGGCGCTTTTTTGCACACCATGGGCTAAATGACCAGGCCACAAGGACCCCGAAGGCTCAGAGAAGGTTGGGGGAAGGAACCCACTGGAACAGCTGTTAGGAAACAGATGGTAACCTCGCGTCAAGGCCATCCAGCGTGTTCTTTAACGTGCACAGGGTATGGCTCTCCCACACACGGGGCCACGGCTTAACGTCCCATCCGACGGACGGCGGCCTTTCCAAGCCCATCGGTGTCCCCTACTGACCGTGGGCAAGGCGGGGAAATTTTGCGGAGATAAATCTCAACGCTGACCCAGCTGGGACTCGACCCTAGGAACTACAGATTACGAGCCTGACGCGCTACCGACTGAAACACCCCCGCCCCAACAGGTTGGCAAATAATAGTTTTAAAGCAGTCAAATCTTCTGAATATACTCAAATTTGATTAAGTTTCTAGAAAAAGCTCAAACGTTACACTCATGAATGACAGGTTTTTTAAATAATTCTGTTCAATTATGTGTCTTACACTTGAGTATAACTATTTTAAAATCATGGGTTAAGGTTTCATTTATGTTAAGAAAAAAAAACTGAAGTTTCGTGTTTCCTGTTATTATTATAATTTTCGGCTATCGAAAGTTTTTGGTTTACCTTCCTTTTGTTGGCTTGGCTTTCCCCCCCCCCCCAAAAAAAAAAAGGTTTCCGACCTGCTCATAAACGTAGATCACATCCCCCCCCCCTATTATTTTCACTCGTGTTTGAGGTAGGCCATGTCAATGGATACGTCACAGGCTTTAATTTTAGATATAAATAGTTATTCTCGACTTCCGCGAAATTTCCGTACCATTTGTGGGGGAGGGGTTGTGTTGTTTTACCTCTGAGCGGCACTTTTTTGCACACCATGGGCTAAATGGACAGGTCACATGGACTCCGAAGGCTCAGAGAAGGTTGGGGGAGGGGACCCACTGGAACAAGCTGTTGGAACACAGATGGTAGCCTCCTGTCAAGGCCATCCAGAGTGTTCTTTAACATGCACAGGGTATGGCTCTCCCGCACACGGCGCCACGGCTTAACGTCCCATCCGACGGACGGCGGATTTTCCAAGCCCATCGGTGTCCCCTACTGACCGTGGGCAGGGCGGGGAATTTTGCGGAGATAAATCTCAACGCTGACCCAGCTGGGACTCGAACCTGGGAACTACAGATTACAAGCCAGGCGCGCTACCGACTGAGCCACCCCCGCCCCCAGTTAAGAAAGAAATGTTTATGAAGAACAATGTCCAGTACATCTAGTCTAAAATGACTGACATGGGGAAAGGAAGTCGGGGCTTGTGGTGCATCCACTATTATGCCATTTTTAACGGAGTAACTAAATACTAATATACCGTTTGCATTTGATATTTTGCTATGCAGCGTGTATGCTTTGAGTTTAAATCCCCAGCCACAAGAGTTGAGAAATTATTTCAAAAGATAGAATCCATAGAATTCTCGTGCAGAGAAGAGCATTCGGAGGTTTGTACGCACTTATTAGCAGAATATGTCCATATTGTGGATCTTCAAGACAAAACAGCTGTGACTTCCAGAGTGACAAGATTGGCAAGAGGAAATTCGCAATGCTTCAGATATCTTCTGATAAGAATAGCCGTTCCTCCTCCTTTGTTATGAAGTCGGTCGGTCCAATAGATCACAAAATTTGGAATGTTTAGCGACTCACCAGGTTTTAAGTGTGTTTCGCCAATGAGTGCGATATCATTGTTGTACTTAAACAGGAAATGCTTCAGTTCGAGGTTTTGTTTAACCCCGTTGGCATTCCAATGAACAATCGAGTGTTGTCTTCCATTTGAATTATTGGCCATGATTCGAACAGATATTTTTGGCCATTGCATTCAAGCACTTTGAATACAATGGCACATTTGTCTGAATTTGTCTTTGCAGATTTAAAATCAGAGATTGAGACTGAATTTAAAATGTTCTGTAAAACTAAAACCGTCGAACAATTCAACAATTTCCTTCACAGCTTCTAAAAATTTTAAGTCACGACTTGCTGTTGTGCTAGTGATAGAAGTAGTTTTAGCCAGAAAACCTTTGGCAACATATTTTTCAATTTCTTTTTCTTTTGCTGTTCTCTAAGAACAGAATCTTCTTGAGTTATGGAATGCATTTTATCTGGTATGAAAATTGGAACATAAATTGTTGGCTTCGCATTATCAGCACTTGTGGAAGGTTCAGTCTGATTTATCACAGTCTTAGGATAGGATTTTCCCGGCTGTACATTATTAATTTGTTTCGGAGGTCGGGATTGTTTTTTCTCCCCTATGTCATTTTACAGTAATGATCGTAGATCGTTAAAGGATATTCGATGTAGCGGGAAAAACTTTACCCTTCACCAACTCCATCTCATGATATGCCTATTTGGTATGAGTAAAAATATAAAAATATAAACCACCCGTGGGTGGGCCCCGAAGGGCTAACATTGCAGTAATGAGGGATCAGTAGTAACTTAATATACGTAGCTTTACATGTAATTCAGCTGGTAGTTATTTCTTGCACGAAGCCCTTCGGGCCCACATAAATGTCGTTTATCCAGTTGTCATTCGTGACAAAATAAATATTTCAAGTCCATTTAGTGGTTGAGGCAGGATGGATGAAGTTAATATAAATAAAATAAATACCCCCTCAAGCAGCTGCTTGCCACAGAGGTCTGACAAGGGCCTGTCAGTTTATATGCCACAATAGAAGATCTGAGAGGATGGCAGGACCTCAGCAGAAAAACAACACATACATACATGCCTTACCCGGGGCTTGAACCCAGGTCCCGTAAATCAGCAGCCAAGCGCGCTAACCACTCGGCCACGGGACGGCACAAGGGTTGGATAATCCGTTACTCAGTCTGATCCCATCACAATATCCGATATCCGATTTGTTTGTAAAATATCTCCTCTGTTAAAATACATATTACTAGTTATTGTACATACAGAAGAATTTTATCTCTCCGTGAAAAGGTAAAAAACGCAGTAAACACACAAAATATAAATGTTAGAAAATTTAAAATATAGCTATTTTCCTATATGCCGCAGAAAACAGAAGAAAATGAACCAAAATCATATCAATGTTGCACTCAGTCACTGAATTCGTATTCACCTTAAAGGAAGATAGGAGGCCGGCTATCTTGTTCATCATCCTTTGAAGTGAGTGCGAACTCGGTGAATGAATGCAACGCCGATATGTATTAGGTTTATTTCCTATTTTTTAGGACATAATATAGGAATAGTTTTTTTAGTTTTTTATATATTGTTGTTTTTTTTTTCCTTTATCACTAAAACTACCTACTTTAGAGAGTTTTCATTTGATACATTATTCATAAACAGAGATCATGAACCGACGGCTCTGATCATTGTAAACTATAGCTCTTGACACTTTTCGATTTAACATTAAGGAAAATAAATAAATACCCACTCGCAGCTGCTTGCCACAGAGGTCTTACAGTAGGCTGTCAGTTTATACCCCACAGTAGGGGGCGAAGGTGGCTCAGTCGGTAGCGCGCCAGGCTCGTAATCTGTAGTTCCCAGGTTCGAGTCCCAGCTGGGTCAGCGTTGAGATTTATCTCCGCAAAAATTCCCCGCCCTGCCAACGGTCAGTAGGGGACACCGATGGGCTTGGAAAGGCCGCCGTCCGTCGGATGGGACGTTAAGCCGTGACCCCGTGTTCGGGGGAGCCATACCTGTGCACGTTAAAGAACACGCTGGATGGCCTTGACGGGAGACTACCATCTGTCTCCCAACAGCTGTTCCAGTGGGTCCCCTCCCCCAACCTTCTCTGAGCCTTCGGGGTGCATGTGACCTGGCTATTTAGCCCATGGTGTGCAAAAAATTGCCGCTCAGAGGTAAAACAACCCAACCCAAGTAGCTCGTTTTGTCCATTCCAACACTGAGTCAAACTCTAGCCGATGCTCGAAGAGCTGGTCTGCTTGATATGTACCGCACACCTCGGTCACGTGACGCATTACGTGTTATAATGACCCATTTACATGAAGAGGAGTATTGTATTTAGTAAACCGGCATCTCAGTGTATTGCGCCTCTTTTAGCAGGGGCTGACAAATCATAAGAAAGTAGAAAACACAGTTATAGATTCTTCTTCTGCAGAAGCCCACCATTGCATGGACTCAAAAATCCAAA
Organism: Ryuthela nishihirai; assembly: GCA_038380435.1. Lineage (NCBI taxonomy): Eukaryota > Metazoa > Arthropoda > Arachnida > Araneae > Heptathelidae > Ryuthela > Ryuthela nishihirai. The sequence continues at coordinate 81,101 of JAWZYU010000096.1, forward strand.
ATTAAAATCATAGCTAATAACCATTTGTGTTGGCTTAGATGGTCAGCATCAAGCCCTTGTGAAGTTGGCCCTTTCTCATCAGGGGTGATAATAAAAGGAAGAAAAAGTTGCCACAGGAGTTTAAATCAGTAGACCAAACTGAACTTGCAGCCCTGGCTTTCCATCTGATTTCAGGTGAGAGAATAACACTTTGAAAGGTACTCACTGCCTCCACTACGAGGAGGCAGGGTCGGACTGTAGGTGCTAAGCTCAGCCGGTTCTCTGCATCGACAGAGAGGAATAGTGCTCAGCTCTCCTTCCAGTTAGTCTATCTAAAATTCACAGTTTTTATCCGAACTGTTTCCCGAAACACATTTGCAATTAGTAAATGATTTCTTTAATTTAATGAATATATAAAGGAGAAAGTTCCTTTGTGTGTTTCTTCGTTTCTGTTTGTTTCTTTGTGTTGTTCTTTCCATCACCTTTGCACTTGGCCCCAAGAAGAGCTAGAGGCATCAAACTTTGTATGAACGTTCCCTTCACCCAAGGTTGTGTTGTTGGGTTGTTTTACCTCTGAGCAGCACTTTTTTGCACACCATGGGCTAAATGGCCAGGTCACATGAACCCCGAAGGCTCAGAGAAAGTTGGGGGAGCGGACCCAGCGGAACAGCTGTTGGGAGACAGATGGTAGCCTCCCGTCAAGGCCATCCAGCGTGTTCTTTAACGTGCACAGGGTATGGATCTCCCGCACACGGGGCCACGGCTTAACGTCCCATCCGACGGACGGCGTCATTTCCAAGCCCATCGGTGTCCCCAACTGACCGTGGGCAGGGCGGGGAATTTTGCGGAGATAAATCTCAACGTTGACCCAGCTGGGACTCGAATCTGGGAACTACAGATTACGAGCCTGGCGCTCTACCGACTGAGCCACCTCCTTCACCCAAGGAAAGAGTATAAGCTATGTAAAAACTGGCTAGATCAACCAAAACAGGTGGGTAGTTTTGAGCCGGGCCTCTGTTAACAGACAGATGGTATCCTTCCGTCAAGGCCATTCAGCCTTTAACGTGCACAGGTTATGGCTCTCTCCGGTACGTCCCATCTGAAAGAGGTGGGCACTTCCAAGCTCATGGGAGACCTCTACTGACCATGGGCTGGGCCGTGAATAGATTGTGACTTGGGAAGTACCATCTGCTATACACATAAAGAGTTTCAGAACCAAGCAACGCCGGATAAATTGCTAGTTTATTATATTTTTATTTTGGCGAAAGAAATTTTCATTACTTTAAATAACAATAATACCATGCTTCAGACGTTATTATTCAAGTTATTTAGAAACTGATAAGGTTAAGCGAATTGTTTATACAAAAATGTCATCAGAAGTAATCAATCAATCATCCCTTTTTCTCTATCTCTGTTTCTAATGGTAATTTCAACGCAATATTTGTCTACCGCACAGGCAGAAACTAACTACATAATTTTTACAAATTATTTTAGAGACTAGTTCTCAATAGGTTTACATGGTTTCTTGAATTCGAAAACAATTTTCATGAAAACCACCTGGGACAGCGTTGAAATTTATCTCCGCAAAATCCGCATCCGGCTCTCATTCGGTAACGGACACCGATGGGTTCTAAAAGGCCGCCATCCGTCCAATGAAGTGTAAAGCCATGGCGCCGTTCGCGAGAGAGTCATACGCTGTGCACGTTAAACGACACGATACAAGTCCGATAGAGTCCTAAATGTACTTGACGGGCGATTACTATCTCTCTTCAAACAGCTGTCCCGTGGGTCAACACCCCAACGTTTTTTGAGCCTTGGGGAGTCCTCTGCCCTGGCTATTTAGCTCATTGTGTTAAAAATGTGCTTCTTAGAGGTAAAACAACAGTGGCATGCTTCAGGTCAGTTTTAAATTCTATTCAGCATACCCAGCATTTAAAAAAATGCAAAACAGTACTCACAAACCAAATTCTTGTATTACCGTAATTATCTGTGGTTTTCGGATATCTCCAGTAATATGTATTCAACTCTTCTTTCCTTACACTTACCGAAGGAAAGTGATAATACTTTTGAAATAGAGTTAGCTCTAGATTTCCATGGATTAGAATTGCGCATTTTTGGAATAACGCCGTCAATGTATTTATAATCTTTTTTTATTTACGTAGTTTTTTGGGAACAACTCATTTTGAATTCAGAAAATTGAAAAGAAAATGAAAGTATCTGAAACATCGCTGCTTTCTTACCTTAAGTTAGAGAGAAAAATAAATCCTGAATCTCAACCGTCTCTCTCGCCCAGATCGCCAGTTGTTGGATTGAAGGAATATACTATGCATATTCCTTCAATCCAACAACTTGCATGAGCAAACCATCGGAGACATCGCTCAGAGTTAGAAAACAATTCATCAAAAAATAATTATAATCGAGAAGATGTGTCTTTTAGATACGCTCTATTAGTTCGTTTTTGACATTACTGTAATGTACCTTAGGGGTTTCGCTATTGTAACAAATAAATACTTTATACTGAAACAGTGGAGGAAACAGATATATGAATTTCGAGTCAGTGCTTCCTCCCTAACCCTAAAGTTTCTTACGTGAAAACCATGCTTGATTTACGCCAATATTTATAAGAGCGAAATCGATAGTCATGTGTAAAATTAGTTTGAATTAGGTGTAAGTAATTTTTGGCTTTAAAATATGCATATTATTCTATAGAGCAAATCTGGACGCATCTGCTAACAACAAACACCTGCAGTGGCATGAATAAGTGGAACATACTTTAAAATCAGTAGGGAGGGTTTAAATAATATCATTTCCTATTTTCAAATAGCGAAGGAAAGTACGGAAAGAATATCAGGCTACTGGAGAATCATGCATTTATCTTTGTTGATTGTGTTGCAAAATTAAAAATCATCTTAAGTTTAATTAATTTTGTTGTCATTAACGAAGTTCTAAATGAACGAACGTTTTTTGCATCCATTTTTTTTCTAAAATCAGAAAAAATCGTCCGCATGAGTAAGCTTTTTATAATCCATAGCATTTCGGAAGCCTGCCAATGGAAACTGCTGTTAATGTGGACCAGATGATTCCTGTAATCATACATCGTCGATTAGCCGTTTCTGAAATAAGAGGCTGCCCGTGTTTCAAAGATGTTATTCGAATGATAACTTTTCTATGTGTAATTTAGCCACTATATCTGTGGTAATGTGTATATTATTTCTGTTCCCGGTTAGACTTTCGTCATCTAGTGCATAAATCGGAAAATGCAAATCCAAAAGAGCCTATCTGGCCTAGTGCTTAGCGTACCAGACTACTATTCCAGCGGTCATGTTCTTGTGTAAGTGTTTATATGTTCTGATCTTTCTGTTGTGTGTGAAGATGCTTACATGTTATCTCCGTCCTTTTTTAATTAAAAAAAAAATCTTTTGGTATGAAGTAGCTGAAAAAGTAAAAAGGAAGAGCTGAAACTGGAGAGTGACAATTGATTGAACAAACATAAATTTCCTCGTTTTCTCTATTTAATGCTTTTCAAACTTGATTTGCATGGCGTTAAAAATTTCCCAGTTGGAGAAATATTGTATAACCGAAAACATTGCTAAACAGTAAAACTACCAGTAGAATTATGGGCAAAATTAATACAAGTTCCGAAGTTTCCATTTAATCACCATCACACAATATTATATAATAGGGAATCTATCGTGTTTGGATGAACCTTTTTGGACGCATCCCAAAATATTAAGAATAGTGATATATACAGAGAGGTCAAATGTCATGGGATACGTGACAAATAACGGGTTGGTCCTCCTCGAGCCCACAGCAGTGCAGCCACACGTCGAGGCATGCAGTCAAAGAGTTGCCGGTACCGTTCTCCAGGGATGGCAGCCCACACATCCTGCCACCATAATTACGTTGCATTGGATGGGGCTGGATTCATTGATCGTAAACTTGTTTCCATTGTGTCCCACAGATGCTACAATTGTTTAATATCGGTAGACCGTGGGAGCCATTTCATGGTGGTAAAGTCCGTGGAGTATTCCTCGATTCACGTCCTAGCAACCAAAGACTGGTGACACGTTGCATTATCTTGTTGGAATATTCCTTCACCATCAGGGTGCTCGAGAGTCATGAAGGGGTGCAGGTGATGTGCGAGAATGTCCACGTATTTCATACCTGTCAGCGATTGCTCTAAACGGACGAGAGAGCATAATGTAGACCACGTAAACACTCCCCTCACCATCACAGAGCCGCCTGCCGCCTGAACACTACCTTGCAGACAGGAAGGGTCCGTGGCTTCACGGAGCCTACGCCACACTCTAATGAGCTCGTTAGCGCGAAACAACTGGAACCTCGATTCATCGGACCATGCTATCCGATGAAACTGTTCTACTGTCCAATTTCGATGTCCTCCGGCCCATTCCAGTTATTGAGTTTTGTGACGACACGTAAGCAATGATACACTAAGGGTCTTCGGCAACCAAATTCAATAGAGTGCAGGTGGCGACGTACAGTCCTTTCAGACTGTGTTGGTGTTTTGCCCGCATTCAAATTTGCAGTGATTTAATGCACTCTAGCCCGTCTGTTGGTCGTTACCATTCGTGAGAGCCGATGCCAGTTCCGTTCGTCAACTGCACGTGGCCTTCCCTTTCGCCTTATTAATGTGTGTGGAAATGCCGTCAATAGAATACTGATCATAATCTGTTGAGACCGTAGACTTGGAAAACCGAATTCCTGCACGATATCCGATATTGCATGACCCATCATTCTGTCACCGACAATCAAACCACGTTCAAAGTCAGACATCTTATGACGTGCCGCCATAATGAATTAACAACTACTCCGAAATGATTGTTGGGTTTGTAGGCTACTGCGGCGCCATTCTGCGGTTGACGTCCAATTCATCGGTTACGAGTACAGCACGCTAATTCTACTTTAACTGCTATTCCCATGACTTTTGGCCTCTCAGTGTATATATATATTGTGAAAACTTAAACATAACGAATTTGGTCTGAGAGGTTAAATAAAGCAGACACAAAACATTTTTGAGTGTGCAGTGTGATTGGATTATTACGTTTGTTGATTTTCACGTTCGAAAGAAATTTTACTAACATAGGACACTACTAACATATGAAAGTATGGTTAAGCAGAGAACAAAAAAGAAGAAATCCAATCTAACTGAACAAAAATCTGATCAACTAACAGAGATTAGACATCTGGAAAATAAACAAAAATGTTAAAGGCAACAAACTATAAAAAAGAAGGAAAAAAGTACAAACCTAACTAAATCAAACTGTTGTAATAGTATTCAAGACTTATTAGAAGAGAGTGCAATTTTCGACAAATGTCAAAAAAAAAATGTTCACTGACAAATCTCTAAATAATTCAAAAAGTAATTTAATGTCTCTCTCCTCGAACATAAAATCGGACTCAAGTGATAATGATTCAATTATCTCTGAACTCATTCATAACTGTGGAAAAGGATAAAATACATTTATTAAATTTACAAAATGTGGATAAATTACTAGAAGAAGAACAAGAATTATCCATAATATTTTACGATGAATTGGACAGGCTAAAAGATCTTGATTTTGAAGATGTCACGAAATATTTTCATTAAAAGGATTAAAAATCAAATTATAAGTCTCTACACAAGAAACGGCAACATTTCATTATATCCTACAAATCCCAAAGATCTAAATTTATTAAAGAAAAGTGACAAGGTATTAAATATTAATGTCTCCTTTCGTATACCTGAAGAGGAAACTGTTATGGGAAAGATTGAGGGAGTTGCTGAAAAATTGAAAGAAAACTTTATCCTCGAGGAACTGAAACAACACGATATTTAATAAATACAAAGGATGATTCATTATCAACCCAATGCTGATCACACTAAGTCTATACAAATCCCAACTGAGAAGACAGTTATGTACTCGACCAAAAATTTTATTCCACTTGAAGTCTACATAGGATTTGTCAGATTCAATGTCATCCCATATTACTACCCCCACCTTAGTGTGCCCGATGTAATCGTTTTGGACATAACACTGTGAGGTGTACAGGTAAGACAAGGGGTAAAAAATGTTTAGTGATCACTACTTTAAATTATGTCAAACTACTTATTTATGCTGCCCTAACTGTAAAGGTGCATACCCCTCAACGTGTTATGCCTGCACAGCTAAACGCCTGACATGCAAAGCCAATCTACTATGTAAAATGTAATGTTTCTTGGAATACTGCTATAAAATTCTCAACCAAAAGTCATGGAAATTTGCCTAATTCATCTTATCGTAACTACGAAAATAGACCACCAAATTTTCACATCTTAGACCAGAGACTTTAAGTAACGACTTCCCTACATTGACTCGCCCTTCTGCTTCCATGCCGGGTTTATGCCGAGTCTGTCAAACTTCACCTTAAGATATATCAACCAACATGACCAGTTCAAACTTGAATACATACGCTTCCGTTACAGCAAAGCAGAAAATCTTACGTCCAGAAAAGACTTCTCTAATATCTATTCACCTATCACCATTGAAAAAGAATTGAGCCAGGCCAAAGTAACATCATACACTCGGTGTTACAGCTTCTGCGATTTGTAGTAAATACCGAAAACGATTTCCTTCTTATCAGTAATATTCTACGAGTCGACTAAAAATAAAGATTCTTTTTTAAAAATTTTTAATTGGATTGTTGCTGCCTTCCTTCTAAGAAGGAGAAATTGCTGGAAATGATAAAAAAATTTCCACTTTAATGTTATTGCCCTTCAAAAATTAAAACTGACAAATTAATTTAAATACCTTTGTTTCTCCTACTTCAATATAAAAATCGAGGTGCTGCCATCTATATACAGAAACAATTACCACCGAAATATCGAACTATTTTGCAAGTCCACGACAAAAATTGACTCTGTTGCTATTGAGTTAATTATAAATAATATTATTAATACCTTATTTAATATTTATGTTCATAATGAAAATATGCAACCTAATGTTTATAAAAAAAATTATTTCACAATCTCTGCAACCAGCAATCTTGCTTGGAGAATTTAATGCACCTAACAATAGCTGGTTTTCCTTTAAAAATAACTCTGCTGGAGTTTCATTATCGAACTTTATAAACCAACATCATTTTCATATTTTAAATAAAAAAACTTTAACACATGTAAATAAATTTAAATCCTTCTCAGTAATTGAACTTTCCATTATAGATACTTTTCTTCCTCAAACCCTGGAATGGGATAGATTTGACGACTTTAGGAGAAGTGACCACTACCCCATAATTATTACTCATCTCAAATGTCTATCGAATGTAGTGTAAAGCCATGGCGCCGTGTGCGAGTTGTTGGGTTGTTTTACCTCTGAGCGGCACTTTTTTGCACAACATGGGCTAAATGGCCAGGTCACAACGACCCCGAAGGCTCAGAGAAGGTTGGGAGAGGGGAAGCCACTGGAACAGCTGTTGGGAGACAGATGGTAGCCTTCCGTCAAGGCCATCCAGCGTGTTCTTAAACGTGCACAGGGTATGGCTCTCTCCCGCACACGGGGCCACGGCTTAACGTCCCATCCGACGGACGGCGGCCTTTCCAAGCCCGTCGGTGTCCCCTACTGACCGTGGGCAGGGCGGGGAATTTTGCGGAGATAAATCTCAAAGCTGACCCAGCTGGCACTCGAACCTGGGAACTACAGATTACGAGCCTGGCGCACTACCGATTGAGCCACCCCCGCCCCCGTGTGCGAGACAGTCATACGCAATGCGCGCTATACCACACGATATATATCCGAGAGAGTCCGAAATGTACTTGACTGGAGATTACGATCTGTCTTCTAACAACTGTCCCGTCGGTTAACACCCCAACGTTTTCCGAGCCTTGGGGAGTCCTGTCTCTGGCCATTTAGCTCAATGTGTGAAAAATGTGCTACTTAGAGGTAAAACAACAGTGGCATGCTTCAGGTCAGTTTTAAATTCTATTCAGCATACGCAGCATTTAAAGAAATGTGCAAAACAGTACTCACAAAACAAATTCTTGTATTACCGTAATTATCTGTGGTTTTCGGATATCTCTAGTAATATGTATTCAACGTTTCTTTCCTTACACTTACCGAAGGAAAGTGATAACACTTTTGAAATAGAGTTCATCATCATCATCATCCTCAAGCAGCCATGGGCTACGGAGGTCCAACCAGACCGTGCAATTTAGTTCTCCAAGCAAGTCTATCCTGAGCTACATCTACTGCATCTGGCCACTGCACACCAATTCTAACAAGGTCCTGTTTGACATTGTCTGCCCACCGCATCCTAGGTCTCCCCTTCTTTCTGAGGCCTTTAGGCACGCTGTTCATAACCCTATTTGCCAATCTATAATTATTCATACGGGCAACATGGCCAAACCAACGGAGTCTCTCTCTGCACAATATGCTGCTTAAAGGAGGTTGCAAACTCCTTTTCCTAATCTCATCATTAGTTACAAAGTTGAACCACCTAATGCCCAAGATACTGCGTAAGCATCTGGAATCAAAAGCATCTAGTTTCCTGTTATCTTGTTTACAAAGTGTCCAAGTTTCACTACCATAACTAACCCTAGAAAGAACCAAACTATTATACAGTCTAATTTTAGTCTTTAGGTGTATACGCCTATTTCTCCACACTCTCCATAGATTCTTAAAAGTCCCAGCAGCAATCCCTATTCGTCTGTTAATCTCATGCCGCACATCACCATTATCTGTTACATAGCTCCCAAGATAATTAAACTGTGACACCTGCTCAAGACTGCAACCATTCAGATTAACTGAATCACAGCCTGCCTGACCAATTTTCATCACTTTAGTTTTCTCTCTGTTTATAACCAAACCTACTCTACTACCAGTCTCATCAACGGCTCGAATGAAAGAGTTCATCTCATCAACATCATTTGCCAGAAGGGCTAAATCATCAGCATAATCTAAATCAGAAATTTTCCTATCTCCAGCCCATTTAAGGCCAAAATCTTTCCCTTGAAGTGAATTTCGCATAACATAATCAATAACCAAGCTAAAGAGAAAAGGAGACAAAATGCACCCTTGTCGAACACCAGAAGTAATGCTAAACCAATTGCTACAAGCCTTACCAACTCTCACACACGACTCAGTGTTATTATAGAGAGCTTTCATAATGTTAACTAACTTGTCTGGTATACCATATGATCTCACAATCAACCACAAATTATGACGATCAACAGAGTCGAAAGCCTTTTTGAAATCAACAAAGCTAGCAACCAAAGGTTTCTGAAACTCTAAACATTTCTCAAGAATCTGCCTAAGTGAAAATATCTGATCTACACATCCCCTACCACTTCTGAATCCACATTGCTCATCACGCAATTGCCTGTCAACCAGATTCTTAATTCTATTAAGCACAATCATGGAAAGAACTTTACCTGGAACAGAGAGTAGGCTGATACCCCTATAGTTATCACAAGAACTGCGATCACCTTTTTTGAAAATAGGGATAACAATAGCTCTGGTAAAATCCTTAGGAACCATGCCTTTATCATAAAAGAGATTCAGAATTTCAATCATCCAAGTGGTAACCGAAACATTCCCAGCTCTAAGCATTTCCGTAGTAATTTCATCTACCCCTGGGGATTTATGAAGTTTAAGTTTAGAAACAGCCAAACTAACTTCAGATTGTGTTATAGGGCCAACATTAAAGCCACCAATGCATCTATCATCATTGCAAACAATGGGAGTAGAACTAACTACATTGTTTAGAACATCACTGAAATGCTCAGCCCACCTAGCCATGACAGAATCCTCCCCTTCTATAACCTTACCTTGTTTATCCTTCAATCCTTGTATGCCTGTCCGTTTTCTACCACACAAAACATTAACTATCTGGTACAGCTCTCTGCTGTTGTGCTGTCTAACTGCTTCCTCGGCTTTGTCAGCCAAACCATCAAGCCAAAAATTTTTATCAGCAGCTAACTGATCCTTTACAAGTTTATTAAGGTCTCTGTAATGCTTTCTATTAGGACTAGTAGGGTATTGATTAAGGGCATTCCTGCAGTTCTTTCTTTCCGAAATAAGCTCAAGTGCCTTATCACTCAGATAATTTTGCCTCTTCTGCTCCTTTTTTCCTAAAAGAGTACTGTTAGTGTCCAAAAAAGCCTGTTTAAAATGATCCCATTCTTCCTCAACTTCAGTAGTAAGCAAACCATGACTGTCATAATGACTAAGTAACCTATCATGGTAAGCTTTGGCTATAACTGGATCTTTCAGAGCTTCAGTATTAAAAGTAAATTTTTTAACCCTAGCACAACACTTTTTAAGTTTAAGTTGCAACACACTTTTAACAAGGTAATGGTCAGATCCAATTTCAGCTCCCCTATATGCCCTGGTATTCCTAACAGAACTAGTCCATTTGCTGTTAATTAATATGTAATCAATCATATTCTTATGCAGCCCATCAGGTGAAACCCATGTGTACTTACGTATGTCGCGGTGTTTGTAATAAGTGTTAGTTATTCTGAATCCATTGAGTTTACTTACCTGTAGGAGACGTTGCCCATTGCTATTGCAGCTACCAATACCAAAAGGGCCTATTACTCCTCCCCAAAGGTCAGAGTCAGTACCAACTTTGGCATTTAAGTCACCAAGAACAAGGGTAATATCTCCTTTCTTGACAGAATTCAAAATATCCTGAAGTTGTTCATAAAACCTATCCTTCTCATCCTCATCGGCATCCTCAGTGGGGGCATTACAGCAGATAACATTCAAGTCTTTAACGCTTGTCTGAAATTTTGCTGTAAGAAACCTTTCATTAATGCACTCATATCCTAGAAGAGCATCACTAGCGTGTCTGCTGAGAAGCAGACCCACGCCTTGGTGATGCTTTTTGTCGTCCCTCCCTGAAAAGAGAAATTTAAGATTATTTTTAAGAATCTGACCTTTATCTGTCCATCTGGTCTCTTGCAAGCCGAGAATATCTAAATTATAACGGTGGAATTCTTGTGTGAGGACATCAAGAGAAAAAGCTCTGTGCAGAGTCCTCACATTCCAACTACCTATGGAGAGAAAATGGTTAGTGGGATGTTTAAAGAAACTATGTTTATTGAGAGAGGGAATGCCGACAATATCAAACAGCCCCCTAATCGCAGACATGGGGCAAAGACCCGTTCCCCCACTACTAAAGGCTGAAGCCATCTACACTGGAAGACTTCCTCCAATGTAGAATTTGACGATGCCAATAGAAGCAAAGAGTTCAGGTGCCTGCGATGACTTCTGCTCAGGATTATCCACCAGCTGATAAACATATCCTGTGGATCTATTCACTTGGGGCTGTCAACCCACAAACAAAAAGAAAACACAGCGGAAGATTTAATGGATTAGAATTGCGCATTTTTGGAATAACGCGGTCAATGTATTTATAATCTTTTTTTTATTTACGTAGTTTTTTGGGAACAACTCATTTTGAATTCAGGAAATTGAAAAGAAAATGAAAGTATCTGAAACATCGCTGCTTTCTTACCTTAAGTTAGAGAGAAAAATAAATCCTGAATCTCAACCGTCTCCCTCGCCCAGATCGCCAGTTGTTGGATTGAAGGAATATACTATGCATATTCCTTCAATCCAACAACTTGCATGAGCAAACCATCGGAGACATCGCTCAGAGTTAGAAAACATTTCATCAAAAAATAATTATAATCGAGAAGATGTGTCTTTTAGATACGCTCTATTAGTTAGTTTTTGACATTACTGTAATATACCTTAGGGGTTTCGGTATTGTAACAAATAAATACTCTATACTGAAACAGTGGGGAAAACAGATGTATTAATTTCGAGTCAGTGCTTCCTCCCTAACCCTAAAGTTTCTTACGTGAAAACATGCTCGATTTACGCCAATATTTATAAGAGCGAAATCGATAGTCATGTGTAAAATTAGTTTGAATTAGGTGTAAGTAATTTTTGGCTTTAAAATATGCATATTATTCTATAGAGCAAATCTGGACGTATCTGCAAACAACAAACATCTGCAGTGGCATGAATAAGTGGAACATACTTTAAAATCAGTAGGGAGGGTTTAAATAATATTATTTCCTATTTTCAAATAGCGAAGGAAAGTATGGAAAGAATATCAGGCTCCTGGAAAATCATGCATTTATCTTCGTTGATTGTGTTGCAAAAATAAAAATCATCTTAAGTTTAATTAATTTTGTTGTCATTAACGAAGTTCTAAATGAACGAACATTTTTTGCATCTATTTTTCTTTCTAAAATCAGAAAAATCGTTCGCATGAGTAAGCTTTTTATAATCCGTAGCATTTCGGAAGCCTGCCAATGGAATCTGCTGTCAATGTGGACCAGATGATTCCTGTAATCATACATCGTCGATTAGCCGTTTCTGAAACAAGAGGCTGCCCGTGTTTCAAAGATGTTATTCGAATGATAACTTTTCTATGTGTAATTTAGCCACTATATCTGTGGTAATGTGTATATTCTTTCTGTTCCCGGTTAGACTTTCGTCATCTAGTGCAGAAATCGGAAAATGCAAATCCAAAAAGCCTATCTGGCCTAGTGCTTAGCGTACCAGACTACTATTCCAGCGGTCATGTTCTTGTGTAAGTGTTTATATCTTCTGATCTTTCTGTTGTGTGTGAAGGAGCTTACAAGTTTTCTCCGTTCTTTTTTAATTAAAAAAATCTTTTGGTATGAAGTATCTGAAAAAGTTAAAAGAAGGAGTTGAACCTGGAATGTGACAATTGATTGAACAAACAGAAATTTCCGCTTTTCTCTATTTAATGCTTTTCAAATTTGATTTGCATGGCGTTAAAAATTTCCATGTACTTACCAATATTGAAGAATTATTGTATAACTGAAAACATTGCTAAACAGTAGAACCACCAGTCGAATCATGTGCAAAATTAATACAAGTATTGAAGTTTCCGTTTAATCACAATCCATCACAATCTATAACAGGAAATCTATCGTGTTTGGATGAAACTTTTCGGACGCATCCCAAAATATTAAGTGTAGTGATATACACAGAGAGGCCAAAAGTCATGGGATACGTGACAAATAACTGGTTGGTCCTCCTCGAGCCCTCAGCAGTGCAACCGCACGTCGAGGCATGCAGTCAACAAGTTGCCGGTACCGTTCTGCAGGGGTGGTAAAGTCCGTGGAGTGTTCCTCGATTTACCTCCTAGCAACCAAAGACTGGTGACACGTTGAATTATCTTATTGGAACACCTCTTCACCATCAGGGTGCTCGAGAGTCAGGAAGGGGTACAGGTGATGTGCGAGAATGTCCACGTATTTCATACCTGCCGGAGATTGCTCCAAACGGACGGGAGAACCCAATGTAGACTACGTGAACACGCCCCATACCACCACAGAGCCGCTCCAGCCTGAACAGCCCTTGCAGACAGGAAGGGCCCATGGCTTCACAGGGGTTACGCCACACTCTAACGCGTCCGTCAGCGCAAAACAACTGGAACCTCGATTCATCGGACCATGCTTTCCGACGCTGTTCATTGTGTGTCGGAAAGCATCGGACCATGCTTTCTGACACTGTTCTACTGTCCAATTTCGATGTCCTCCGGCCCATTTCAGTCATTGAGCTCTGTGACGACATGTAAGCAATGATACACTAAGGGTCTTCGGCAACCAAATCCAATGGAGTAGATAAATGACGAACGGAGTCCTTCCAAGCCCATGGGTGTTTCTATTCTCACCGTAGATAAATGACGAACGCAGTCCTTCCAAACCCATGGGTGTTTCTATTCTCACCGTAGATAAATGACAAACGAGGTCCTTCCAAGCCCATGGGTGTTTCTATTCTCACCGTAGATAAATGTCAACGTAGGCATATTTCGAGCAAAGTAAATATTTCTGGAGCTGACCAGATCAGTAGGCAACACCGAGTTCTGAGACCTTGAATATTTGTTTTCAGGACACAAAATAGCGCGTTCGATCTAGTGTTACAGAGAGTATTTAGTGAGACTCCTCATTACAATGCAGGAACCAGAAAATAGCTGAGATTTTCTTTCTTTAGAAGATCTATTAAACCATGATCATTGTCTACAAATACTGGACAACATGGCTTACGTTGATATAAAACTAAATTAAGGTTGGGTTGTTTTACCTCTGAGCGGCACTTTTTTGCACACCATATGCTAAATGGCCAGGTCACATGGACCCCAAGGCTCAGAGAAGTTGGGGGAGGGGACCCATTGGAATAGCTGTTGGGAGACAGATGGTAGCCTCTCCGTCAAGGCCATCCAGCGTGTTCTTTAACGTGCACAGGGTATGGCTCTCCCGCACACTGAGCCACGGCTTAACGTCCCATCCGACGGACGGCGGCCTTTCCAAACCCATCTGCTGACCGTGGGCAGGGCGGGGAATTTTGCGGAGATAAATCTCAACCCTGACCCACCTGGGAACTACAGATTACGAGCCTGGCGCGCTACCGACTGAGCCACCCCCGCCCCCACTAAATTAAGGAAAATTATACATTTTCCACTTATTATAATGAAGTGTAGTTTTTAACAAACATTTAATAAACTGCTTTACCTTTAGTGTTATTCAATGAATGAGCGGGGTGCATTGCCTTACCCGTGAGAGGCCATTTTGTGCAAGTGTGGGGATTTATCATTTCATTGTTTGTCATTTATTGTTTTCGAAGTGCGTAGAGGAAGGTCAGATTAAAAATTATTAGTTGTATAAATTTAAGAAATTTCTCGAAGGTTTTCCTCAACTCTCAAGGGGCGGGGGTGGCTCAGTCGGTAGCGCGCCAGGCTCGTAATCTGTAGTTCCCAGGTTCGAGTTCCAGGTTCGTCAGCGTTGAGATTTCTCTCCGTAAAATTCCCTGCCCTGCCCACGGTCAGTAGGGGACACCGATGGGCTTGGAAAGGCCGCCGTCCGTCGGATGGGACGTTAAGCCGTGGCCCCGTTTGCGGGAGAGCCATAACCTTGGCACGTTAAAGAACACGCTGGATGGCCTTGACGGCAGGCTACCATCTGTCTCCCAACAGCTGTTCCAGTGGGTCCCCTCCCCCATCCTTCTCTGAGCCTTCGGGGTCCATGTGACCTGGCCATTTAGCCCATGGTGTGCAAAAAAGTGCCGCTCAGAGGTAAAACAACCCATCCCAACTCACCTCTCAACGGTGGTATGACTCTTAGTTTAACGTCCATATTAAATTTAGAGGAAAAATTGTCTTGAGCCGGATGGGATACGAACACACGATCTTCTGATAACGTGTCAGGTATTCTGACAGTTGAGCTACCTGCCGCCGATAATCAAGATCTTCTCTAAATGATTCTATGAACTTTCTATTTCAGAATTTTCTTTGTCTCGTTAGCGCATTGTCATTTAAAACAATGCTCAAAAACAACCTCAAGAAGCAAATATCAAGTATGTCATGGATTGGGTTGGGTTGTTTTACCTCTGAACGGCACTTGTTTGCATAATAAAAATAAATACCCCCTCAAGCAGCTGCTTGCCACAGAGGTCTGACAGGAGCCTGTCAGTTTATATGCCACAGTAGGAGAATTGAGAGGATGGCAGGACCTCAGCAGAAAAACGACACACACATCCATGCCTAATCCGGGGCTCGAACCCAAGTCCCTTAGATCAGTAGCCAAGCGTGCTAACCACTCGGCCACGCGACGGCATACCATGGGCTAAATGTCCAGGTCACATTTGGCGGGGGTGGCTCAGTCGGTAGTGCGCCACGTTCGTAATCTGTAGTTCGCAGGTTCGAGTCCCAGCTGGGTCAGAGTTGAGATTTATCTCCGCAAAATTCCCCGCCCTGCCACGGTCAGTAGGGGACACCGATGGGCTTGGTCAAGCCCATCGGTGTCCCCTACTGACCGTGGGCAGGGCGTAAGCCGTGGGTCCGCGTGCGGGAGACCCATACCCTGTGCACGTTAAAGAACACGCTGGATGGCCTTGACGGGAGGATACCATCTGTCTCCCAACAGCTGTTCCAGTGGGTCCCCTCCCCCATCCTTCTCTGAGCTTTCGGGGTCCATGTGACCTGGCCATTTAGTCCATGGTGTGCAAAAAGTGCCGCTCAGAGGTAAAACAACCCAACCCAATCCAGGTCACAAGGATCCCGAAGGGCTCAGAGAAGGTTTGTGGAGATAGGGGTCCCACAAGAAAAGCTCTTAGGAAACAGTGAGCCTGGGATGAGACTTTAAACCGTGGTCCTGTGTGAAGAAAAACTCGTACTATATTCACTTTAAAGAATATGCTTCACGGCCATGACGGGAGTCCATGTCCTTAACCTAACAGCTCAATGGACAACTTAACAGTTGTCCATTGGGTCCACTTCATCCTACGAAACTCTTAGCCCTTGTGGCCCTTTTATCTGACCATTTAGCCATTGTGCACCTAAAAGTATTATTTTCAGCGTTGAGATTTATCTCCGCAAAATTTCCCCGCCCTGCCAACGGTCAGTAGGGGACACCGATGGGCTTGAAAAGGCCGCCGTCCGTCGGATGGGACGTTAAGCCGTGGCCCCGTGTGTGGGAGAGCCATACCCTGTGCACGTTAAAGAACACGCTGGATGGCCTTGACGGGAGGCTACCATCTGTCTCCCAACAGCTGTTCCAGTGGGTCCCCTCCCCCAACCTTCTCTGAGCCTTCGGGGTCCTTGTGGCCTGGCCATTTAGCCCATGGTGTGCAAAAAAGTGCCGCTCAGAGGTAAAACAATCCAATCCAATCCAATCCTAAAAGTATTACTCACATGCAAAACTATCTGAGTGGCACTTTTATATATTAGTGAATCAAATAATGTGCGGAAAGTTTATTTAGTCCCATTAGCTGACAAAAATCTCACCTACGCGAAACTAAATTTTTTCAGCTAAACTCTTTCACGAGTCTCATGTCTAAGGACATCACCTGCGATAATTTATTCTAAAATCTTGTGGTCTCATAAACCAGGGGCAGGATCCTACCTCAGTCGGTAGTGTGCCAGGCTCATAATCTGCAGTTCCCAGGTTCGAGTCCCACCTAAGCCAGCATTGAAAATTTTCTCCGCAAAACCATTAGTTTTGACGTAAAACCATGGCCCTGTGTGTGGGACAGCCATACCCTGTGCACTTGAAGGATGGTCTTAACGGGAGGCTATCATCTGTCTTTTAACAGCTGTTCCAATGGTACCTTCCACCCAAACTTCTGAATCCTTGAGGTCTTTGTGAGCTGGTCATTTAGCCCATTGTGTACAATAGACTGTCGCTCTGAGATAGAACAATCCCCCAACCCAACACTTTTCAATCAATAGGAATAACCTCGCATAAATTTGAAGACAGATCAAAATTACTCACAATTTTGAAGGCTTGTACAAAGTCTTCTGAAATATCCTGGAGTCCGAATTCTCTCCGCCCTTGGTCAGTTGACAGAAAGTCTTTTGCATGCACTGCCCATCCAAACTCTTGAATCGAAACTGATCAATTGCCTCGAGAACTGGATGAAGAAATCCCATTCATCAGATTCAAAGATCGCTCCCATTCATCATATTCATCATCATCATCTTTATCAGTGAAGGGAGAATAGCAGCCAGGAGAATACTAAGAGGCAATAATCCAGCCACTATGAGAGCCATAGGATCCTCTTTGAGTTTATCCAACAAGCTTCCCTTTACATCACCATTACCGGGTACAGGAATCATTCCATTCATCCCTTTCATCATCATCATCATCATCATCATGGTATCCCCCTTCCACGGCTGTTGAAAGTGATGAATGTGAACATAGTCGGGAGAGCCACCTTTCCTTTTGCCGTTTTTGCTGTCATCAGCATCGTCAGGAGAAGTTCCACCATTGTCTGTTTGCCATATGCTCCACTGGACATTGGAGGCGCTCTTAGAAACTCCTCCGGGAATCGGTCTGTAATAGCTATCCCTTATTGGCTGAAAATAAGTTGGAGCTGGTTTTGGAGTGTATTCATAGAGAGGAGAGAAATAGTCGAATTTCGCAGGGGGTGGTAAATACGTTGTGGTTGGACGAGACGTATCTTGAAATCTGTCTGAGTTGGTATCAGTGTGAACATTTTCACCGTGCAGCTTCTGAGGTATCCTCTCTGGTATATAGGTTTTCTCTTCGAGGTTGGGCTTGATTTCAGATGAGGAGGAGTACATGTTGGGCTGACTGTAACCGAGAAATTCGCTATAGTCATCATTACGTCCTGAGCGGCTGATCCTCTCTGTTGTATTGAGGGAAGACGAGTATGGTTTATCGAGGGATGGTGATTCTGGCTCATTGAGGGAGGAAAAGTCCGGTTTAGCGAGGGAATACAAATCCGGTCCATCGAGGAAAGACGAGTAAGGTTTATGGCGTTGAAATGATTCCGTACTATTGAGGGAAGATGAACCAGTTTCTGTCGAACACGTGAATTGCAAGATGAAGAGTATCTGAATCACACACTTGAAACTGAGGCTGACGGATCGACCCATTTCCGCTGCAAGGAAAAAAAATTACTTCTGTAACGAAAATAACTTAATGACAACATAAACTTGAGAGACCAAAAATGCAGAAATATCTTATTATTATGTCATATATAAAGAAGCAAGTTTGTGTGTTTGTTTGTTTCCTGTCTACTTTCTCCCTCAACCCTCAAAAGAGCTACAGAAACTAAACTTTGTAAGAATTTTCCCTTCTCCAAGAGGTTGGGTTGTTTTACCTCTGAGCGGCACTTTTTTGCACACCATGGGCTAAATGGCCAGGTCACATGGACCCCGAAGGCTCAGAGAAGGTTGGGGGAGGGGACCCACTGGAACAGCTGTTGGGAGACAGATGGTAGCCTCCCGTCAAGGCCATCCAGCGTGTTCTTTAACGTGCACAGGCCATGTCTCTCCGGCACACGGAGGCCACGGCTTAACGTCCCATCCGACGGACGGCGGCCTTTCGAAGCCCATCGGTGTCCCCTACTGACCGTGGGCAGGGCGGGGAATTTTGCGGAGATAAATCTCAACGCTGACCCAGCTGGGACTCGAACCTGGGAACTACAGATTACGAGCCTGACGCGCTACCGACTGAGCCACCCCCGCCCCATGCAAGCATAGATCTGTTCGGCTTTTACATTGAGCCAGTAATTCACCAGTCGGTTATTGGTGCCAGTGTCAGCCCACATTTAACGAAATGGGGACCCGACATATATTGAACTCGACTGTTCCCGCCATTTCGTTGTTTTTGTTATCCTCCTTGATACTGTTCTTTTCTTCAGCTTTTGCTTCCCCGTATTCGAAAAGTTTGGACACTTAACAATGAAAGAATGCAAAATGCGAATAAGTGCAAGAATTATGAATGCAATTAATAAAGACGGTTGAATGGGAATGCTATCTTTCATCAAGACAACTAGGGAATGCCGTCTAAAGAGAAATCAGATGATCTCATATATTAGTGGCCACTAGTATATTTATACTTCATTGATTATTTTAGGGGGCGGGGGTGGCTCAGTCGGTAGCGCGCTAGGCTCCTAATCTGTAGTTCCCAGGTTCGAGTCCCAGCTGGGTCAGCGTTGATATTTATCTCCGCAAAAATTCTCCGCCCTGCCCACGGTCAGTAGGGACCACCGATGGGCTTGGAAAGGCCGCCGTCCGTCGGATGGGTCGTTAAGCCGTGGCCTCGTGTGCGGGAGAGCCATACGCTGTGCATGTTAAAGAACACGCTGGATGGCCTTGACGGGAGGCTGCCATCTGTCTCCGAACAGCTGTTCCAGTGGGTCCCCTCCCCCAACTTTCTCTCAGCCTTCGGGGTCCATGTGACCTGGCCATTTAGCCCATGGTGTGCAAAAAAAGTGCCGCTCAGAGGTAAAACAACCCAACTCACGACACTACCAAGTTAAACAGATCCACGTCCTTGGGAGCAAGGTCATGGGCTCGATGTTTGGAAGCGTTGTAACCCTTCACTATGGAATCCAGAACGTGTAAGAATCTAAAATTTTTATGTTTAGTGAAATAACGCCATAATTTTTCTCTCAGGGTTCGATTCAGTCTTTCTACCAACGCAGCTTTCTTATCAATATAAGACACGAAGAAGTGAAAGTTTTTTTCTTCTTTTAGTAATTTTTGAAAAACACTGTTTGTGAATTTTGTCCCCTGATCGGTGTTTAGTGTCATGGGTTCACGACCCTGTGCTAGAATCTGTTCAAATGCTTCTTTCACAGAAGTTCCTGTTTTCTTTTTCACAGGAATCGCCCATGCATAGCGAGATAAAATATCAATGACGACTAATATGTATCCATAACCATCATTAAATCGTGCAATATTTTTCACGAACATTAAATCCGCCTGCCATTGTTGATCCAGACGTGTCACCTACGTTTGGTTCCATCTGAATTTGCTCGTTGCCGGTTTGTGGAGAGTGTACGTCTCTTGACCTGCTAACCATTCTCTGACTGTCTTTGGATCCTGTCCAGTACTCTGGGATAATCGATTCACCCCTCCATAGCTGCCAGGGTTCTTGGGATCGTAATAAGGTTTTTCCAACGCGTCGTTCATCGACCAGCAGTCGCTTTCCCTCTTTAATCCAGACCTCGATAGGAAGGGAGTCAGGTATGTCTGTAGATGTACGGTCTGATGTACCTCTTCACACAACTCTCTCGATGTGTAAATGACCGGATGGTCATAGTACATCGCTTTTGTTCCCACCTCCACCAGACAGAATCGGTAACTCGGAGCCCACAACAATTTTCTCGACCCACTCGTCCAGAGTAACGAGTTTCTTCCGCTGAGAAAAAGATAAGTTAATTCCTTTCACCGTCGGTTGTTTACGCAAAAATAATCTGATATCCACTGTTTTATTACACACGCTCAACCAAACGTTTCTTCCCAAATGCCTAGAATCTCCACAACGTGTGGCTAAATAATCTGGAGATAACGTGACCCCACAAATCACAGCTGTTGCTTCACACGATTCATAACGTAAATGAGCACACAACACAGTAATTGTTAGGTAATATCGGACTTTTATTTACAAAACCAATTGTCGCTAGTATACAGGTTGTCTTTTGCTCTCTTTAACACGTCACCAAAGAACAGAGAGGAAAGAAAGGCGCCGTCTACATAACAGAGGAGGCCTTGAGACCACGCCGTGTCAACAAATGCATTAGCAATACCGTCAATGTCCAATGAGCGCACTGCATCGTTCAAATAAGTATTCAAACAATGTTCTTTATCCTCGGGCTCTATAAGCCTAGTCCCGGATAGCAAGGCTTGAATTAGATCGTGCACTAAAATGTCCGTCAATAGCTGCATCAAATGCCCTTGATCCCATGCCGAGGGAGTCAAAAGAAACGCTAGTAGAAGGTCTCTCTGTTCAGCGATGGCATGCCGCAGGTGAAAATTAACATTGGACCTGCGGTGATGATCGAGGCTGTTCTTCACATCGTTGCTACGGTTTCGTATTTCCTCCCACTGGGCCAAGGCGAGATTCACACCGCAAGATGTTGAACCAGGTAGGGATTTGATGATGTCGAGGCGTCGACACCCATCATTATTACAGTAAGCACACAATTGTAGGTTATTCATCACGAACCAAGTCTCTCGGTGGAATTAATGACGTCGATTCTGTCCATCACCACTAGTAATTTCTGCCACTCCGGAAGGCTTAGAGTTGGTGCATAAGCTCTCCTTCCAATGACTACCTAGATACTATTTACAGGCCTACTAATATAAAAACATATCAATTGACATTTAGTACTTAATACTTTTAATAAACTTCAGACTATGTTATAGAAACACATCATTATACATTTAATATACTTTATACTGTGGTATAGAAACACATCGTCTTCAGACTGTGTTATATCACATCGCTAAAACATAATATCCTGATTAAGTTCTCTATTAAATAAAATGGAAAATCTTCAATATCAAAGAATTGATTTAGAAATATATTTAACATATTTTATATATTTATCCTAAAATCTGTCCTCATGGAGTCTCATAAATAAACTAAGGCAAAACTAAATCCTTTATACATCTAACTACACTTCAGACATATCTAAGTGAGAATTTATCGAAAATAAAACGAGTACCACTTCACAATTTTATTGATTCCAATACATATAAACATTTCATTATAAACATTTCTTTCGTGATAACTGTAGCTACCGGTTGAAATATTAAAATAATATTTAAAAGAATTAACAATTCGCTTCAATCCAACATCTTTCAAGATTCATATGAACGTGATAATCTCGTGCTCCAGTTTCTACATTTGTAGAAATTGAATAATTTACCAAATAAAAAGATTGAATGTTCAGTGATCCATCAACCATCTTAGTTATTTTTTCACTTGGACATTTCTGTATTAGTGTTTCTAAAATTATCTTAAAACGTGTTTAATATCGAATTAAATTCGTCATTTAAATTGGAACTGTGAAACGAATAAGACATGCTTTGAGCACTATTATAATTATCAATTAAGATAAATTGTACAAAACAATTATACCAGTTTATCAGATAAAAGATAAATATAAGTGACAAAGATTTAGCAAGTTATTAAAACTAACATGAATTAATACCAGTTGATGAGTTATACAGGCAGGGTGTTTCAAAACTCTCTGTACAAATTTCAATGAGAGATAGGAAACACCAAGACAAATCTTTTCCTTCTGTGAATGTATGTCTGCTGACCTAACCCTACGGCGCTAGAGGGCGCTGTTTGGCGGCACTGCAATTTGCTAGAGGGGCGAAGTGGGAACAGAAAACGGACTTGTGTTTCCTGTCGGCATTCGTAAATCATGCACATTATGTGTAACATGGAGTGTTTCACGACTGCTGAGATGGCTGACATGCATCTGGTGTATGGTGCTGCCAATGGGAACGGAAGAGCTGCTGTGAAGTTGTACCGATAGCGTTTCCCAAACAGACCTGTGCCAAACCACCAAACATTTGTGCGTTTGCACAAGAAACTGCGAGAAACTGGAACATTCCATGCAAACATGCATGACACTGGTCAGGAGAAAACCACGCACACTCCTGACATGGAAGAAGATATACTATGACAGATTGATGATAATCCAGGCACGTGAGCTGTTGCATGTAGCCTCGGTGTGAACCACCCCCTCATGTGGAGAGTGTGGCACGAGCAACAGTTACATCCGTTTTATCGTCAGAGATTCCAGGCATTGCAGCCTCAGGATTACACTCTTCGTGCAGAATTTGTTCGCTGGTCTCTGCAGCAGAATGCGGCACAACCTGATTTTCCGGCTCATGTGCTCTTATCAGATGAGGCCTCGTTCACATGCGAGGGGTGTTTAATGTGCACAATTCTCACGTTTGGGCACAACAAAATCCACATGCCACAAAGGCGCATGGTCATCAACAATGGTTTGCCGTCAATGTTTGGGCGGGTATCATCCATGACATTTTGATTGGGGAATACCTGCTGCCTCACTTGAAGAAATATTGCCAGGACTGCTGGAAGATATTCCTGTGGTTATTCGCAGACAAATGTGGTTTCAACACTACCGGGCGCCAGCACACTTCAGCAATGATATGCGGGATTATCTGAACATCACTTTTGGGGACCGATGGATAGGCCGGCGTGGACCCGTCGCCACCAAGGTCGCCCAATTGAACATGTATCGTTTTCTTCCTCTGGGGACACATGAAGAACCTCGTGAATAGCTCAAAAAATATCTGGACACTATGGCTGAGCCTCGTGTTAGCTCAAAAAATATCTGAACACTATGGTTGATTACAGAATTCAGAAAAAATATCGGCAACGATTTTTTTAGAAATTGCTTTATTATATTCACTGGTAAAGCTTAGAATATAAGTGATTTATATGGCATCCTACCAGATGCTAATGTACGGTCGCTCAAAAAAGTATCCGAACACTATGGTTGATTACAGTATTCAGAAAAAATATCTGGCAAAGTTTTTTATAGAAATTACTTATCTGGCAACCTTCGCCAGATATTTTTTCTGAATTCTGTAATCAACCATAGTATTCGGATACTTTTTTGAGCGACTGTACGACAAATCAATGCTTCTACGCTGTCATGCATGCAATGCTGTTGCCGATTGCAATTTTGAACACCTTTAAATAAACATGCTTTTCACACTCGTTTCCATTCATTTATGTATAAGCTCCACCGATATTTCTGTCAGCGCTCTCTAGCACCGAAGGGTTACGTCAGCGGAGATACATTTAGAGATAAAAAAAGTTTTGTCTTGGTGTTCCCTATCTCCCATTGAAATTTATACAGAGAATTTTGAAACACCCTGTATACGTAGTAACTACTCTCAAATTTGTTCTTATCTGTCGTAGTTGTTCTCTATTATTATATCGCAGTATGGTGAATTCTCAGAATAAACGCCAAAATGTATGAAATTTAAACTTATCGTCTCATTATTTTTCTAAATATTAAGAATAGTTTATTTATTAACTTGTGAAGGGTAATTTTGAATTTATACCTAGTAATAAAAAGAATAATTTATCAGTGAATATAATAAAGCTATGCAAAAGAGTGCAAATTTAAAAATCTAAATATAAATTAATTATGTGTAATTATGTTATGATAAATATGAATTAGACCAGTATTTCATTTTGTTTCCAATCTTTTGTGAAGTAAAACATCAAGAATTTAAAAATCACACTTTTAGAAAATCGTGAAGCATTCAACAAATGCAAGAGATATAGCGACTGAACTCAATGATTTCAGATTTCAAAGATGAAAGAATGTTGTGTGGAAGAACCAATGGAAGTATGAGAATGCATATTAAATGAATTTAATTAATTAATGCGCAGGTAACTGAATCTATTCTTATTTTCAGATAAAAAAAAGAGTTATTTTTTAAATATTCAAAGTTTCATACTAAATCATTTAAAAAAAATACATTATATATTTAAAATAAAAGATGCAGTTAAAGCTATGAACAGTTGAAACTGATCTATGGAATGATTAACAAACGAAAATTGCCCACTTTTAAGAAGAAGGAAATCAAATTTGCAAATAAACGAAGATACAGAACAGTAATGATTTCATGCAAGTTTTCTTTGCCAGTGAGGGGCGGGGGTGGCTCAGTCGGTAGCGCGCCAGGCTCGTAATCTGTAGTTCCCAGGTTCGAGTCCCAGCTGGGTCAGCGTTGAGATTTATCTCCGCAAAAATTCCCCGCCCTGCCCACGGTCACTAGGGGACACCGATGGGCTTGGAAAGGCCGCCGTCCGTCGTATTGGACGTTAAGCCGTGGCTCCGTGTGCGGGAGAGCCATACCCTGTGCACATTAAAGAACACGCTGGATGGCATTGACGGGAGGCTACCATCACTCTTCCAACAACTGTTCCAGTGGGTCCCCTCCCCCAACCTTCTCTGAGCCTTCGGGGTCCATGTGAACTGGTCATTTAGCCATGGTGTGCAAAAAAGCGCCGCTAAGAGGAAAAACAACCCAACCCATTAAGATCATCTACATGCTTTCTAATGTCCACAGCGTAACTCCTGCAAACGGTATTAAGCTTGTAAGCCACCATTTAACATCCCATGCAACGAATGGTGATCTTTTCAAGACCACCTGTGTCCTTTATTGAAAAGTTAATCGCTATCCGAACTGTTTTATTATTGTTTTAGTAAATCAAAATGGCATTTCGATCAGTGAATACAGGATAGTTGGGATGTTAGTTACTTCTCGTAGTAATATGTGAAGTAAGTCCTTTCCTGTTGCACAGATCACACAATGATATAACAGCTGGGACAGTGATTAATAAAACAGCTCGGATTGGGTTGTTTTACCTCTGAGCGGCACTTTTTTGCACACCATGGGCTAAATGGCCAGGTCACATGGACCCCGAAGGCTCAGAGAAGGTTGGCGGAGGGAACCCACTGGAAGAGCTGTTGGGAGACAGATGGTAGCCTCCCTTCAAGGCCATCCAGCGTGTTCTTTAACGTGCACAGGGTATGTCTCTCCCGCACACGGAGCCACGGCTTAACGTCCCATCCGACGGACGGCGGCCTTTCCAAGCCCATCGGTGTCCCCTACTGACCGTGGGCAGGGCGGGGAATTATGCGGAGATAAATCTCAAATCTGACCCAGCTGGGACTCGAACCTGGGAACTACAGATTACGAGCCTGGCGCGCTACCGATTGAGCCACCCCCCGTCCCCTAAAACAGCTCGGATAGTGATTATTAAAACAGCTCGTATAGTTATTAAGTTTTTAATTTAACTCAGCTGTGTTGAATCTGTTATAGCACCTTTCTCGCCCTGCAGAAAGTGATGATTTGGAATAAAAATTCAATCTTTACCCTTTTCCGCAAAAGCGAAGTTAGAAAAAAATTAATGAATAATATTTTATATTTTGGTGTAATTTGATATGATAGTAAAATATGTATTGATATCATAAAATAAATTTAATATAAGTATCCTGAACCAAATTAGCATGATTAATTTGACTACCGGCACTTAATTAAAGTAAATTATTATATTAAATACCTTATGGCCGAGTAACCCCTCGCTTCGGTACTGATCTAAGGGACCTGGGTTCGAGTCCCGGGTAAGGCATGGATGTATGTGTTGTTTTTCTGCTGAGGTCCTGCCAACCTCTCAGATCTTTTACTATGGCAAATAAACTGACAGGCTCCTGTCAGACCTCTGTGGCAAGCAGCTGCTTGAGGGGGTATTTTTATTTTTTTTTACTTTTCACTTCGATCTCTTTTGTAGGTGTAGCCCTTTTGGGATTTATGTGTTTTATTTTTGTTATTGTCAATCGGCCACTATTTTAGACTTCGAGAATACAAGCCATAGGCTTGGAGCTCATAATATTAATTAAAAATATCAGATATTATCTCGACTATGGATTTGAACGAAATTATATCGCAGAATGGTGGTTTCTTACACTATTCCACTGAATTCCGGTAGCGCGCCAGGCTCGTAATCTGTAGTTCCCAGGTTCGAGTCCCAGCTGGGTCAGCGTTGAGATTTATCTCCGCAAAATTCCCCGCCCTTCCCACGGTCAGTAGGGGACACCGATGGGCTTGGAAAGGCCGTCGTCCGTCGGATGGGACGTTAAGCCGTGGCCCGTGTGCGGGAGAGACATACCCTGTGCACGTTAAAGAACACGCTGGATGACCTTGACGGGAGGCTACCATCTGTCTACCAACAGCTGTTCCAGTGGGTCCCCTCCCCCAACCTTCTCTGAGCCTTCGGTGTCCTTGTGACCTGGCCATTTAGTCCATGATGTGCAAAAAATTGCCGCTATAGTATATCGGTAGTACCTTCGGGGTCACATGGACCCCGAAGGCTCAGAGAAGGTTGGGGGAGGGGACCCACTGGAACAGCTGTTGGGAGACAGATGGTAGCTTCCCGTCAAGGCCATCCAGCGTGTTCTTTAACGTGCACAGGGTATGGCTCTCCCACACAAGGGGCCACGGCTTAACGTCCCATTCGACGGACGGCGGCCTTTCCAAGCCCATCGGTGTCCCCTACTGACCGTGGGCAGGGCGAGGAATTTTGCGGGGATAAATCTCAACGCTGACCCAGCTGGGATTCGAACCTGGGAACTACAGATTACGAGCCTGGCGCGCTACCGACTGAGCCACCCCCGCACATACATATAGAGATAACTGCGTTGAGAGGGGAAGAAGGATCATATTAATTTTAATTTTGATGCAGAAAAGGTTATGTATTAAGGTTGTTATATACACCAAGGGATAATCTGGGTCATAGATAGCGAGAAAAATTCTGAATTTGACGTCTGGTGTGAACTTCGAAGTCAAATAGAGGTCGAATCTTGATCTAAAAATGCTAAAAAATGAAAAATTGAGGCTTGCGATTATTTCGGGTTGTAGATCTCAGAACGTTTACGAAATTTTGCATCCGATAGATACAAGGGAGATCAACAATTGACAACTGAAGGTATTTCGAGTTCTACGTTTCAGAAAAGTTACGAAATTTTCGTTGTGACTTGGCCAGTCAGGTTAGAGATCAAATTTCCACCTAGGTGTGCTATGAACCTGAAAATTTCTGCCTGAGGGTACTTCAGTTAGAAACATTAAGAAATTTCTAATATGACGTGTCCTTCGTGGTCAGATTGGATTGGATTGTTTTACCTCTGAGCGGCACTTTTTTGCACACAATGGGCTAAATGGCCAGGTCACATGGGACCCGAAGGCTCAGAGAAGGTTGGGGGAGGAGACCCACTGGAAGAGCTGTTGGGAGACAGATGGTAGCCCCCCGTCAAGGCCATCCAGCGTGTTCTTTAACGTGCACAGGGTATGGCTCTCCCACACACGGGGCCAAGGCTTAACGTCCCATTCGACGGACGGCGGCCTTTCCAAGCCCATCGGTGTCCCCTACAGACCGTGGGCAGGGCGAGGAATTTTGCGGAGATAAATCTCAACGCTGACCCAGCTGGGATTCGAACCTGGGAACTACAGATTACGAGCCTGACGCGCTACCGACTGAGCCACTTCCGCCCCACTATTAAATTCATGTGAATATTTTAATGCAAGGGATAAAATTTCACCTACCTCTGCTGTCTTACCTTACCTGTGTTCTTATATATCCCCGCACAATGACTATTATTCCATTTCAGCTCTCTGACAGGAACCGACAGGACCTTCGGCTTCACTCGATAAGGGACATGGCAAAAATGAATTGAGTAGAAGGGAAGCTCTTGTGTTTCGTCAAAGTGGATTCAATTGTTGACAAAATAATATTCCATTTGCAATATTGTGTAGCGAAATAATGAATGCTCGACCACGTTAACCAGAGTGTTTTTGATTCATTTACAAATGCCATAGCTAAAAGAACAAATTTTTAATAATATATTACTAAAAATTAAATAATTTTTCTTGAACCTCTTACGAAATTGAAAAGGAAATTTTTTCTTACTATAAGAAATACTATTAAAAATAAGAAATATTCGGAACAAATTCTGGACTAAAGCAACGAAAACAAAGGCCTGTAAACTGCAGTCCTTTCAAGATTATTTTCCATCCATTGTAAATTTAGCCGTCCCATGGCCGAGTGGTTAGCGCGCTTGGCTACTGATCTATGGGACCTGGGTTCGAGCCCCGGATAAGGCATGGTTGTATGTGTTGTTTTTCTGCTGAGGTCCTGCCATCCTCTCGATCTTCTACTTCGGAATATAAACTGACAGGCTCCTGTCGGACCTCTGTGGCAAGCAGCTGCTTGAGGGGGTATTTATTTTTATTGTAAATTTAACATGCAAATATTGAGTAATGGTAATATAATATGTGATAGTTTACCCGGAATAAATGTCAATGATTTGAAAATAAAATCCTCACAAATAGCTTCGCCAACTAGCATTACACATTATACTACAGCTACACATTAGATGAAATATAGATAAATAATTGCATATAAGTCAATAAATTGATGGTCAGATGCCTATTCCGGTAATATGGAATCTCGTTTAATTCTCTTCATTCTCAATGTCTTGCATATTAAAACTATTCATAAAATATAGTATTTTCTAGAGCACTCAATCTTTTTCGTCCAATAGGAACAACTGTTTATAGTGAAAGTATAATGAAATCGAGCGGTGACCAAAACATATTCCTTATACTTAAATATCAAAACAAAACCGCAGTGATAGTTGCACACTACAAAATAATCAATTTGAAAGAAATTTACTGTGTCTTAGGGTTTACTTCTTAACAAAGTGGGCAATTTTTAACTGTCTGTTCCAACAAGCATCTGTGATTAATTTCTTAATATCTACATACATACAAAATCCTCATGCAGACACCGACTACGGAGGCCCAACCAGACTGTGTAGTTTGGCTCACCAGACGTATCTCTTTTGAGCTACAGCTGCTGCAATTGGCCACTCTAGGCCAATTCTAGCAAGATCCTGTTTGACATTGTCTGTCCATCGCATCCTAGGTCTCCCCCTTTTTCTGATACCCTTAGGCACACTGTTCATAATCCTCCCTGCAAATCTGCAGATATGCATACGGCAACATGACCAAACCAATGCGGTCCCTCTCAGCACAATATGCTGCTGAAAAGAAGTTGATGACTTCTTCTTCTAACCTCATCATTACTTACAAAGTCAAACCACCTAATGCACAAGAAACTGAGTAAGCATCTACAATCAAAGGCATCAAGTTTCTTGTTATCCTGTTTACAAAGGGTCCATATTTCGCTACCATAACTAACCTTAGAAAGAACCAAATTATTATACAGCTTAATTATAGTCATTAGGTGTATACGCCAATTTTTCCGTACTCTCCATAAATTCTTAAAAGTCCCAGTGGCAATCCCTACTCTATTTATCTCAGCCGCACGTCACCAATATCTGTTACATATCTCCCAGGATAATTAAACTGAGTCACTTGCTCGATACAGCCATTCAAAGCAACTGAAAACCATCTGCCTGACCAATTTTCATCCCTTTAGTTTTTTCTCTGTTTATCGCCAAACCTACTCTATTATCAGTCTCATTAACAGCCCTAATGAACAAATTCATCTCATCAACATCAGTAGCTAACAGGGTCAAAATATCTGCATAATCTAAACCAGAAATTTCGAAATCTCTAGACAATTTAGAGTCAAAATCTTTCCCTTGCAAAGAATTTCGCATTACATAATCATAACTAAAGAGAAAAGGAGACAAAAATGCACCCTTGTCTAACCCACTAGCAATGCTAAACCAATCGCTGAAAGACGTACCAACTCTCACACACGACTCTGTGTTATTATAGAGAGCTCTCATTACACTAACCAACTTATCAGGTATTCCATATGATCTAACAATCAACCACAAATTATGTCGATCAACAGAGTCAAAAGCCTTTTTGAAATCTATAAAGCTAGCAACCACAGGTTTCTGAAACTCTAAACATTTCTCAAAAATCTGTTTAAGTGAAAATATTTGATCAATACATCCCCTACCAATTCTGAATCTACACTGTTCATCACGCAGTTGTCCATCAACCAAATTCTTAATTCTATTATGTATAATCATGCAAAGAACTTTACCTGGAACAGAAAGTAAACTAATTCCCCTATAATTATCACAAGAACTGCGATCACCTTTTTTAAAAGTTGGGACAATAATAACACTACTAAAATCCTTAGTAACAACACCTTTATCATAAAAAATATTCAAAATTTCGATTCACAAGATATGTTTATCAGCTGGTGGATAATCCTGAACAGAGGTCATCGCAGGCACCGGAACTCTTTGCTTCTATTGGCATCATCAAATTCTGCATTGGAGGAAGTCTTCCAGTGTAGATGGCTTCAGCCTTTAGTTGTGGGGGAACAAGTCTTTGCCCCATGCCTGCGATTAGGGATCTGTTTGATATTGTCAGAATTTTCTCTCTCAATAAATATAGTTTCTTCTTTAAACATCCCACTAACCATTTTCTCTCCATAGGTAGTTGGAATGTGAGGACTCTGCACAGAGCTTTTTCTCTTGATGTCCTCACACAAGAATTCCACTATTATAATTTAGATATTCACGGCTTCCAAGAGACCAGATGGACAGATAAAGGTCAGAATCTTAAAAATAATCTTAAATTTCTCTTTTCAGGGAGGGACGAAAATAATCATCACCGAGGCACGGGTCTGCTTCTCAGCAGACACACTAATGATGCTCTTCTAGGATATGAGTGCATTAATGAAAGGTTTCTTACAGCAAAATTTCCGTTAGGACATATCCATTGGAAACCATTGTTGCAACAAACGCTCAGAGTAGTTGAGGGGAAAATACAGTTTAGAAGATCCGAACCCACCCACGTTTTACAGTTCCTAGGTTCGAGTCCCACTTTGGCTTCGACAACCCTCAGAATGCGATGGTTTCCATTTAGCCCGTTGTTTGCACAGATCCCACTCGAGCGACCTGCGTTAACCTTTCTAATTTTTTTTGTTCCCCTAAAGAAGCAGAACTTAAAAAACTTTCTCTTTTGTTTGGAAGATATAATTACTTAAAAGATTTGAATGACTGTCTCAGCAAATCGAGACAAACATTCTATATAGAGATACAGTTTCACTTTCAATGTTTTTTTATTTAGAGATCCCTCAAATATACCCATTAGGTTGTATCAAGGCTAAATAGCCCCGTATGACTCTTTGCACGTCCACAGTGTTTTTATCCAGAGGATATTTAGAGCGCTAAAATCTGTTTGGCACGGCCAAACAATATTCGCTTATTTTCATTCATTTATTTTTAATACACCCTGTATATATATATATAGAAGAAATCAATCGCTATTTTGGCCTCTCTTGGTTTCACGATTGCCATCCCAAGCCCTATTTGATCTTGTACGACATCGGATCTAAACCTTTTTAAAGTTTCTGAGATCTGCTCCTTGACTCCCTGGATATCTATCGACCCTCTCGGTCAAGGTCAGCCCTTGTGGCTCGACCCTTTCTCCCCCATAGTGGGGAACTACTACTGTTCAACTGAGTTACAGATATCATGCGACTTTGTCCAAAGGAAGTTTATCCCTAAAATGTTCAATGAAGAACAGGTAGACATTTTATCTCTGACCACGAAGGAGGGGCGGGGATGGCTCAGTTGGTAGCGCGCCAGGCTCGTAATCTGTAATTCTCAGGTTCGAGTCCCAGCTGGGTCAGCGTTGAGATTTATCTCCGCAAAATTTCCCCACCCTGCCCACGGTCAGTAGGGGACACCGATGGGCTTGGAAAGGCCGCCGTCCGTCGTATAGGACGTTAAGCCGTGGCCCCGTGTGCGCGAGAGCAATACCCTGTGCACCTTAAAGAACACGCTGGATGGCCTTGACGGGAGGCTACCATCTGTCTCCCAACAGCTGTTCCAGTGGGTCCCCTCCCCCAACCTTCTCTGAGCCTTCGGGGTTCATGCGACCTGGCCATTTAGCCCATTGTGTGCAAAAAAGTGCAGCTCAGAGGTAAAACAACCCAACAAAGAATCTCGTACGGGACCTTGTGCACTAAAGAATATCTCCGAAATGCCACAACTTGCGGAGCGCTGACGGAGTCCGTCCCTCATCTCAGTTGCGCGTGGTTCGATGTTCGTGGCAGCACCAATCAACGTCGAGACGCATTTTGTTAACGCTTTCGCCGCCCTCTTACACTTTAGTATACTTCGTATCCTTCCAAAATTAAAACTAATTATATTAATAATAATAATAAATATTTCTTAAAATTTAGAACTATTCTCATGATTGACATTTCTAACCATAAACACATAACAAATTCAAACACTGTCTGGATTTGAAGATTTTATATCTATTTTTTCTATTCGCCATCTTCCTTATTTGCTGGGTCAGCGTTGAGATTTATCTCCGCAAAACTCCCCGCCCTCCCCACGGTCAGTAGGGGACACCGATGGGCTTGGAAAGGCCGCCGTCCGTCGGATGGGACGTTAACCCGTCGCCCCGTGTGCGGAAGAAACATACCCTGTGCATGTTAAAGAACACACTGGATGATCTTGACGGGAGGCTACCATCAGTCCAGTGGGTCCCCTCCCCCAACCTTCTCTGAGCTTTCGGGGTCCATGTGAGCTGGCCATTTAGCCCATGGTGTGCAAAAAAGTGCCGCTCAGAGGTAAAACAACCCAACCCAATCCATCTCTCTTATTTTGTTTCTCATTATTTCCATCCCTCCTTCTTCCCTCTCCCTTTAATTCTTATTTTCTTATCACTATTATCTTATCGTTTTATTCTGCCTCTTTACTATTTATTCATCTATTTTTTGTCACCATTTCTCTTTTCCCTGCTTCTTTCTATTTTTATTATTCTCATTTTTTTTTATTACGGTGACAGGGGAGGCTCAGTTGGTAGCGTGCCAGGCTCGTAACCTGCAATTATCAAGTTCCGGTTCCAGCTGGGCAAGTGCAGAGATTATTCTCTGCCAAACACCCCCGCCCTGCCTACAGTGAATAGGGGTCACTGTTGGGATTGAAAAGGCCGCCATCCGTCGGATGGGACGTTAAGCCGTGGTTCCCTGCGTGGGATAGACACACCCACGTACGTTAAAGAACACGCTGGATGGCCTTGACGGGAGGCTGACACCCTTTTCTCAACAGCTGTCCAGTGGGTCTCCTCACCCAACTATCCACGAAACTAACAGAGTTTCGAACTTGGGTTGGGTTGTTTTACCTCTGAGCGGCACTTTTTAAGAACCAAAATTAAGAACAAAAATTAAGAACCAAAATCAGTCAAACGAAATTGCCAAATTTTTGACATCACTTAAATAATCATACTATATAGACAATTCTTATACTTTTGATTTTAATAGTTCATATATTTATATATAAACTGGTGGATTCTAGTGGTAATCTTTAAACTAATGTGGCAGTCAGTCCAGTGGGTCCCCTCTCCCAACCTTCTCTAATAAATATATTTTATTTAGAAAGAAAATTATTCGTATTTATTACCAAATATAATAATGATACTTAATATAAATAAATTTTTTCCTAAATAAAATATATTTATAAATGAATATTAGTATAAAAAATAGCGCAGAATCCACCAGTAATAATATTAAACTCGAAAATAGAAGAAATGTCTATTTTGAAATGCTACTTAAGGTGACGTCATATATTGTAGTTTGGCTTTCTGTTGGTACAGAGATTAACGGAATGGTACTGGGAGCCTTCTCCTTCAGTATCGGGGAGTAATTAGCAAAGAATGTAGAGGGAGAAGAAGTTAAGCTTCCATAGAGATTAATGTAAAATCGAGTATCGTGCATTTGGCGTAGAGGTGAAAAACACATTACAGGGGACGAACGCTTTTGCAATAACATGTTACTGTCAACTTCCATTCTCTTCGCTTTTCCTATGTAATAATTTCCCATTGATATCCTTGCAGAGTATATTAATATCAATTCTGTTTCCTGTTTCTATGCAACCAAGAAAACTTCTAATTGTAAAATTTATTCTATAAATTAATTTCAGGCTAATTTCAAATCTTCTCTTTCCGTTCAATTTATAATTGTTGGTTCAACGAAAAATAATTCCAATGGAGAAAATAAACCTTTATTAAAATCATGATATTATTTTTTTCAAATACAAAGTGCAGTTATTTTTTTTTTCCTTTTTTAAAATATAAATTTTTTGATGCATAATTTCCTTGCCCCTTATTGTTTGCTTCCCAGTTTAAACAAATGCACGATACGAATCGAAACACCACTTGAGGTCGCCACTTACGCTTTGTCAAAGCTGAACTTCTTTTCCTTATACGTTCTTTGGCAATTAGTACCTGCTTAAGGAAATACTGCGGTAATGCTCTTCTTATAGACAGTGTTATTTCAGATTTTAAATTTCCAAACAGATGGTAGGAGACCTCACTTTTAAGGAAATATAAAAATTTTTTGAGAAAGATTCCTTTAAAAGAGAGAAAGAAACAGAGATATGAAAGAGTGAGAAATCTGAGGGTAACGAAAACTTAGATGCTCCCTCATCCCTCCGGCATTAATCTTTCTCTCTGATCTGTATACGATACATAATATTATTTCCTGTTCGTGCGCTTGTAGATGACTTACTGAGGAACAACAACAACTCCTTATAATTAAATTAAAAATGTTTTAAACATGTAAAATTATTAACTTAGTTTTTCTAATTCTTGAATGAAGTTGTACATACATACAATATCCATGAGCTACAAAGATCCTACCAAAGTGTGTTAATTTATTCTTACGTGCGATTACTTGTTATGAAAAGGAGGAAACATTTCAGCGAATTGCAAAATGCAATATGTTTCTATTATTATTAATTATTTTAAAAATTTAAACTAAAAATGAAATTGAAGATGTAATTAAAAAAAAGTAAAAATAAA
This sequence comes from Ryuthela nishihirai, assembly GCA_038380435.1. Classification (NCBI taxonomy): domain Eukaryota; kingdom Metazoa; phylum Arthropoda; class Arachnida; order Araneae; family Heptathelidae; genus Ryuthela; species Ryuthela nishihirai. The sequence continues at coordinate 116,780 of JAWZYU010000096.1, forward strand.
TAATAATAAGGCTCAAATCTTTTCTCCCTCTCGTAACAGGTAATTGTTCATACGCCAAAGTTCAAACGCGCTGTCTATGTCTATTAGATTTTTGTGTATTTTACCTCTTAGAGGCACTTTTTTGCACATTATGGGCTAAATGGCCAGGTCTTAAGGACCCCGAAGATTTAGAGAAGGTTGGGAGAGGGGACCCACTGGAACAGCTGTTGGGAGACAGATGGTAGCTTGCGGGAGCGGACCCACTGGAACAGCTGTTGGGGGGACAGATGGTAGCCTCCCGTCAAGGCCACCAAGCGTATTCTTTAAAGTGCACAGAGTATGGCTCTCCCGCACACGGGGCCACGGCTTTACGTCTCATCCGACAGACGGCGGCCTTTTCAAGCCCATAGGTGTCCCCTACTGACCGTGGTCAGGGCGGGAGTTTTGCGGTGATAAATCTCAAAGCTGACCCAGCTGCGACTCGAACCTGGGAACTGTAGATTACGAGCCTGGCGCGCTACCGACTGAGCCGTATATTGGATAACTTGACAGTAATCGGGGTTGGGGTTGGCTCATTTTTAAAATTGATCAGGGTGAAAAATTCTTAATCCTTTCCTGTCTAAGTAGGGTATAGTCGCTCAAAAAAAAAATCCGAACACTGTGTCCTTCGTGTCACGTGACACGAAGATTGCGAGATCACTAATTTCTAAAAAAAAATCGTTGCCAGATATTTTTTTTAAATTCTGTAATCAACCATAGTGTTCGGATACTTTTTTGAGCGACTGTACCTTACCAGATACCAATGCTCCAGAAGGAAAATAAAAATATAAAGAAAGAACTAATTTCGGTTTTTTTGACGAGCCACGTGAAATCGGATTCATGCACATAGAATGACAAACGTTTGATGCGTCATGTTTGACGTCATATATTTTCATTTGATATGCAAATGTGTTCTGAATTGACCTTTGAGCTGGCATGATATGGGGAAACGGCTACAGTTTTTGCCAAAACCACGAGCCATTCACGTTATCTACCGCAAAAGATGTCTACAGTTAAAAGAACAACATAAAAGGTAAGAAATATGAAAATATTTATTTTCAATAGTAAGCACTAAAATAGGGAATGGTACAGAAGTGTTGAAAATTGGATTCGGCGCCACTTTTTTTCGCACACAATGGGTTGGTTTGTTTTACCTCTGAGCGGCACTTTTTTACACACCATTGGCTAAATGGCCAGGTCACATGGACCCCGAATGCTCAGAGAAGGTTGGGGAGGGGACCCACTGGAACAGCTGTTGGGAGACATATGGTAGCCTCCCGTCAAGGCCATCCAGCGTGTTCTTTAACGTGCACAGGGTATGGCTCTCCCGCACACGGGGCCACGGCTTAACGTCCCATCCAACGGACGGCGGCCTTTCCAAGCCCATCGGTGTCCCCTACTGACAGTGGGCAGGTCGGGGATATTTGCGGAGATAAAACTCAACGCTGACCCAGCTGGGACTCGAACCTGGGAACTACAGATTACGAGCCTGGCGCACACAATGGGCTAAATGAACAGGTCACAAAGACCCCCAAGGTTTCAGAGAAGGTGGGGGGAGGGGTCCCACTGGATAGCTGTTAGGAGACACATGGTAACCTCACATCAAGTCGTGTTCTTTAACGTTCATTGGAAATGGCTAGAGAAGATCTATGAGGAAGGCGAGACTTCAAGAGAAAGACATCCATAACTTATCTGGGTCTGGAACCAGGCTCTTTTGATCAGTATCTGAGCTCCCTAACCATTGGGCACAATCAGATAAAGGTCAGATTCTTAAAAATAATATTAAATTTCTCTTTTCAGGGAGGAAAGACAATAAGCATCACCAAGGCGTGGGTCTGCTTCTCAGCAGACACGCTAGTGATGCTCTTCTAGGATATGAGTGCATTAATGAAAGGTTTCTTACAGCAAAATTTGAGACAAGCGTTAAAGACTTGAATGTTATCTGCTGTTATGCCCCCACTGAGGATGTCGATGAGGATGAGAAGGATAGGTTTTATGAACAACTTCAGGATATTTTGAATTCTCTCAAGAAAGGAGATATTACCCTTGTTCTTGGTGATTTCAATGCCAAAGTTGGTACTGACTCTGACCTTTGGGGAGGGGTGATAGGCCCTTTTGGTATTGGTAGCTGCAATGACAATGGGAAACGTCTCCTACAGTTAAGTAAATTTAATGATATCAGAATAACTAACACTTATTACAAACACCATGATATACATAAGTACACATGGGTTTCACCAAATGGACTGCATAAGAATATTATTAGTTATATATTAACAGCAAATGGGCTAGTTCTGTCAGGAATACCAGGTCTTATAGGGGAGCTGAAATTGGATCTGACCATTACCTTGTTAAAAGTGTCTTGCAAATTAAACTTAAAAAGTGTTGTGCTAGGGTTAAAAAAATTACTTTTAATACGGAAGCTCTGAAAGATCCAGTTATAGCCAAAGCTTACCATGTTAGGTTACTTAGTCATTATGGCAGTCGTGGTTTGCTTACTACTGAAGATGAGGAAGAATCTGATCATTTTAAACACACCTTTTTGGACAAACAGTACTCTTTTAGGTAACTAAAACAGTACCTCTTAGGAGAAAAGGAGCAGAAGAGATAGACTTATCTGAGTGATAAGGCACTTGAGCTTATTTCGGAAAGAAAGAACTGCAGGAATGTCCTTAATCAATACCCTACTAGTCCTAATAGAAAGCATTACAGAGAACTTAATAAACGTGTAAAAGATCAGTTAGTTGCTGATAAGGATCTTTGGGTTGATGGTTTGGCTGACAAAACTGAGGAAGCATTTAGACAGCACAACATCAGAGAGCTGTACCAGATAGTTAATGTTTTGTGTGGTAGAAAACGGACAGGTATACAGGGACTGAAGGATAAACAGGGTAAGGTTATAGAAGGTGAGGATTCTGTCATGGCTAGGTGGGCTGAGCATTTCAGTAATATTCTAAACAATGCGGTTAGTTCTATTCCCATTGTTTGCAATGATGATAGATGCATTAGTGGCTTTAATGTTGACCCTATAACACAATCTAAAGTTATTTTGGCTGTTTCTAAACTTAAACTACATAAATCCCCAGGGGTAGATGAAATTACTACGGAAATGCTTAGAGCTGGGAATGTTTCGGTTACCACTTGGATGACTGAAATTCTGAATGTCTTTTATGATAAAGGCATGGTTCCTAAGGATTTTACCAGAGCTATTATTATCCCTATTTTCAAGAAAGGTGATCGCAGTTCTTGTGATAATTATAGGGGTATCAGCCTACACTCTGTTCCAGGTAAAGTTCTTTCCATAATTGTGCTTAATAGAATTAAGAATCTGGTTGACAGGCAATTGCGTGATGAGCAATGTGGATTCAGAAGTGGTAGGGGATGTGTGGATCACATATTTTCACTTAGGCAGATTCTTGAGAAATGTTTAGATTTTCAGAAACCTTTGATAGCCAGCTTTGGTGATTTCAAAAAGGCTTTCGACTCTTTCGATCGTAATAATTTGTGGTTGATTGTGAGATCATATGGTATACAAGACAAGTTAGTTAACATAATGAAAGCTCTCTATAATAACACTGAGTCGTGTGTGAGAGTTGGTATGGCTTGTAGCAATTGGTTTAGTATTACTTCTGGTGTTCGACAAGGGTGCATTTTGTCTCCTTTTCTGTTTAGTTTGGTTATTGATAATGTTATGCGAAATTCACTTCAAGACTTTGGCCTTAAATGGGCTGGAATACGAAAATTTCTGATTTAGATTATGTTGATGATTTAGCCCTTTTGGCAAATGATGCTGATGAGATGAACTCTTTCATTCGAGCTGTTGATGAGACTGGTAGTAGAGTAGGTTTGGTTATAAACAGAGAGAAAACTAAAGTGATGAAAATTGGTCATGCAGGTTGTCATTCAGTTCATCTGAATGGTTGCAGTCTTGCGCAGGTGTCACAGTTTAATTACCTTGGGAGATATATAACAGATACTGATGATGTGCGGCATGAGATTAACAGACGAATAAGGATTGCTGCCGGTACTTTTAAGAATCTATGGAGATTGTGGAGAAATAGGCATATACACCTAAAGACCAAAATTAGACTGTATAATAGTTTGGTTCTTTCTGATGTTAGTTATCGTAGTGAAACTTGGACGCTGTGGAAACAAGATAACAGGAAACTAGATGCTTTTGATTCTAGATGCTTACGTAGTATCTTGGGTATTAGGTGGTTAAACTTTGTAACTAATGATGAGGTTAGGCAAAGAAATCTGCAACCTTCTTTAAGCAGCATATTGTGCAGAGAGAGACTCCGTTGGTTTGGCCATGTTGCCCGTATGAATAATTATCGATTGGCGAATATTGTTATAAACAGTGTGCCTAAAGGCCTCAGAAAGAAGGGGAGACCTAGAATGCGGTGGGCAGACAATGTCAAACAGGACCTTGTTAGAATTGGTTTAGTGATGGTGGCCAGATGCAGTAGATGTAGCTCAGGATAGACTTGCTTGGAGAACTAAATTGCACGGTCTGGTTGGACCTCCTTAGCCCATGGCTGCTTGAGAATGATGATGATGACGAGGTTTGTTTGGTTTGTTTTAACTCTGAGCGGCATTTTTTTGTACACCATGGTGTAATGGCCAGGTCACATGGACCCCGAAGGCTCAGAGAAGGTTGGGGGAGGGGACCCACTGGAACAGTTGTTGGGAGACAGATGGTAGCCTCCCGTCAAGGCCATCCAGCGTGTTCTTTAACGTGCACAGGGTATGGCTCTACAGTACGAGGGTCCACGGATTTGCATCCATCCGACGGACGTCGGCCTTTCCCAGCCCATCGGTGTCCCCTACAGACCGTGGGCTTGGAATTTTGCGGAGATAAATCTCAGAGCTGACCCAGCTGGGATTCGAACCTGGGAACTACAGATTACGAGCCTGGCGCGCTACCAAATGAGCCACCCAATTCTTCTTCTTTAAGAAATAGTTTAAAAAAAGTTATTTTTTGTAGTCGGTGGGACTACTGAATTAGCCGCAGCTTTAAAGGGCGATGAAATGGACACTGACATATTTTTTAGTTCTTTTATGACACCTTTTCTAAAGATGAAAAGATATTCAGCATTTTTGCATTTTTTCAGCTTTTCTAATTCAGCTTTTTTTTTTTTCATTTCAGAGATTCAATCTCTTTGGGTTCGACTGTATTGATGAAACGCTAGGATTCGGAATTTCAGAATTTAGCAATAGATTCAATAGCGCTCTCTAATGGTAAAAAACAGTTGAAAAATACCGAAAACAAATATTACATGCGATCTATGTATAAATAAATACCTCCTCAAGCAGCTGCTTGCCACAGAGGTCTGACAAGAGCCTGTCAGTTTTTATGCCATAGTTGAAGGTCTGAGAGGATGGCACGACCTCAGCAGAAAAACGACACATATACCCATGACTTACCGGGGCTCGAACCCAGGTCCCTTAGATCAGTAGCCAAGCGCGGTAACCACTCGACCATGGGACGGCGATCTATGTATACTAGAAATATTTAATTTGATGGTAGAATGGGGGACAGAATCTAGGGGAGGGAGGAGAGCATGCCTACTCTCCCTAAAAATACTAGAAAGGTAATGACGGCAATTATTTTTTATTAAACGCTTATATTTCGCGCATTTTTTAAGAAATTCTTTAAAGCCGTGGGGCGGGGGTGTCTCAATGTGTAGACGCCAGAATCGTAATCTGCAGTTCCGGGTTCGAATTCCAACTGGGCCAATGGTGAAATTGATCTCTGCAATACTCTTCACCCTGCTCTCGGTCACTAGGGCGACACCTATGGGCTTGGAAAAGCCACGTCCGTCGAATGGAATGTTAAGTCGTTGGCCTGTGTGCGAAATAGACATACCCAGTGCACGCTAAAGAAAAAACTGGATGGCTTATGACGGGATTCTACCATCTGTCTCCCAACATTCTCTGAGCTCTCAGGGTTCTAGTGACCTGGCAATTTAACCCATTGTGTAATAAACAAGTTGTTGGGTTGTTTTACCTCTGAGCGGCACTTTTTTGCACACCATGGGCTAAGTGGCCAGGTCACATGGACCCCGAAGGCTCAGAGAAGGTTGGGTGAGGGGACCCACTGGAACAGCTTTTGGGAGACAGATGGTAGCCTCCCGTCAAGGCCATCCAGCGTGTTGTTTAACGTGCACAGGTGCAGTGGCCCTCCCACACACGGGGCCACGGCTTAACGTCCCACCCGACGGACGGCGGCCTTTCCTAGCCCATCGGTGTCCCCTACTAACCGTGGGCAGGGCGGGGAATAACGTCCCCTCCGACGGACGGCAGCCTTTCCTAGCCCATTGGTGTCCCGTAGTGACCGTGGGCAGGGCGGGGAATATATGCGGAGATAAATCTCAACGTTGACCCAGCTGGGACTCGAACCTGGGAACTACAGATTACGAGCCTGGCGCGCTACCGTGCTGGGAGGTGGACAGCAAACGTTCATCAAAGCAACGCTGGCCGCTTTGCCTCATCCTTGCAAAGAAGCGTTACGACCCCACCGTGCTGGGAGGTGGACAGCAAACCTTCATCAAAGCAACGCTGGCCGCTTTGCCTCATCCTTGAAATGAAGCGTTACGACCCCACCGTGCTGGAAGGTGGACAGCAAACCTTCATCAAAGCAACGCTGGCCGCTTTGCCTCATCCTTGAAATGAAGCGTTACGACCCCACCGTGCTGGAAGGTGGACAGCAAACCTTCATCAAAGCAACGCTGGCCGCTTTGCCTCATCCTTGCAAAGAAGCGTTACGACCCCACCATGCTGGGAGGTGGACAGCAAATCTTCATCAAAGCAACGCTGGCCGCTTTGCCTCATCCTTGCAAGGAAGCGTTACGACCCCACCGTGCTGGGAGGTGGACATCAAACCTTCATCAAAGCAATGCTGGCCGCTTTACCTCCTCGTTGCAAAGAAGCGTTACGACCCCACCATGCTGGGAGGTGGACAGCAAACCTTCATCAAAGGAACGCTGGCCGCTTTGCCTCATCCTTGCAAAGAAGCGTTACGACCCCACCGTGCTGGGAGGTGGACAGCAAATCTTCATCAAAGCAACGCTGGCCGCTATGCCTCATCCTTGCAAGGAAGCGTTACGACCCCACCGTGCTGGGAGGTGGACATCAAACCTTCATCAAAGCAATGCTGGCCGCTTAACCTCCTCGTTGCAAAGAAGCGTTACTACCCCACCATGCTGGGAGGTGGACAGCAAACCTTCATCAAAGCAACGCTGGCTGCTTTGCCTCATCCTTGCAAAGAAGCTTTACGACCCCACCGTGCTGGGAAGTGGACAGCAAACCTTCATCAAAGCAACGCTGGTAAACATCAATGAGGAGAGGGCCCAGGGGTAACCCAACTCAACTGGTAACCCATCGCTAACAGGACTCTTACTGTTGCGGAGTTATGAGAGAACTTTGATGCACTCCTGCAACGTAACAGGCCGCTCCAAAGTCACGTTCACCTCGGGCTGGAGTCGAGGCAACAACTCGAAGAAAGAGTCCGATTCGCTGCGATCAACGGTACCTTCGGCAAACAAATCCTGATAAAAGTCAGCAGCATGGGCCAGCATGTCCTCTGTGCGACTTAGCTGTTGACCATTCCGGCCGACTAAGGATCGGATTGGATTGTTTTACCACTGAGCGGCACTTTTTTGCACACCATGGGCTAAATGGCCAGGTCACATGGACCCCGAAGGCTCAGAGAATGTTGTGGGAGGGGACCCATTGGAACAGCTGTTGGGAGACAGATGGTAGCCTCCCGTCAAGGCTATCCAGCGTGTTCTTCAACGTGCACAGGGTATAGCTCTCCCACATACGGGGCCACGGCTTAACGTCCCATCAGACGGACAGCGGCCGTCTGATGGACCGGCCGACTAAGGATTGGATTGGATTATTTTACCACTGAGCGGCACTTTTTTGCACACTATGGGCTAAATGGCCAGGTAACATGGACCCCGAAGGCTCAGAGAAGGTTGGGGGAGGGGACCCACTGTAACAGCTGTTGGGAGACAGATGGTAGCCTCCCGTTAAGGCCATTAAGCGTGTTCTTTAACGTGCACAGGGTATGGCTCTCCCGCACACGGGGCCACGGCTTAACGTCCCATCAGACGGAAAGCGGACTTTTCAAGCCCATCGGTGTCCCCTACTGACCGTGGGCAGGGCGGGGAGTTTTTGTGGACATAAATCTCAACGCTGACCCAGCTGGGACTCGAACCTGGGAACTACAGTTTACGAGCCTGGCGCGCTACCGACTGAGTCACCCACGCCCCCCGGCCGGCTAAGGAAACGAAACCTCTGTCCTGACCATTGTCTCTCTCTCGCTTGAAGAAGTGGCGAGAGAATTCCCCTCGGCATCCCGGCTAGAGGCGCGCGACCTGACGCGGTACCCCTCTCGCTACTTATCGAGTAGCATTGGATCTAGTTCTGTAGAGAGACCAGCTCCAACTGAATGGCCGGCGTAGGGGAATTTTTACGAGACAGGAAATTTAACTTCAAGTTCAGCCAAGAAAGCTGCAATTTCCGTTCCCTGGCCCGATTTTTCCCCACTGCTGGAAGAACTGACGGACCCACCACTCGGCATCGTGAGATGCGCTCTGGAATTATGTTCTTTCTTTTACAAAGGAATGCCGAAAAGTTAAGGATGCATCCACAGATTATATATGCTCCTTCAGATGTGTTTTCAGTCTGGTCTCATAAAATATTTTTTCTATGTAAGAAGATGAAACATAAACTCTGTTTTAAATTTTTAAATGAGGATCATAAATAAATATCGTCATTTTAAATGGAGCTTAAATTTCATTTTCTTACAATCTCTGGGGCGGGGGTGGCTCAGTCGGTAGCGCGACAGGCTCGTAATCTGTAGTTCCCAGGTTCGAGTCCCAGCTGGGTCAGCGTTGAGATATATCTCCGCAAAATTCCCCGTCCTGCCCACGGTCAGTAGGAGACACCGATGGGCTTGGAAAGGCCGCCGTACGTCGGATGGGACGTTAAGCCGTGGCCCCAGTGTGCGGGAGAGCCATACCCTGTGCACGTTAAAGAACACGCTGGATGGCCTTGACGGGAGGCTACCATCTGTCTCCCAACATCTGTTCCAGTGGCTCCCCTCCCCAACCTTCTCTGAGCCTTCGGAGTCCTTGTGACCTGGCCATTTAGCCCATGGTGTGCAAAAAAGTGCCGCTCAGAGGTAAAACAACCCAACTTACAATCTGTAAAATCTCAGAAATGTTTACCCTTTGGTAAACATTACTGATTAGTGGTGCCATCTATTATCTCAAGGAGAACTAATTAAATTACCCTTGTACGTAACCAATGCGAGGACAATCCAACTACAGGGATTTTAGGATTTCTCTTCTTCCCGTTGTCGCTTGCAAAAGGGGGGGAGAAGCATCCCCCTCGGAAAAATGAATTTATGTTGAATAATGAGTTATATTAAAAATAACGTTTTTTCCCTTTAAAGAAGTCGTGATGACTTTTTATTTGCAACCGCACTCTTTAATATATTGCTCGACTTAAATATTTAAAATAAACGAAAATAAACTTTCAGATATCTCTGACTTTAAATGTTCAGTAACTTGTTTCCGTTTCTCTGTCTAATCCAAAATCTCATGAAATCTAAGGAAATAACAATTTATATTCCAGAGCTCACCCAGCTTCGATACATCACTGGCTACAATTGAAGGAGAGGCTACGATCCTGGCGTTTAATCTATATAAATGTATAGCTGATTTGTCTGTTTGTTTGAAAAGAGGTACGCAGTCGGTATCGCACCAGGCTCGTAATCAGAAGTTCGCAGGTTCGAGTTCCATCTAGGATAGGAGTTTGGTGAGATTTATCTCCCCAAAACTGTCCGCCATGCCCTCGGTCAGTAGGGGACACCGATGGGCTTGGAAAGGCCCCCTCGGACGAATATGTCCCGTGTGTGGGACATATTCATGCCCCGTGTGTGGGAGAGCCATACTCTGTACACGTTAAACAACACACTGGATGGCCTTAATGGGAGGCTATCATCTGTCTCCTAACAGCCGTCCATTGGGTTCCCGTCCCCCAACTATCTCTGAGACCTCGGGGTCCTTGTGACTTGGCAATTTAACTCACTGTGTGCGACAAAAGTGCCGCTTAGAGGCAAATGAACTCAATCTGTTTGTTCGATATCTTCTCCTAGACATCAGAGCTAGAACCACAATACTTAGTTTAATCTCACTGCAACTTAGTGTACTGTAAGGCTGGGTTGTTTTACCTCTGAGCGTCGCCGGGCTCGTAATCTGTAGTTCCCAGGTTCGAGTCCCAGCTGGGTCAGCGTTGAGATTTATCTCCGCAAAATTTCCACGCCCACTGTCAATAGGGGACACCGATGGACTTGGAAAGGCCGCCGTCCGTCGGATGGGACGTTAAGCCGTGGCCCTGTGTGCGGCAGAGTCATACCCTGTGCACTTTAAAGAACACGCTGGATGGCCTTGACGGGAGGCTACCATCTGTCTCCCAACAGCTGTTCCAGTGGGTCCCCTCTCCCAACCTTCTCTGAGCCTTCAGGGTCCTTGTGGCCTGGCCATTTAGCCCATGGTGTGCACAAAAGTGCCGCTCAGAGGTAAAAGAATCTAATCCAAACCCGAATATTTCAAAGCAGGTTAAGGAAGGCCACCCAGTGGACAGTTGTTAGGAGACAAATAAAACCTTCCGTCAAGTCCAACCAGTATGTTCTTTAAGATGCATAGAGTATGGCTCTCCCACACATGAGACCACGGCTTTATTTCCCAACCGACAGACGGTGGCTTTTCCAAGTTCATTGGTGTCCCCTAATAACTGAATGCAGAACTTTTTGCAGAGGTAAATCTCGATGCAGGTCTAGGTGTCACTCGAACTTGGGAACTTCAGATTAAGAGCCTGGTGAGCTACCCATTAAGCCACCGCATCCCACCACTGTAAGGTATTCAATACCAGAAAATAAGCCCTCCCCAAAAAATTGGCCGCGATCACGAGAATGGTGACACTTCCCCGAGAAGGTCTATCTCCATCTCCGTCCCCTTGAACAAGGTAAAACTCTCGGATCGTGGGATTAGTTGGGTTGTTTTACCTCTGAGCGGCACTTTTTTGCACACCATGGGCTAAATGGCCAGGTCACATGGACCACGAAGTCTCAGAGAAGGTTGGGGGAGGGGACCCACTGGAACAGCTGTTGGAGGACAGATGGTAGCCTCCCGTCAAGGCCATCCAGCGTGTTCTTTAACGTGCACAGGGTATGGCCCTCCCGCACACGGTGCCACGGCTTAACGTCCCATCCGACGGACGGCGGCCTTTCCAAGCCCATCGTTGTCCCCTACTGACCGTGGGCAGGGCGGAGAATTTTGCGGAGATAAATCTCAACGCTGACCCAGCTGGGACTCGAACCTGGGAACTACAGATTACGAGCCTGGCGCGCTACCGACTGAGACACCCCCGCCCCGTGGGATTAGTGATTATCTCCAAGTAATTCTCCTACAGACACACTACACTATATTTCAAAAAGTGTCCGGACACTTTCATGTTAAGTGAACGAATAGCCACATTGAAATCTACCTAACTTTTAAACTGAGCTTTTTACAGAAAAAGGTCACCAGACATAAATTGAAAATCTCGGTCAGAACTCTCTAAATCTCTATTTCTATAATATTAATCTAATATTTAAAGAGTTATGGAAGTTGAAATATTTAAGTGAAAATTTTGCTAGTTTTGAAAATTTATTTCTAAAAGTTAAATCACAACTGTTTTAACAAATTGTTCGCAATATAAGTGCGATATTTTGAGTAATGATTTTTGAAGTTTTCATCAATTTATGGGGGGGGGAATGTTATGGAAGTGTGGTGTGTGATATCTGTTATTAAATATTATAGCTTCCATAACTCGTTAGATATTAGATAAAGATATTTTTCTTACAGAAAACAGAGATTTAGAGAGCTCTGACCGGGATCTTCAATTTATGCCCAGTGACTTTTTTCCGTAAAAAGCTTATTTTCAAAGTTAGGTAGATTTGAAAGAGGCTATTCGTTCACTTAACATGAAAGTGTCCGGACACTTTTTGTGGGGCGGGGGTAGTCGGTAGCGCACCAGGCTCTTAATCTGTAGTTCCCAGATTCGAGTCCCAGCTGGGTCAGCGTTTAGATTTATCTCCGCAAAATTCCCGCCCTTCCCACGGTCAGTAGGGGACACCGATGGGCTTGGAAAGGCGGCCGTCCGTCGGATGGGACGTTAAGCCGTGGCCCCGTGTGCGGGAGAGTCATACCCTGTGCACGTTAAAGAACACGCTGGATAGCCTTGACGGGAGGCTACCATCTGTCTCCCAACAGCTGTTCCAGTGGGTCCACTCCCCCAACCTTCTCTGAGCCTTCGGGATCCATGTGACCTGGCCATTTAGCCCATGGTGTGCAAAAAAGTGCCGCTCAGAGGTAAAACAACCCAACCGGACACTTTTTGCAATATAGTGTATCGTCTTGTACGAAATCTTAAACTTGTTTACCTGCTGTGAAATTCAAAGCGCTTATCTCTGGGATGATTTATTTTACCCACATAGCATATGTCCGGCACTAAAAATAGATATAAATAACAGCTACAGAATTTTATTACCTATTGATATTATTTTAACGTTTCCTGGACGGTGGTATATCTCAGTAATTGCGAAACCATAATCAAATCTCATTCACAGACCTTCTCCCATGAAACTAAATATTTTGTGCATGCCGGATCTGTGTCATTGTATCGAGGCCCATGTAACTTCTGGGTATTTATTGTTTTATGTCATATATGGTGTTTCATTCATTTGCGCCATGAAATATGGGGCGAGTGTGGCTCAGTCGGTAGCGAGCCAGGCTCTTAATCTGCAGTTCCCAGGTTCGAGTCCTATCTGGGTTGGGGCGGTGTTGTCTCAGTCGGTAGCGCGCCAGGCTCGTAATCTGTAGTTCCCAGGTTCGAGTCCCAGCTGGGTCAGCGTTGAGATTTATCTCCGCAAAATTCCCCGCCCTGCCCACGGTCAATAGGGGACACCGAAGGGCTTGGAGAGGCCGTCGTCCGTCGGATGGGACGTTAAGCCGTGGCCCGTGTGCGGGAGAGCCATACCTTGTGCACGTTAAAGAACACGCTGGATGGCCTTGACGGGAGGCTACCATCTGTCTCCCAACAGCTGTTCCAGTGGGTCCCCTCCCCCAACCTTCTCTGAGCCTTCGGATTCCATGTAACCTGGCCATTTAGCCCAAGGTGTGCAAAAAATGCCGCTCAGAGGTAAAACTACCCAACCTATCTGGGTCAGCGTCGATATTTATCTCCGGAAAATTTTCCGCCCTGCCCACGGTCAGTAGGGGACACCAATGGACTTGTAAAGGCCACCGTGCGTCTGTTGGGATGTTAAGCCGTATTTCGTGTGCTAGAAAAACACCCCGTGCACTTTAAAGAACACGCTGGATGGCCTTGACGAGAGGCTACCATCTGTCTCCCAACAGCTGTTCCAGTTGGTACCCTCGTCTAACCTTGTCTGAACCTTCGGGGTCTATGTAACCTGTTCGGTTAGCCCATTGTGTGCAAAAAGTGCGCTCAGAGATTAAACAGCCAACCAACTAGGTAAGGCATCATTGGTGACTCTCTCTGAGACATGCATTGATCACATTAACGTCCGACTTGACATTAAATTCGACACAAATTCAATAATTTTTTGCAGAAGAATCGCAGACCACTATTTAATTGCGTCAACTTGCGGGGAAAAAAACTTGGGAATTCGTCCAATTACACTAAAAAGCTAGACAGCACTTTTAACACAAAAACTATCTTAGAACATAAATACATAGCCAAAGAAATTAGTCTAAGAAACTGGCTGGACAGAAGCACTGAAAATGAAACCCCAAATTCAGAATCAATAGACGTAAATTCAGAACCAATAGACGTACTTTATGAAGCATTCATAAAAAAATATACCATGATTGTTAAAAGTAACAAATTTAATAAACTTTCGGGTGCATCAAAAATTAAACAACGCAATTGCTGGGGCGGGGGTGGCTCAGTCGGTAGAGCGCCAGGCTCGTAATCTGTAGTTCCCAGGTTCGAGTCCCAGCCGGGTCAGTGTTGAGATTTATCTCCGCAAAATTCCCCGCCCTGCCCACGGTCAGTAGGGGACACCGATGGACTTGGAAAGGCCGCCGTCCGTCGGATGGGATGTTAAGACGTGGCCCCGTGTGCGGGAGAGCCATACCCTGTGCACGTTAAAGAACACGCTGGATGGCCTTGACGGGAGGCTACCATCTGTATCCCAACAGCTGTTCCAGTGGGTCCCCTCCCCCAACCTTCTCTGAGCCTTCGGGGTCCATGTGGCCTGGCCATTTAGCCCATGGTGTGCAAAAAAGTGCCGCTCAGAGGTAAAACAACCCAACCCAACGCAATTGCTGCAAAGACTGGATAAATCAGGAAATACTAAACTTAATAAGAAAAAGAGAATCGGCTTCGATTGACTACAAAAACACCAATAGAAACAGAAATCTTAAACTACTATACACAAACTTAAGAAACACAGACACGTACCTTATTAGGCAGGAAAAAAATATTACTTCAAACAATTTGAGTCCTGTAAAAAAAACCGAAAGCAAAATTGGGAACTCATCAACCAAATTATGAACAATAAACGTAAAACTGCCATTGCCGATTTTATCATGAAGAAATTGCCACAAGCACATTCTTCATGAACTGAAACTCAATAAAGAGCTGAAACTTCATGAACTGAAACTCAAGCAGCAGAGAAATTTAACAACAACAGCAGACATTATTGTCCATCTTAGAGACGATAACCGTATACAGAACCTCTCTACAGTTCCTAAACATATCCAACATTCTATTCCCTCAATTTTTATTCCTCCCATCTCAAAACAAGAAACTTTCAAAATTCTAGGTGACTTAAATGAAAGAAAATCTTGTGGATACGATCAGGTACATGTAAAACACATTAAAGCGTGCAAAATCTACTTAACTGATCTCGTGACGAACTTTATCAATGAAATCATATCTACAGGAAGGGGCGGGGGTGGCTCAGTCGGTAGCGCGCCAGGCTCGTAATCTGTAGTTCCCAGGTTCGAGTCCCAGCTGGGTCAGCGTTGAGATTTATCTCCACAAAAATTCCCCGCCCTGCCCACGGTCAGTAGGGGACACCGATGGGCTTGGAGGGGCCGCCGTCCGTCGGATGGGAC